>CAKJTW010000139.1:600000-1137500 GCA_917880005.1 Nanger dama
TATTCTGGGGGTAATGTTCTTTTACATTTTCAAGAAGGCGAGGAGAGGGAGACCAACACTGTTTTCACACTACAATTCATTTTCATGAGGAGCAGCACTCAAATAGAAATGCAAAACTTGCAGGGAATGGGGAGGGGAGACAGGGCAGCATGCCTTCTGTGAAGCCAGAGTTCCATCAGTTAAGAGAGGATTATTCAGATCGGGGTTACCCATGCTTCTCACATCTTACATTTGCCTATTCCTCTTCTTGCCTTCCCAGCTGGTCGTCAGTTCTATTCATCCGTTCCTCAAACAAGGTAACAGCAGCCACCTAACTACCGGGAAGGCAATGAAAACCAAACTCAAGTCCAATGTAGACTGCCTCTGGGCCCCCTGAGAGCGTCTTTGCTTTGCAGAATCTCTGAGGGGTCACAGGTTCACGGGACCCTCTCTCTGTCTCCCTCGCAACTGGAGACACTATGATAATTTTCCCTGCATAAAGGGGAGAGGGAGAGTTTAGGAAGACCACACATAGGGTGAGACACTTAAGCCCATGGAGCCTTGAGGTTGATGGCTGGAAGAAATGCATTAGGTGGTGTTGCTCAACCCAGCCCTCCCTCCACCCTGTATTCTTACTCATCACATGTATTAGGAAAGACAGAACAGCATTGGGTCCCAGAAAGCTCTTTCTTTTTCCAAAGGAGATGTAATTGATATATGGACTTCCCCAGTGGCTCAGCGGTAAAGAAATCTGCCTGCAGTGCAGGAGATGTAGGAGACATGGGTTTGATTCCTGGATCAGGAAGATCCCCTGGAGGAGGGCATGGCAACCCACTCCAATATTCTTGCCTGGAGAATCCCATGGATTGAGTGAGTAGTCTGGCATGCTATGGTCTATAAGGCCACAAAGAGTTGGACACGTCTCAAGTGACCGTGCACACACACACAATTGATATATAACCTTGTGCAGACTCAAGGTCAGGAGACCAGAAGTGTCAGTGAGGACCCCTCGGACACGGTTGGTGGGAATGTAAATGGACACAGCCACGATGGGAAAAGTGCGGAGGTTCCTCAAGACGCTGAAAATGGAGTTACCTTACGACCCAGTGGTCCCCCTCTGGGTGCACATCCAAAGGAAATTAGAATGAAACAGGACATCAAGCACACCATGCCTCATCCTTAAAGAATAACTCAGTCTACTTCAGCTACCATCGTCATTATTAGCTTAGATTTTTCTTGGGTGTTCGGCCCTTTGAGGAGTTAAGAAGCTGCTGCAATAAAGGTAGAATGGCGTATCTGAACTTGAGATGTCCTTAAATCCTGCGTTTCCTCTCTGCCCCTGAAGCACATGATCAGAACCACCACCTGGCATATCCCTCTAAACCCTAGATCAACACACTTTCACCCTTGAGCCTCCGATACACTGGAAATTTAGAAAGAGGAACATGGGATTCTGAGGTATCTCTCACACCTAGATACGTGAGAAAGGATCTCTGTCAATTGCAGTAAAATTGCACATATTCAGGACACAAATTGATTGAGACTTCAGAACAGGAGATGCAGTAAGAGGAGTCCTGTTTTGAAGAACTGAGACAGAATGAGCAGTGCTTCAAAAGCATTTCCAAATAAACCCATGGCTCTGAAGCCTGGTGTTGTCAGATATGCCGTGGCCTTACTTCTAGTAAGTATGGGGGAAATGTTCCAGGCTGCTGGAAGTTTAAAACCAGTCTGGAAGATTGATGGATTATGGTCTTACATTCCTTTCCAAGCAAGGAAAGAACTATTTTTAAAAAACCACCTGACCTCAAATCTGTTTCTATTAAATGCCAATGCTTCCATATTACCAGTGAGATGTTAATAGAAATGATGGGACGTTACATCATGTCATGCGGGCACCAGAAAACTCTTTCTCTTATTTCTTTTGTGTTAGGAAAGAAGCATTTCTAAAGAAAAGAAGTGTTCTCTTTATAGCATCTGTTACAAACAGTCCCGAAGACCTGCCTTTCCAACATCTTTCTATCTCTGTTTCTTTAACCACTTTGTTCTTTCTGATACAATCTATTTGACTCTCAACATTTCAGTTTACAAAGAAACATGAATCATCAGGGGGATGGAAGAATCAAAATAACTTTTTCATTCCTTACATGCCTATCAAGATTGCTTTAGAGCAAATGTAGCCATGGGATATGGCTTGAGCAGGCAAGGGAAGTTAAGAGTGATGATTTATTTTTCATGAACTGGGTGATTTATTTGAGTATTTTATCTTCTCCTATCTGTTTCTTCATCTGCTAAATATTTTTTTCTTCAAAAACAGAGTGTAAGTGAAAAATACAGCACATTATTACCCTAATATACCTCATCAATAAAGTTAAAATATATGCTGCAAATTAGAAATGTCTGGAAATGGATGTAATGAATGTCGACTGTGAAAGTTCGTAATTTTGGGGAATGGTCAATGCCAGCTTTGGGAAACAGTGTTCAGCACTTGAGTTTATATTCCTCCTGCTCATCCTGTGGCATTTCCACCTGTCTCTCTGCATCTCTTCTCAGGAGGACACTAGACATGTTGGATTAAGCCCACCCCACTCCTGTGCTCTTGCCTGGAAACTCCCATGGACGGAGGAGCCTGGTAGGCTGCAGTCCATGGGGGCACTAAGAGTTGGACACGACTGAGCGGCTTCACTTTCACTTTTCACTTTCATGCATTGGAGAAGGAAACAGCAACCCACTCCAGTGTTCTTGCCTGGAGAATCCCAGGGATGGGGGAGCCTGGTGGGCTGCTGTCTATGGAGTCACACAGGGTCGGCACAACTGAAGCGAGTTAGTAGCAGCAGCAGCAGCCGCTCGAACTTAATTATATCTACAAAGATCCTGTTGTCAAATAATGGACATGAATTTGGGACACTGTTCAGCCCAGCATGGCTAGTCCCACTCTGGGCTTCCGAGGTTGCTTTTCTCTCTAGTAACCAGCTCCTGTGTGTTCTTGGCCTTCCCAGGACCGTGAGCTCCCCCGGCCTGTGCTCTCAGGAGACCAGGGCATCAGATGGCTCTTTGCTCTGCCTCTGCAGAAAAGTTCTGAGCACCCTGGGAACTTAGCATAAAGGGTCCCCAGGCCCCTTGTGGGCAGCCTGCTTCCTGGACACCTTCCCATGGTCAGAGGCCATCCCGCTTGGGACAGGCTCACAAAGGACCCGGTGTGGAACTCTCCATGCCTGAGGCTGCGGAAATGCTCTTGGTAATTCTAGAGCTTTCTGAGGCTCTTTTTCCTATGGTGGATCTTTCCAAGCAAGAAGGTCCCTTTTGGTCTGGAAAGCCACCCAGAACCTAGGATATATTTGAAGAAAGGAGAAGAATGAGTTAAATTAAGGAAACAGGGCAGGGGTTGGGCGAAGAGAACAAAGTCTTTATTTAAGGAAGAATAATACAATTGGAATGCAAATTCTGGGAAGGATCCTTCCTGGCTGGACTAGAGACCAGCTCTCCTGGTTGCCAGTGTACTACCTCCATTCACCACATTAGTCGATACAAAAAGAGACACGAAATTACCGTATTTGGAACGGGCCCTCCCCAAACGTCTGGATCCGTGACATTCAGCTACACAGAAAGAAATTTATTTAGCAGAGAGAAAACACTGCAGCTTTCAAAACATCCAAAAATCCAACCCACTGAGGAAAATAGAGATGATGGCTTACTTTGCATAATAGGTTCCAATGATACTTCAATATTTTTAGTAATTCATGCTTCTAAAATTTGATTTTTTTTTGCTATCTGGCAGCCTCAGTGAATCCTTGTCATATGACAAATCGAGGGAATTAGGACTCATTAAATATGGTGTTTAATAGAGGGTTACTGTGTAGCTCATCAATAGAGAATGGATGTAAACAGATTAAAATACGATGCACTAAAGTCGATGTATTTGATAGTACAGAAGTCTTTGTAGGATCCTGAGGTGTCTATCCTGAGACGCTGTGAACGGTGGCCAGCGCTCCACCCACAATGTTCCCTTTCCCACGTTGACTCCTTACTGACTGGGTCGGTCTACAAGAGCAGGCGTGTGGGCCCTCGGGGGAGGGGAGAGACCAGGGCTGCAACACGGACTAAAGCGCGTTGGGGCTGGAAGTCGGTCGCGACAGAAACGAGCAGCGTTCGTCCAGGGCTGTTTGCCCAGACACTTCCAGGCGTCAGCCTCTGACGCTCTCAGTGACCTTCAGGAGTAAATATTATTATCGTCCCTATTTTTACCCTGAGGTGACAGCGGCAGAGGGACTGTGAGTAACGCATCCCCAGGCCCGGGGCTGAGCTGCAGGCTTGCAGCTGACCCGGCAGCACCTCACCGTGGTCCTCACCACAGCCCCGCCTGCCCTGCTCACCCTGCAAGCCTCCGCTTGGGCCTCGATGCATCCCCTGAGTCTCCCCAGCTCCTGCCTCTGCCCCTCCGTTCCTTCCTCCATGTTGCAAACCCTTATTTTCCTAAACCCGGAAGAGCTGTCCCGCCAGCCGATGACCCTGACTGATGTCACCAGGATTGAGAGCACGCGTGGATTGGCGAGTTACCCTCTGACTGCTGTCCCTCAGAAGCCAGGCCCTTCTTACCCTCTGATGGACTGCTCTGCCAACGGCACAGCCGAACGTGGAGCTGTTGCTATTGATAAATATCCAGGGGATGGATGCGGAAAAACTGAACAAAAGAAAAAATTCGCCTTCTGCTCAAGAATCTAACATTTTCATATTAAAATGTGACAGGAGTGTAAACGATCCTTCTCACGCGTGCTGAGGCCGGGGCCGGGCAGAGCCTGGCAGCCTGCACTGTGACAGGTGAGATGGGAGGAGATGAGTGCCTGGGAGGAGACGGACCTTCCAGAAAGGAACAGACGCTGGGACATCAGACCCCGGTGGGGGTGTGGGGAGGAACCTGGACCTGTAGCCCCTGGAGGCCCCAGGGGAGCTGGTCAGTGGGAGCTGGTCAGCAGGGAGCAGGGTCCAGCGGGGGAGCGGAGAGGACCAGAGCAGTGAGGAGGGCAAGTGCACTGCCCTGCAGAGAGGCCCCGGTGGATGGAGAAATGGCCTCAGACAACGTTCTGAGGCTGGCGTGCTGCTTCCAGAGCTGCTGTTGGGCTTGGAGCCTGGTAACCAGCAGAGGTGAAAAAACAAAGGTGGTTGTTGTTTGGTCATTAAGTTGTGTCCAACTCTCTACGACCCCATGGACTGTGGCCCACCAGGCTCCTCTGTCCTAGGATTTTCCAGGTAAGGATATCGGGGTGGGTTGCCGTGTCCTCCTCCAGGGGATCTTCCCGACCCAGGGGTCGAACTGGCATCTACCTGCTTGGCAAGCAGATTCTTTGCCACTGAGCCACCTTGGAAGTCCCAGAAGAACAAAGTAGTGTTCTAGAACTCCAGCCTGGAAACGCAGCTCTTTAACTGGTTAATAGTTGTCGTCACGGTAGGCCCAGTGGCTCCCTTGAAGTTCAGGGATAATTTTGCCTCCCCAGGGAGGAGGGAAGCACACTTGTCCTCCACGTCTGCCATTGTCCTGTTGTACGTACTCACCCAAAAGATTGACTGCAGCTTCCAAAGAAGAACCAGAATTCTCTCTTGCCTTAAGGATCTAATGCAAAACTATTTTTTTTCCTGCAAAATCCATTTTTAAATTTCCTTTTTACAGAATCATTTTAAGTGATGGAAAATTTGGTGATGCATTCTCCCCAGGGACTCAAGCAGTGTATTTTTGAGACTGAAAAAGAAGAAGCTCTCGACAACGACCAGCACATTTCAACCATGGAAGGTATCTAATAAGCATGGACTGAAGATGTTTTTCATAATATTTTCATCTTTATTGTGAATGACAGTGATAGCCTGTCCAAAGGAAGTGCGAAAGCAGAGGAATGTCAGGGGAAGCCTTTTTTGTCAGTGGTGGCGTCTCCTGCACTTGCCTTAGACCTGCTATGATGTCAATGCAAATGCAAGTGCCATTACAATGTCAGTGTGAGATTTCTCCCCTTGCTTTTGTCAGTTTCAATTAGATGCTTGATGTTACCATAATGCAGTTTCTTCCCCTCCCCCACACTTAATGTACTTAAATTCTGAAAGTTACCACTTTTAAGAACCGTGCTCTATTTCTTAATGGCACTCCACAATGAACCCGTATTAAAAAGTAATACATTTTCCATACAGAAAGGAATATAAAGTAAGTTCCATAAAAGTACAACACACTTACATTTTAAAGTATATAACATTAAATATATTAAAAGCACATTGTGTCACACCATATATATTAAATACCTTGAGAAAAGCCTGCTTTGCAATTTATTTTAAGTACATGAGAACTGCATTTAATAAAATGTTTAAAATATAATTTATTACGGTAACAATTTATTAATAATGATAACTAAATGCTCTTGAAGAGGTTATTCATGAAAGAACGGTTTGTCAAAAGAAAAGACTTTTTCCATTCTAAAGATAAGGGCAATAGTCAGAAAGGCATAAATTTTGCCCTTCTTGGTAATTTAACAATTCTAAAAGAAGCACGCACATTAAAAACCTTTCCCATAACTGTTATTTTTAAAGCAGAGACACTGCTGGAATCTGATTCTGTACGTAAACTGATCATTTATTCTATCGGGCTCCCCTTCTGCCTGCAAAGAGTGACATAGAGAGCCCCCTTGCCCTGAATGTAAATACTAGCTCCTGATTTAAGTGATAGTCAGTTTGTGCTGAAGCCGAGGTATAAATATTTTACATATTGTATAACATAAACATCATTACAGCCCGTCCTCTGGGAGAGCTGGTACGCGTGGGAGATTTGTTAGTGCCTGAAGCTCAAAGCCATGGCAAGAATGTCAGAGATCTGGGATGTGTCACTTTGAGCTTTGCATCCTGTGTGTTTATTTCACTCAGGCTGGTCTGTATAAAGTGCCATAAAAGGTACATGCCATACCCAGATGATGATCTGTTCCAGAGGCATGGCAGATCCTGGCCCCAGAGGCAGGCGAATCCCACAGGCTTGAGGGGGGACCCCAAAACGAAAAGACAAAGCAAAGAGGGAAGGGAAGCGTGCATTGACAAATAGTTAAAATTCCCAGACTCTTCCAGGAAACTTAGGTTTAAAACTGGGAGAAATCTCATTATGATTGTTTTCTCTTGATAGATTGTAACCTGCATCCCAGAACAACAACAACAACAAAACCCAGGCATCATGTTAACAATAGATCCAGCCTAGCAGAGGTGTGAATAAGACATGGAAAATTCAGTTATGTCAACAGGATTTGGTTTGCAGTATTCTTCTCCTGTACAACTCAATGACTGCAGGCATGAAAAGAGTGCTTGGGAAAAAAAATGTAAGAATTTATAAATGAAATAAAATATTTAGGACTGCCTGGTTAGCAGTCTGTTTTTGTTTGGGTTGCTACCAAGCTCAGAGGAGCCAGTTTTTCAGAAACAGGCAGTGGCTGCATGGCCCTCACGACAGATCATTGGTGTTCCAGAATTGCTAACCTGGGGCTCTGAAATTTCAAAAGGTGGAGGTTCGCTTCAGGTGCTATCAACTTCCATAGATGCTGATAAGAGCATCTGTCAACTCAACTCATCTGTTCTTGTCACTCACAGAGGGACCAAGGACCTTGCTTGCAGCCAAGAGCCTTGCATCTTCATAATGGACGTTCCCTGTGGGCCTGGTCAGTTTGAGAACCAGAGAGGGTTGCTCAACACAGCAAGAATCCAGAAGGAGTAAGACACTGCCAAATGTTTCATCCACGGACCATTTTCTCATTAGTCAGATGTCCCTCAGCTGATGACTGGGTGAATAAAATATGGTCTTCCACACAGTGGAGTGTTATTTGGTGATTAGATGAATGGTGTATTGACAGATGCCACAGGAGCATGAACTTTGAAAGCGTTTGTTGTTCAGTCGAGAATTCATGTGCGACTTTGCGATCCTATGGACTGAGGCGCATCAGGATTTCCTATCCTTCACTGTCTCCCAGAGTTTGTTCAAAGTCATATCCATTGAGCTTGTGATGCCATCCAGCCGTCTCAGCCTCAGTCTTTCCCCGCATCAGGGTCTTCTCCAGCGGGTCAGCTCTCTGCCTCAGGCAGCCGAAGCATCGGAGCTCCAGCTCCAGTCCCTCCAATGGAGGCATTATGCCACGGGAGAGAAATCTGTCACAAAGGGCCACGTGCTGTATGATTCTGTTTATCAAGGAAAGTCCCAAACTGGTGAATCTATAGAGGCAGAAGGTAGACTGGTGATTTTCTAGGGCTCAAGGGGATCATGGCTCGGGAGTACAGAGTCAAGAACAGAATCTAAAATTGTGATGGATGCAAATAGACGTGAATATACTAAATGCTCTTCAATTCCATACTTTAAATGAATTGTGCAGTCTCATAATTACACACCCAATAAAGCTATTTAAAAATAGAAAAAAAGTTCAGAAAGTAAACTTATAGCAGTTAAGACCAATGTAACTCAAACTGGTTCCAGTAAAAGGAAGATTCTAGTCTATCCGATTGGAAGGCCAAGAATGAAATGAGCTCCAGGCTTACCTGAATTCCTAGGTGAGAAAATAACAAGACTCTTCCATTCTCCATCTTGCAGCCTTTCCCTTCTTCTGAAAGGTTCCCGGGGGCTTCTGGAAGCTCTCTGCTCCCTGAAGCAGCTCCGTAGCTCACCACCTTGAAGCTTCAGATCTGGCAAGAGAAGCCAAAGTCACTTTCCAAAGCGATCCATAAAAATAGCACAAGAATTAGAGTTCAGCAAGGAATGGGCCCCTAGAAGGGAATGGGGCAGCAGTAGGATGATCGGTTGCTGGGTGAAAAGTAAAAGATGCTGGATACAGATGAGAGCTGAAAGATACATAGATGGATGCATGTCCATCACACAGGTTTTAAAGAAGCTTCCCAATAACATTCTAAAGTATACTGTGCCAGAATGACATACTTTTAATTACTGTACATCTTCAATATGCTTTATGTCATATAGAAAAAAATTACCTCTCATAATCATGATACTTATCTCCCAGACCATGTTTAGATTATCTTCTGGATTGTGTGAGAGGCATGCTGCTGCTGCTGCTAAGTCGCTTCAGTCGTGTCTGACTCTGTGCGACCCCATAGATGGCAGCCTACTAGGCTCCGCCCCTGGGATTCTCCAGGCAAGAGCACTGGAGTGGGTTGCCATTTCCTTCTCCAGTGTATGAAAGTGAAAAGTGAAAGTGAAGTCGCTCAGTCGTGTCCGACTCTTCGCGACCCCATGGACTGCAGCCCACCAGGCTCCTCTGTCCATGAGATTTTCCAGGCAAGAGTACTGGAGTGGGGTGCCATTGCCTTCTCCGTGTGAGAGGCATACTTCTTATAATATTTTATAAGAATGCAAAACTGAAAGTCATTTAGTCTTGAGTCACCAGAAAAGCCCAATAAGAACAGAGTATTGGAAAAAGCATAATTCAAGGAGAGAAATTTGCACAAAGTATTGAAAATTCTCATATTTTGGTAGATTAATTTTTCCCTACTTGGTAAGTATTATATATTACTTTTGTTCATAATGTGTACTATTTTTGTTTCTCTGCCTTGTGTGCTTTCATTATCTACCTCAATCTCTTTCTCTTCTTTTTAGTATCAATATTTGCCAAGTGAAAGTGAAAGTGTTAGTTGCTCAGCCGTGTCCAGCTCTTTTCGACCCTATGGACTTTAGCCCACCAGGCTCCTCTATCCATGGAATTCTCTAGGCAAGAATACTGCAGTGGGTTGCTGCTCCTTTCTCCAGGGCATCTTCCCAACCCAGGAGGATTCTTATCATCTGAGCCACCAGGGAAGCCCAATATTTGCTAGGTATTTGCCAATTTGAATTCTTGGCTTTACAAACTACTCTTCTGGTTTTGATGACATTATTTAAGTCGCTTTAAGTGTTTGTCATTCATTATTTTGTTTGATTCTCTTACAAACCTTTAGGGTGGATAACTTATTTGCATATTAAGTAAGAAAACAAGGCAACTCCCACAGTCACGGAGAATTTTCACCCAGCCAGTTTTGTTCTCAAGGCAGTTTATCTGAGTGCTGGGCCGTGTAGTCACTTACGTCAATTCCACTACTTATGTATAATTGCATTATTTTCACACTCAACTTATCTTTACCTCATAACTTGTGGAATGTTGAGCAGATCATGTTAAATTTTCTTGTACTTGTTTTTCTATTATTTAAAACATCTTTCCCTGTAATCCCCCAAACCAAGTCATTTAGCATAAGAGAAACATTATTTCGGATTATGTGGACCCACTGACTGACCTTTGGCTCCTCGTGAACACCTGGGTTTGCTGGAATCTGGGCTTAGCTGAGCTCTGAGCAGGACAGGAGAGCAAGAGTGGCTGGTCTCTGGGGCACTGCCACCCTTCTTGTCAGGTCTGTCTTGCACAGTGGTCTAGCTTAGACAGTTTATAGGGTGACTGGCTCTTGAGCGTGTGACCACAGAAGCTTCCAGGCCTTTTAAAGACTAGTCCTAAAATCAGCACTGGATTATTTTATTCTCTGGTTAAGCAAGCCACAGGGCAGCTCAGATGCAAGAAAAACAATGCTTCATTGGAATTAAAACCAATAATAAGTTTCCATGAATCATTAGTTGCCTTTGGGACCATTTTATAAGCCATAAAATAAAATTTAGCCTTTTGCATCATTAAAACCAAAATGCCAAGCAACCATCCTTTTCTCCCCAGGAAACCCCACAGCATTACCAGAGTGAATCACACATAGGTTTCACAAATATTGGTTGAGAAAGACTCTTGGCTGTTTTCAAAACAGCCTCAAAGAGCAAACATTTATTACTTCTCATCACCAGAGGAGTGTAGCAAAGGCTTTACCTGATAGAGAAGCTGTGAAAACTTGTGAAGGGTGGCACATAACTTCATAAGTGGATATGCAAGGAGACAATCGTCTGCCTAGACAAATGTTTGCTTTGGGGGTGTTCGCTTTAAGCCTACTTCTCAAGTTAAGTTTAACATCCTCTTGAAATAGTTTTCATCAGGTTCCAAAACTAACATGCTTCATGCCTCTCACATTTTTATCTGTAATGCTTCTGTTGATTTGTAAATTATTTATTTATTTGGCTGCACTGGGTCTTAGTTGTGACACATGGGACTTTTCATCCTCATTGCAGCCTATAGATTTTTAGTAGTGGCATGAAGGATTTTAGCTCCCTGACCAGGGATCAAACCCAGGCCCCCTGCATTGGGAGTCTTAGCCACTGGACCAACAAGTGGCCCAACCAAAGCGCTCCCTACTTCTGTTGATTTTTAATCTATCACAAAATGGTAATTCTTTTAGTTTTTCTCCATGGCAACCACTCCAGAGGATCCCCACGGACAGAGGAGCCTCGGGGACTGCAGTCCATGGAGTCGCAAAGAGTCAGACACGACAGAGCGACTAAGCACAGATGGCATGCTATTTTTAAGAAAAAGAAAAGTAAAAATTATCTTTTCTTTTATAATTTGCCTGTCCTCTTAAATTTTAGGTATTAGAATTTTAAAAATTTTCCTTGTTGCCTCCTACATCTTGGGAAGTTGAATTTCTTTTTTTTTTTTTTTTTTTTTTTTTGCCTTTACCTTCTTATTTTTACACACATATGCCATTTCCTGGCTTGGTCTTTAATGACCTGGTCTGATCTCCCTTAGCATGGTTTTCTAATTTACATTTCAGATCTCTGGCTAGCTCTTACCTAATTAAGAACCATCTAATGGGGCTCAGCAACTTCTACTATAAAATGTTCCTAGAGTCATCACCAGAAGCCTAGGAGATGCCAATTATTGTATGAAAAGGAGCTTTATTAGGTCTTAAAAGTTGCCTTTGAGGAAACATAATCTCGCATATTTATCTAGGCTATAAAGAAGAAATGAAATTCTTTGGATGATTCCTAGATGAGTAGGTGCTTTGTCCATTGGTCTGGTGATCAGGACCAGGTGTCCCTTCCAACCCCAAATAGAGGGAGACCAAGGCAGGCTGGGGGAACCACCTGTTGTCTGGGTTCCTAACAACCCAGCAAGTTCATGGCGAGTTACTATGTCAGGAATAATGAGTCCCTGGTGCCACGAACACAGTGACAGCAGCTAATGAGGCGGAACAGTGTGTGATGAAACAATGACATTTTTTTGAAGTCAGCAATCTGAGCTAGAGATCAATAAGTGTTTTCCAGGGTTAATTTACTGGTCACCATTACTGACATGCCATTAGAGCCGAGGATGAGTGCAGGGGTTCAGGAGGGGGCTTCATCTAGATAAGTGTTAAGGACATCAGAGGTTTATTTCAATAATCTGAAACACCGAGCATTAATCGTCGCCCATCTTCTTCAGGGGTCCGCGCACCCTTCAGTCAATTAGCCTTGCCCTCGCCCACACCGTCTGATCCTCTCTCAGCCTAGATCCGAGAGTCCATCCTGCTTGGCTGGATCTAGACAGGAACACTTACGTCTACCTGCACTTATATGGGTTTCAGGATTGAATGACTCCTATTTCTGTTTGGGGAAATGGTAACCAAGAGACTCATTTCTTTCTGTAATAAATATTGTATAATATTGTAGGGTTGTGCTGCGTATAAATCAGATAAAATTTAGAGTACCTGGGCTTTTGTCTTGCCTTTTCATGAGCTCAGAGTTGAATCCAATAGAGTCTTTTCACCTACCTGTGCCTCAGTGTATCTATCTGTGAAACAGAGATAATCATATGTGCGTGCATGCTAAATCACTTCAGTCATGTCCAGCTCTTTGCGACCCCATGGACTGTAGCCTTCCAGTCTCCTCTGTCCATGGGATTCTTCAGACAAAAGTACTGAAGTGGGCTGCCATGCCCTCCTCCAGGGGATCTTCCCGATCCAGGGATCAACTCATGTCTCTTGCATCTCCTGCATTGTCAGGTGGGTTCTTTACTGCTAGCACCACCCAGGAGCCCCAGGAATAATTAGAATCACCTTGAAATCACAACTGGAGCTCATGCAATAAAAAAGAATGTTTACTCAACCGTTGTTAACTTACTGTATGAAAGCGAAAGAAAGTGAAGTCGCTCAGTTGTGTCCGACTCTTTGCGACCCCATGGACTGTAGCCCACCAGGCTCCTCCGTCCATGGGATTCTCCAGGCAAGAATACTGGAGTGGGTTGCCATTTCCTTCTCCAGAGGATCTTCCCGACCCAGGATCAAACCCAGGTCTCCTGCATTGCAGGCAGATGCTTTAACCTCTGAGCCAGCCGGGAAGCCCTAACTTACTGTATAGGCACTGAGATAAATGTTTTCCTTGAGCCCTCAAACATGTCAGGACCCCAGGTGGCCAATTCCATCGTTACTACTGTTTCCAGACAAAGAGGCAAAATGCTTAGGGTAGTTGAAATATTCTTCTTATGTCAGTCCTTTGAAGTCTTTATTTATATGCATTAATACAGTTTTCATTCCAATCCCATAGAAAGGCAATGCCAAAGAATGCTCAAGCTACTGCACAATTGCACTCATCTCACACACTAGCAAAGTAATGCTCAAAATTCTCCAAGCCAGGCTTCAGCAATACGTGAATCATGAACTTCCAGATGTTCAAACTGGATTTAGAAAAGGCATAGGAACCAGAGATCAAATTGCCAAATTAAATTTCTATGATCTGTTGGATCATGGAAAAAGCAAGAGAGTTCCAGAAAAACATTTACTTCTGTTTTATTGACTACGCCAAAGCCTTTGACTGTGTGGATCTCAACAAACTGTGGAAAATTCTGAAAGAGATGGGAATACCAGACCACCTTACCTGCCTCCTGAGAAATCTATATCCAGGTCAAGAAGCAACAGTTAATAATGGATATGGAACAACAGACTGGTTCCAAATTGGGAAAAGAATACATCAAGGCTGTATATTGTCACCCTGCTTATATAACTTATATGCAGAGTCCATTAGGAGAAATGCTGGGCTGGAAGAAGCACAAGTTGGAATCAAGATTGCTGAAAGAAGTATCAATAATCTCAGATATACAGATGACACCACCCTTATGGCAGAAAACAAAGAACTAAAGAGCCTCTTGATGAAAGTGAAAGAGGAGAGTGAAAAAATTGGCTTAAAACTTAACATTCAGACAACTAAGATCATGGCATCTGGTCCCATCACTTCATGGGAAATAGATGGGGAAACAATGGCCGACTTTATTTTGGGGGCTCCAAAATCACTGCAGATGGTGACTGCAGCCATGAAATTAAAAGACATTTGCTCCTTGGAAGAAACGTTATGACCAACCTAGACAGCATATTAAAAGCGGAGACATTACTTTGCTGACAAAGGTCCATCTAGTCAAAGCTATGGTTTTTCCAGTAGTCACGTATGGATGTGAGAGTTGGACTATAAAGAAAGCTGAGCACTGAAGAATTGATTCTTTAGAACTGTGGTGTTGGAGAAGACTCTTGAGAGTCCCTTGGACTGCAAAAGATCCAACCAGTACTTCCTGGAGGAAATCGGTCCTGAACATTCATTGGAAGGACTGATGTTGAAGCTGAAACTCCAATATTTTGGCTACCTGGTGCGAAGAACTGACTCACTGGAAAAGACCCTGATGTTGGGAAAAATTGAAGGCAGGAGGAGAAGGGGATGACAGAGGGTAAGATGGTTGGATTTCATCACCAACTCGATGGACATGAGTTTGAGCAAGCTCTCTGAGTTGGTGATGGACAGGGAGGCCAGGCATGCTGCAGTCCATGGGGTTGCAAAGAGTTGGACACGACTGAGTGACTGAACTGAACTGATTGTTATAATCCTTATATAACCCTTGTGCCTTTGAGTCGATCTGTAGCATCTTGAAAAATAATTTTAAATGCCTTGATTACAAATGACTCTTCAAACAGCCCCAATTGTGCCATATAGGTGACAACACAATGCTGCAGGAAGGCAAGTAGCTTACGATTGTCTAAGTCGAAATCTAAAACTTACCATGTTCCTCTGTGAAATACCAGGAATGGAGCCAAGTTACTTTTGCATCCAGCTGAGAAGAATTATTTAATCTGAATTATGGGGAGCAAACAGTTTTCATAACTTTAAGAATTGTTATAAATAAAAAACAACAAAGGGAATTTAAAGTGACATCTGCCAACAGTTGTAACACACTATGTCCTAAAAGGTGAATTTGACCTAAAGGTATTTACATATATATGAAGAATATAGTCTTCTTAATAAATATTAAAGGGTATATGTTTCATATATGAATGCATGTTTATATATTATATATATAATAATAGTTGACTCATTGAAAAAGACCCTGATGCTAGAAAAGATTGAAAGCAAAAGGAGAAGAGGGTAGCAGAGGATGAGATGGTTGGATAGCATCACCAATTCAATGAACACAAACTTGGGCAAACTCTGGGAGATACAGAGGGACAGGGAGCCCTGGTGCACTTTGTCCATGGGGTCACAGAATCAGGCATGATTTAGCAACTGAACAACAAATATATAAATACATTTAAAAAGAACACATTGTTTTTAATAAAAACCAAAGAATAAGAATTTGGTAAATATTAAATAAAAAATAGATATTAAATATATTTAAGAAGAACCAGGTCTTTCATCCAAATTTCTGGAGAAAAAAGAAAGAGAGAGAAAGAGAGCAAGGATTAAAAGGTACTTCCAGGAAGGATGAAGAATTTCAGAGCTCGTCATGAACCTGCATGAAGTACGTCAAGAGGAAAAGTCTCAGTGTCAGAATTACTGATCTGCTAACCCTCTGGTGGTACAGTGACCCCTGAAATAACACCCTCTGGCGAGTCTTCTGGGACTGATGACTACTGGTCCCAAAGCAAGATGCTTCTCAACCAGAGGCTTCTCCCCACAGTCAACAGTTCAATTGTTCTTATCTTATTAGAACTAGAATTCATTAGAGAGAGGCAAAGACCTCTCTGAATGGGAGACGTTGAAGGCAATAGTTTAAAAGATGGAATAAGACTTAAAATCCCAAATGGCAAGGCACAGACCCAGATATCCATGACAGACAGAAATATATTGTATAAACACAACTCAGATTTCAAGTGATAATTGCAAATCAATGGTGTGGTAGCTCCAGAATATAACCATAACCCAACCATTAGTAAAGTATATTAGAATTGCTACCAAAATAGCAAAATTTATCAAAATGAGGATGCAGCAGCATTAAGAAAAATAAACCAATTAAAATGTGTTTTATAATTTATTTTATATTTGAAATAGAAAACAAATAATGGCCAAAGTGTAGATGTTGGGGGTATTATTGACCATAGCATTTCAACAGAAACCACATAATGAGTCCAAAAGCGAATCAAATACAAGCGGCTATTGGCGGAAGCAATACTCTGATGATGACTTGGCCTTTCCTGGGCGTAAAGGGCAGGACAGAACAGACCATATGGTGTCCTCCTGACCTTTCATGTTTCTGTGTAACTCTGTATTAACAAGGCAACAGCCAGTCTAAGGAGAGAATGCCATCTGGTGCTACAGAGATATGAAGCAGGATAAGCTATTAGATGGATAATAAAGGCAAGGCTGTTGGAATGATACCCCCCTGCCCAGAAACTATAAAAAGCCAGGTGTAGGACCTTGGGTTGATGTTGGCCCAGTTGTGAGCAGGGAAAGCACATCGATCCAATTTGCTAGCATTCTGTTTCTATAAAAGCAAAACGATCAACGTTTTCCATTGGATCATTTTCATGATGATGGAGAATAAAAATGTTTGCTGCTTTGGGGTGGAACAGTCATTCTATTAAGGCCACCTATTGAAATGTGACATCACTGCAGATGGTACTGCAGCCATGAAACTAAAAGACGCTTGCTCCTTGGAAGAAAACCAATGACAAACCTAGACAGTGTATTAAAACACACAGATGTCATTTTGCTAATAAAGGTCCATATAGTCAAAGGTACGGTTTTTCCAGTAGTCATGTACAAAAGTGAGAGTTGGACCATAAAGTAGGCTGAGCACTGAAGAATTGATGCTTTCGAATCGTGGTGCTGGAAAAGACTCTCGAGAGTCCCTTGGACAGCAAGGACATCCAATCAGTCCATCCTAAAGGAAATCAACCCTGAATATTCACTGGAAGGACTGAAAGCTGAAGCTGAAGCTCCAATACTTTGGTCACCTGATTAAGAGCTGACTCATTGGAAAAGACCCTGATGCTGGGAAAGATCGAAGGCAGAAGGAGAAGGGCGAGACAGAAAATGAGATGGTTGGATGGCATTACTGACTCAGTGGTCATGAGTTTGCACAAACAGTGGGAGGTGGTGAAGGACAGAGAAGCCTGGAGTGCTGCAGTTCATGGGGTTGCAAAGAGTTAGACTCGACTTAGCAACTGAACAATCCCAGGGTAGCTAAGGAGTGAGTTCACCTTCCATGAAGCAATGCTAAGTTAGAATATGCATCTGCTAACCCTAACCTTCCACTCTATCCTTCCCCCAACCCCCTCCCCCTGTTCTCCATGTCCATGATTCTGTTCCTGTTTCATAGATAGGTTCATCTAGTGTATAACACAGAGAATTCTATTCACTATCCTATGGTGAACTATAACAAAAAAGAATATTTGAAAAATATATATACATGTAAAACTGTATCACTTTGATGTATAGCAGAAATTAATACAACATTGTAAATCAACTATATTTCAAATTAAAATATATTGAAAAAACATTAAAAAAAAGCCACTTTTGGTGAATTCCTAAACAGGAAAAAAAAAGTTAAAAAGAATATGCAAAAATTTAGCCAAAGGAACTCCAGCAAAACGTTTCCACTTAGAGTAATACTTGAGATCATGACTTCCAGGGCTTTAATGTTCTCAAGAAATATTTCAGGACCAGGGAAAAAGATGGGTTTTGTTCCGAATGAAGCGTTGTTTCCCTCTGCAGCAAGCTGTCAAAGCTTTTGAAGGCGTTCTATAAACACGGATGAAGCATTTAGGGAAACAGATTTATTGGAGCATTCCCGAGGATTGGAGAGTTTATCTAAGTGAGTAAACAAACAAAAGGTCCTGGTAGTGCGGCTGATAAGGAAGCCAGCACAGCCGTCCGTGCTGGCCATCCATCCAGGCCCTCTGCTGCGTGCGCCTGAGAAGGAACCAGTAGACAGGTTTTCCAGGCCCCTCTAAACATTCCTAAATCACTGCGCTCCCCAAATTACAGTCCTCAGGGGTCTAGTTTCATTTTCTGAAAATTGGTAACAGGCCACCATGGCTGATGAAATGAGGAGGGTATCCAGGCAACTATTGTGCTGTTTGATTAACGCTGAGAGGCTGCAGGGAAGGGCCCAGGCTCTAAGCGTCCCATCTGAGACCAGAGCCCAGGAAACCTTTGGGTTAGCCAGACTCCCAGGCTCTTGTTGCCCACAGATTCCATCTGATAATAATCTCATCATCTCCATCACCAGCCGGACATTTAACCAGTGATTTATCCTAATCCTAGGATCGAGCTGGGGGCCCTGAGTTCTGGTCCAGAGTCTCTGATGAAACATCTGCAGGACTCTGGGAAAGACATTAGAACTTATCTGCAGAATGGTGATGAAGTCCGCTTATTTATTCAATTAAAAATGTGCATCTATACCTATTATGTCCTGATAACTATTCTAAATGCTTGGCTTTGTATCAGGAAAATAACAGCAACTCAAAACACACAAAAATATCTGCCGCACAGTTTACTATCTCTAGCAAGAGGAAACAGACGATAGAACTAAATTCATTCAATGAGCAGATTATATATTAGGGCTTGAACTGTGCTCTTTCCCCAAGAAAAGATTATGTAGGTTTAAACCGCAGTCTTCAGAGCATGACCTAATTGGGAGAGAGCATGTTTATAGAAGGAATCAAGTTGAAGAGAGGTCATGAATGCGGGTCTTACTCCAGCATGACTGGTGTCCTTCTAAAGGGAAGTTTGGATACACAGATAAACACAGAGCAAGCACAGCATGAAGACTGGAGGGGGATGCCGTCGACACACCGAGGCCGTGGAGGATTGCTGCCAGGGGCCAGCAGTAGCCAGGAGAGGGCCCTGTAACAGAGACTTCAGAGGGAACAGCGGTCTTGAACTTCCGGCTCCAGGAGTGATAGACAAAACATTTCTGTCCTTTGAGCCACCCAGTCCGTGGTGCAGTGCTCCACCAGTCTCCCAGCACATTGACACAGTGGATTGGAAGGTGACAAACACAGTACGTGAAGACCCAGTCCAGGCAGTTGAGGTGCTGGGGAGACCATGGTGTGAAAAGGGGGGTGGGCGTGTCTATACAGACCTGCCTGAAAAATGTTGGGATCAAGCGAGGACTCAGAGGACTTTAGGGAACTAGGCCGGGGGTGGGTGAGGAGTTGGGGAAAGCCACTCTTGCAGAGGGACAGGCCAGTGCAACGGCCGCTGTGCGCCTGGCAGAGTGGGGGGCTGCAGGGAGGCTGGTTGAGGATGGGGAGGTGGTCGGGGGTCACAGGGATCCCCGTGAGGTGGGATTCTCCCCTGAGTGACAGAGGCAGCACCGAAGGGTTGTAAGTGAAAAATCACACAAAGATCTCCTTTAGGTTTGAAAAGAATAATTGGGTGTTCTGCTGATGACAGATAATAAGGAGAAAAAGAACTAGGTGAGCCACTTAGACGTGAGAGTGGAGAAGGGGAGCAGAGACTCTGGCAAGCTGCAAAGGCAGCGCCCAGCGGTCCTGAGGGGTGGAGGGGGCTCGGGGGAAGAAGAGAAAAGCAGAAGGTGACTCTGGTGTCTTTGAACCAGGAACTGAGGGGCTGTCACACCTGAGACAAGCAAGATCGCTGGGGCGCAGGTTTGGGGTCAGGGGAAGGTCAGGGTTCATGGCTGGGCCCGCTGGGTTGGAGAAGCCTGCCCCCTTCCCAGTTGAGATGATTACTGTGCAGCCGTGGGGGTGAGCCTGGAGTTGGAGGCACAGAGACGAAGGCTGGAGACAGGAACCTGAGTTGCCTTGTTGCATGCTGGAAGTAAAGTCAGAACTACTGAGGACCCCATAGATGGGAGTGAGAAGACCCTTCCAGTGCTTTTAAGGTACAAGGTCAGAAAGGGTCTGGCTGCAGAGGGTGGAGAAAAGGTTTGCCCTGCCTTGTTTCTGCACGCTGGCATTGACCCCTAAAGAAGGCTTCCACGGTGGCGCAGTGGTAAAGAATCTGTCTGCAGTGCAGGAGACACAGGAGATGTGGGTTCATTCCCTGGGACGGGAAGATGTCCTGGAGAAGGAAATGACAACCTGCTTCAATGTTCTTGCCTGAAGAATCCCATGCATAGAGGAGCCTGGCGGGCTACACAGTCCAGGGGGTCACAAAGAGTCAGACACCATCAGATACAACTGAGCAGACACCACATACACATTGCCTTCTGAAGTGTGGAAGTCTGTCATCTCCCCTGCCCGTGGAGTGTCACCTACCGGCGCCTGCAGGGATCTCTGGGGTATTTCCCACGGGGAGTCACACGAGCCCTCCGTCTCTGGATAGGAGCGAGCTCCAAACCACCTTCACAACCACCATATAGGCTTTAGACCCCACTCACCTTTGGTGGGATTTCCTAGAACAAACCCACCCACCATAGGATTCCTCCAATTTCCAGGGCGGGCCTGGAAAGGTGGTTGGCTCTCAGGTGCCCTACCAAAGCTGTACAAACCAGGAGATGGCTGAGTAGTCCAGCACAGCATCTGGCCGCCTACACTTGCCCTCGTCAGAGGCCACAGTGTCTCCGAGCCGCTCTGGTCCCGGGCTTACGGGAACTGCATTTTCCAACGCACTGCAAGAGGTGTCCCTGTCTCTGAAGCCATGGGGGGCCCTGCAGAACCTGGAAGAAGGCACTCCACATGTTTTGTATTTATCGGGGCCTCTCTAGCAATGGCACCCCCACTTCAGTACTCTTGCCTGGAAAATCCCATGGATGGGGGAGCCTGGTGGGCTTCAGTCCATGGGGTCGCAAACAGTCGGACACGACTGCGCGACTTCCCTTTCACTTTTCACTTTCATGCATTGGAGAAGGAAATGGCAACCCACTCCAGTGTTCTTGCTTGGAGAATCCCAGGCACGGGGAGCCTGGTGGGCTGCCGTCTCTGGGGTTGCACAGAGTCGGACACGATAGAAGTAACTTAGCAGCAGCAGCAGCAGCTCTAGCAACAAGCTGTGAGGTACAGGTCGCACCTCAATAATCCCCGCAGCAGGCCAGGAAAGGGCTGGTAAGAATGCTGAGAGAGAGCAGAGAACTGACTTGCCTAAGGATGTGAGAGTTGGACTATAAAGAAAGCTTAGTGCTGAAGAATTGATGCTTTTGAACTGTGGTGTTGGAGAAGACTCTTGAGAATCCCTTGGACTGCAAGGAGATCAAACCAGTCCATCCTAAAGGAGATCAGTCCTGGGTGTTCATTGAAAGGACTGATGCTGAAGCTGAAATTCCAATACTTTGGCCACTTGATGCGAAGAACTGACTCATTGGAAAAGACCGTGATGCTGGGAAAGATTGAAGGGAGGAGAAGAAGGGGTGACAGATGATGAGACTGTTGGATGGTGTCACCGACTCAATGGACATGAGTTTGAGTATCTCTAGGAGTTGGTGATAGAGGGAGGCCTTGTGTGCTGTGGTTCATAGGGTCGCAAAGAGTTGGACATGAGTGAGCAACTGTACTGAACTGAAGGTTGTGGATGAGTCCAGTCCTGGGTTCAGATGACAGCCCTGGATTTCTGACTCCTAATCTATGGTTTTATACCTTTCTTCAGAAACAGCATCATAACAAACGCTCTAAATTAGAGCGTCAAATTTTCCTTATGGCACTCAGCCTCTTAACCTCTCCCTGTGCTGGTATCTGAATCCTTAAAATGGGTTGAATGACACTTGTCATCCAGCTTGTCACAGAAATGTTATGTGCATTAATCTTCCTAGTGATCAGATTGTTTGGAAATAAATGCTATATGAATTCAAGGTTGAGGACAAGGTCAAAGAAAATGACCCACCTATTATTCAATGCATTAGAGAAACAATTGGTTTTACTTGAATGGAAGTAAGAAATGTGTACTGATAGGGAAGCTCTTGATAGTAGGCATTTTATTTCTCCACATGGGGCTAGTTTTCTAATGATGATATGTAGGTATCACAAAATACTTTAATTTTTTCAATGTCCAAACACTTTTCCAGAACACCTTCCCATGTATTTGAAAGTGAAAGTGAAACTGTTAGTCTCTCAGTCGTGTCCCACTCTTTGTGACCCACCAGGCCCCTCTGTCCATGGGATTCTCCAGGCAAGAATATAGGAGTGGGTTGCCATTTCCTACTCCAGGGGATCTTCCCGACCCAGGGATTGAAACTGAGCCTCTTGCACTGCAACCAGATATTTTTTAACTGTCTGAGCCACCAGGGAAATCCCATGCTTTTAGTTAGAGGTAAATGATTGCATATAGTCTGATTTGTTTTTCAGACAAACTATGTTAGATTTATTAGTTTTGTGAAATCACAGTTGTAATCAGAGGAAACGAAGGAAGACCACGGGGAAGGTTTTGTCCTTTACCTCTCCTCCTCTGTGTGCCCATCCCAGTCCATGGTCCTCTGTGGTTCCTAGGACAGTGGTGAAGCATGGGTATGCCTGCCCCCTCCGGGTCTGCTAGCTCCCTGTGTCACTCTGGGTCGAGTGCTCAGGAGCTAATGGAGCCCGCTGTGGAGTGCTTGCTTCTCCTGGTTGAAATCAAACATCTGATCTTTATCTGTGGTGACAGGCTTAATGCCTTTCTTCTCTGACAAATTTTCAGTTGAAGAGGAATGCAAACACTGGTATCGGTGCGGTTATATAAAGAACTCATCTCGCAAGCCAATATTGGCAGCTTGAGCCTTAATGAATAGCAGAAGCCCGAGCAGCACCTCCTGGCAGAAGGAAAACAGAAAAAGAACTAAAACCCTATACACCTTTTCCCAGCACCTTGATGGCCGTACTGGCATCTGATGGGGGCCGGATGTCACTTGGAGCTTTCGCTTAGACTAGCAGCATTGGACTTCCCCGGTGGCTCAGATGGTAAAGAATCTGCCTGTAATGTAGGAGACCAGAATTCAGTCCCTGCGTTGGTAAGATTCCCTGGAGAAGGGAATGGCAACCCACTCCAGTATTCTTGCCTGGAGAATCCCATGGACAGAGAAGCCTGGTGGGCTACACTCCATGGAGTCTCAAAGAGTCAGACAGGACTGAGTGACTAGCTTTCACAGCAGCATTTATCCTCACCCTTCCCAGGGACGCTGGGTGTGCAGTTACGCAGGGAGCAGATGAAAACGCCAGAGAGGGGCCGAATTCCTCAGAACTCCCCGGGGAATTAACTGGGTTTTTCTCCAGCCCTCAGAGTGGCGCTACCATTTGCAAATGCTAAGTGAGGCGGGCGCCTGTCCGTGGCTGCTTTGACGCCGCGGTTGGGTGACTGGACCCCGCGTTTGTTGGTTTAAGATGACCCCATAGAGAGGGTTGGAGAAGGCAATGGTGACCCACTCCAGTACTCTTGCCTGGAAACTCCCATGGACGGAGGAGCCTGGTAGGCTGCAGTCCACGGGGTCGCTAAGAGTCGGGCACGACTGAGCAACTTCACTAAGCTCTTCTTTGGAGACAAGACTAAAAGTACATTTGCCCACCATCTATCCACATGTCTTATGCAGGATGGACACAACTAATTTCAGCAGCTTTCTAAGTAGCATTTAAACTTTCCCACCAGGCCCCACAGGTCTCCAGAAGCTGGAGACCACAGCATGGGAGACAAGGAAGGGAAGCTGCGCCAGAGGTAGGACACACCAAGGTGCCTGAGCCAGGCCCTGAGCAGTAAAACACTGCATTTCACGTGCAAGGAGTAGATCACAGTATATGGCAATATTTAAAACTGATTCTTTTTTTCTTTTTCTATTAAAATTCATGTGCTGGAAGGAAATTTGAAAAAAAAATTACTTGGTAGCAATTTCTGACTGTGACTTGCATATCAAGTTCCTAGAGAAAACTTAAATTCTAAATCCACAATAAAGCCTGAGTTAATAGGGCCATCAGAACAATGGGAAATGCAAACAAAACTTTTAAAAACTATTTTGGGGACTCGCCTGTTGGTCCAGTGGTTGAGAATCTGTACTTCCACTGCAGGGGACATGGGGTTGATCCCCTGGCTGTGGAATTAAGATCCTGCATGTCTGCGAGGTGATGCCAAAAATAAACAAATTAATCTAATTAATAGCATCATCTGAAAAAACCTGTTTTGATAAAATAGTTTCAGTGTAAAATACACTGAAATCTTTGCTATTTACTTCCTTGGTGGGACAGCCTTTTCTTTTCTCACCACCCTTCACATCAGTCACTTACATTAGAACTTTTATTTAATGCTCCACTGTACTCTGCATTCAATCATGTCTGACTCTTTTGCAACCCCATGGACTGCAGCCCGCCAGGCTCCTCTGTCCATGGGGTTCTCCAGGCAAGAATACTGGAGTGGGTAACCACTTCCTTCTCCAGGGCATCTTCCCAGCCCAGGTATCAAACTGGCATCTCTTGCGTCTCCTGTATTGCAGGTCGATTCTTCACTGCTGAGCTATGGAAAGTCCCTTATTTAATGAATCAGCAAATATTTATTAAGTGCCCACTGTGTACAGAGTAAACTGTTTGACTCCTTTAGGAAGGAAGAAAAATCTGGATAAGAAGTGGACTCTGCCCTTGAAACAGAATCTCTAACCGTGTCAGCCATTCTGACCTCAGAGCACTTAGGTCAGAATCCCTATTTGGGGGTGAGGCTTTGTGGCTATTGACCTGATACTCATACCATTTGGCAACCAATTGATGGGTTCCCCTTTCTCTTCATACCCATGACCTCAGCAGACTATACTTTCATAGGGAGTCTCAGTTGAAGTAGTAAGAAAATTCTTGTGTCCTTGAGTGACAGCAAGCTGACTCCTCCAATCCAGCCACACATCGTGTTGGGTTGATTTCAGCCTGTTTGGAAATCAACTCTCTAACCTTATGAATCAACTCAGAAAACAAGACAATCCATTCAGCTTGTTACCCTACCCTGGCTTAGCCACTCAGCACCCAAGCCCTCCAATCCCTCCTGTTGACTGCTGGAGCTCAGTCACTCCAGAAAACTCTAGGGTTCTCAACCAACTGCAAGAAGCTTTACCTTTTGTCCTCAAAGGCTAACTCTGCAACTCTTTTGGGCTGGGCAGCTGCCCACTGCAGTGTCCCTAACTGGTCCCCAAGTGCTGGTGAACAAACTGCCTTAGCTAAACTCTCCTCTGATGAAGACCTTTCAGGAACGAGAGGCTCCCAAAGAAGAGCAACAATGATGGAACATAACCAATATCAGTGCTGTGCTAAGTCACCTCAGTCGTGACCAACTCTGCGTGACCATGTGGACTGTAGCCCACCAGGCTCCTTTGTCTATGGGATTCTCCAGGCAAGAATACTGGAGTGGGTTGTGATGCCTTCCTCCAGAAGATCTTCCCTACCCAAGGATCGAACCCACATCTCTTATATCTCCTACATTGGCAAGTGGGTTCTTAACCACTAAGGCCACCTGGCAAACCCAAGAATACTGGAGGGGGTGGTCATTCCCTTCTCCAAGGAATCTTCCTGACCCAGGGATCAAGCCTGGGTCTCCTGCATGCAGGCACTCTTCACCATCTGAGTCACCAGTACGTGTTTTTAATTGAATAAATAGGCAGATTTCATCACCATTTACAGACAAGGTCTATACCTTTCCCAAAGTTCTGCAGATGTTTCATCAGAGAGTCTGGACCCAGAGCTCAGGAACCCCAGGTCAATCCTAGGATTAGGATAAATCACTGGTTAAACGGTCTGTTTTTGACTCTTGATTTGGGACTTACGTTACTATTTTGGAAGTTTAAGTACTATATAGGCAACACTTTCAGGATTGTTTCATGTCAGCTGTGGTGATACAGATGGTATTCACTTGCTGCACATTCCCTTAAACTTGTTCTGGAATTTAAGAATTAGGAGACAAATTCAGCAGAAATGCTGTGATCATAAAAGTACCGATTTAGGGCTGTGTTTTGTGATACAATGCCTTTTTCTGACATCACATGATTTTGTGAGTTTGGTAAGTTGCCGAACTATTCTATGTCAGACTAGTCACCCATGAGCATACACATCAGTGTTCTTGCACCGGTGAGAGCAATGCTGCGTTTCTTGAATAACCCAGGAATGGTGACACATGTAATTTTATGAACTGTCGTCATCTTTTGAAGCTCTGTATCATGACAGAGATTGTTGTTGAAGTAGTAACATACTTATTATTTTATATTATTAAAGGATCTTATACTATAAAATCATATAGATTAGGGGATTTACAATGTTTACTGAACCAAGTGCTAGAAAAGACTCGTGAGAGTCCCTTGGACAGCAAGGAAATCAAACCAGTCAGTCCTAAAGGAAATCAAGCCTGAATGTTCACTGGAAGGATTGATGCTGAAGGTGAGGCTCCAATATTTTGGCCACCCGATGTGAAGAGCTGACTCATTGGTAAAGACCCTGATACTGGGAAAGATTGAGTGCAGAAGGAGAAGGGGACAACAGAGGATGAGATGGCTGGATGGCATCATCAACTCAATGGACATGAGTCTGAGCAACTCGGGAGATGGTGAAGGACAGGGAAGCCTGGCGTGCTGCAGGCCGTGGGGTTGCAAAGAGTCAGACATGACTGAGCAACTGAACAAGAGCTGATACGTGCGTTTGCTCTCTGAGGTTGTGGTTGGGTTTTGGACACTTCAGACCCTTCCCTTTCTTGGCAGAGATGTGTTCGTATCACAGCTCATGTGTTGTCCGAAAACATTTCCAAGAAGAGAGAAAATGAATTCATTGTGGATGTTGTCTCTGATCAAAAATCTTGGTATGTTGACATTTTTGTAATTTTAATAATTTTTCCCTTTGGATTCCCCCTATGAGCCAAAAAGAGAAACAACTTTTCAGGTGGATATTATTTTTTATTGTGGTAAAATGTACATAACTCCAAATTGACACGTGTGCAGTTGGGTGGCATTAAATGAGTCGCAGTGCTGTGCAACCATCACGGCCATCCATTTCCAGAACTTAGTTATCTTCCAAATTGAAACTCTGCCCCCATTAAACAACCCCCTCCTGGGCTTACCACCCCTCTTCTACTTTCCATCTCTGTGAATTTGGCTTCTCTAGGAACCTCAAGCATTAAGTGGAATCCTACAGTATTTTCCTTTTGTGCCTGACTGTTTTCACTCAGCATCCTGTCTTTGACTTTTATCCGTGCTGTGAAAAGCATTTTTTTTAATGGGAAGAAAAGTGAAAGGAAAAGAAGAAAAATCCAGAGTCATGGAGAATTTAAATCCTCTCTTATAAACATTTATGTTCAAGTAACTGATCCAAACCACATCTCAGCCTGTGGGAACTCTGAGGCTGGAATGCTGTGTGTTTCAGACCTCTGCTCACAGCCCTTCTCCCAATGAGATGAGCATCACAGTGCAGCCCCAACTGACTTTTTTGCTTCCAACTTTCTCTGTGAATTCCTGGTGGTGGTGAAGCAGCTTGACACAGCCTTCCAGCTCATGGTATTTCAAATGTTGCCTTTTCTGCATCAAGCACCTTATTTGAATGTTTGATATATCTTTACTTCGTTTTTACAAGAGGGATTTGGGCCAGGGTATAGAAAGGATACATCAAAGTGTCAAGGAAAGTCTTTGGTTCACAGAGCTATTTCTCAGGCTCTGTTTCGTCTTTGTCCCAGTTACAATGTGCACCTTAAGATCTGGCTCCTGAGAAGAAACTGTATATTACAGGCAACAACAGAAATGGTGAAAATCAAAGCTCACCTGTTTCAGTTGTATTTACCCATGTGCCTTACTCCTGATGGTCACCCAGTGAGGCCTTTCTGCTTTGCCTTATTCTTACTAACTCTTTGAATTAAGCCTGGTACCAGTCTTGGTCTTTTAACTATACCCAACACAAATTATTCTTAATGGAAGCATTCCCTCACAGCGTCCCCGTGGAGATGGAAATAAGTGCCATGTGCCCTCTTACTAGCCTATATTTTAATAATGCACTTATCTCATCTCACAGCATCTCTTCCATTCAACTGCAAACACCACTTATTTCCCCCAAAATGAAGAGCCACAAAAAAACCAACGCTTTCATTTGTCCTCTCTGTGATGTCAGGGAGAGACTGCAGTGGGTGAGCCCTGGGTCTCACTTCAGGGCCTGGGAGAAGGTGGATTCAACCAGAGCTGGTAGAAGGTGGTGGTGGTGGTGTGTGAGTGTGTGTGTACACGTGTGTGTGTGTTGGGGGGTAGATGTGGGCGGGGTCGGATTCTAGAGAAGGCGGGACTCAACTGTGATCGACGTGTGGCAGCTCCCGCAGGTCCAGTCTGGGGGCCCTGCACACCCTTTGAATGCGTGCATTCTCGTGCTCCTCTGCACCCATCTGGGGTGGAGCCTCATCAGCAGGGGACACCCTGCACAAGGACACAGGCATTGCAGAGAGCAGGGAGCTGCCTGACTGGCACCCACAAACTTTGCTGTCTCCCTAGAAGCACGATCATTGACGTGCTGGCGACAGGAGTGCTGGACCGCATGGATCCCAAACAATTCCTTTCCTCAGCTGTTAGATTTTCAAACGTGATCTATCGAGTGATGCTGACAGTAGATTTTCTGCCGGCAATAAAGGTGGCCTGATTCACAGAATAATTACTGTATGCAAATGAATGTGATTTTCCTCTGCCCTTTTATGGATGACTCTGCTCTGCCATTCATCAGGGCCACAAATTTCACTTGGGAGAAGATGGATTTAAAGAGACAGGCACCCCTGGAGCTTTGCAGTGAACTTACTAAATCCACGCTAAGTGTCCTCATAAACAGGCGTGCCTGTGCCAGAGTAGGGCTGCCAGACTCTGACCTTTTGATCTGTGAATTGTTGCTGGGAAAACTGTTGCAAAAACATCTGACTTTGTGTGCTCCCAGGTCAGGGGTGCTTTGCTATTTGGAGGAGCCGATTCTTCCAGGGGCAGAGTGATTATATGTGTGGATTAGGAGAAACTGGTGGGCCTCTCCACCACCCACTGAACCCACTTTGATGTTTATGCACCTGCAGGAGGGGAATGGGAGGAGCGGAAAGCCTGTGCTCATATCCAGCACTGGATCCGATGAAATTCCAGCTGAAGTGACGTAAAACAAGAGGGGGGTTTTTGTCTGACACTGAGGTGGAAGCAAAACAGACAGGAAAAGGAAAAAAGAAATGAACTGTTAGAAAACCTTAAGTTCCACTTCTTTGGGCCTGGCTTCTTAGGTACCTGGCAACCTTTTCCTGAGTTGGTGGCCTTTCTCTGTGGGCATCAGTGCCATGAGGACATGCGAGGGTCGGGTTTGCCCTGGTTCCAGCGGGAAGTAAGACCGGGCAAGCCTGCAGGAGGGAGCGAGCCGCCGGCCCTGATGATGGGACCAGACCAGGCGGGCAGAAGCTCAGGGAACGTCCGAGGTCATCACATGTCACTGCTAAAGCCTCAGTTCCCCAGGTTTCTCCCAGCAGGCGGCGTGCACCTCATTCTCCGAGTGTGGAAAAAAAGAGGACCCCGAGCCAGTGTGATAAATGGAAGTGCCCATCTGTCAGTGGGCTGTCTTGTTACTCATATTGTAACAATATATTGATGTCAGCACATCCAGAACGCACTTTCTTCCTGTCACTCACAGAAGAAAGGAAAGACACGTCCGTGTTTATGTGCGTGCAAGCAGCAGACGCCGCTGGAGGCCATCACAGCCTTCCCAAATAGAGGCCCATTGATATGGACTTTCCTGAGAGGACAGAACTGGTGAGCAGGGCCTTCGGGAGTTCCTTCTCTTCCTGGACCCAGCAGGTCTCCCCAACGGCTCACATGAGGGCCAGCATGTGACATTATTTGTGTATTTCTTTGATTTTTTTTTGCATATTTTTATTTAAATTAAAAAAATTCATGTTAAGTTTTAAAGGTTACTTTTCATTTACCATTATTAACCATGACACTATGTGGCTCAGTTGGTAACCAATCTGCCTGCAATGCAGGAGACCCAGGTATGACCCCTGGGTCAGCAAGATCCCCTGGAAAAGGGAATGACAACCTATTCCAGTCTTGCCTGGAGAATCCATGGACAGAGGAGCCTGGTGGGCTACAGTTCATGAGATCACAAACAGTCAGATACAACAGAGTGAATAACACTTTTACTTTAAGACAAAATTTTAGATCAGTTCTTGATGGTGATAACTTTTCATAGGAAAACAAAATTTTCTGCCCTTCACAAATGATAATGTTGAATGATACCTCTTTCTTTAATACGAATTGTGCTATAATGTGGAAAGCTAATGTTGGAAAGGTGATTCAGTATTAGATAAGCACAATTTATAAAGCAGCTTTAACCTGGCATACTACAGATTTATACAGTTGATAAAACATTTATTGAGAATTGTTTTCATAGGTAGAAGGGGAAATAACCAATTTCTTAAATGGAAATTTGAGAAATACTCTCATGAAAAACTAATTCAGTTGAAAAAGTTCTAAATAACATGCATTTATAATATATGTTGATTTTCATAGGTTCGCCAAAAATGGGTAATGGCTTATTATTCGGGAAGAGTCAACAAAAGTAAGGGCGCTTGTACTCGTGTTGCTAGATTTAAATGCAAATTGACAGGTTTAACTTTGGTTAAAAAAAAGTCCTGAGATATAAGTAATAATGTGATGAAGAACATAAGAAATTAACAACGGAAAGAGGGTTTTATAAAACAAAGTAACTTGAGTGGTACTAATTCTCAACAAGTTGATTTATTTTGTTTAGCGGAATTGTCCATCACCCTGTATAATGGGCTGGATTATGTCTCCTGAAAAGAATATGGTGGGGGCCTACCTCCCAATACCTCACAGTGGGACTTTATTTGAAGACAAGTCTTTAAGGTCATCAAGTTTAAAAAGGTCATGTGGGTCACCCTAATCCAATGTGGGTGTGTACAAAATCCCTTCAGTCATGTCTGCTTCTTTGCAGCCCTGCACTGTAGCCCACCAGGCTCTTCTGGGCATGGAATTATCCAGGCAAGAACGTTAGAGTAGGTTGCTGTGCCCTCCTCCAGGGGATCTTCCCAACTCAAGGAATGAACCCACATCTCTTGTATCCCCAGCATTGGGAAGCAGGTTCTCCACCACTCATGCCACCTGGGAAGCCCTATCCAACATGACTGGGGTCATTAAAAGAAGGGGAGAATTGGACAGGGTTGCACACATGGAGAAGACTATGCCTCTACAAGCCAAGGAATATCAGAAATCGCCAGAAAACCAGAAGTCAGCAGGAGAGAAAGGGACCTGGAATAAATTCTCCTGGAGAATCACTAGACCTTGGACTTCCAGACTCCAAAACCATGACTGCATACATCCCTGTTGTTTAAGCTGCCCAGTTGGTGAGCATACTAATACACCCTCCTGTTCTCACCTACTGACTGAGACCTCCACCCTGTGGTTTCTGGGAAACCTGTCAGTCATATTCCCTTACCTTCTGAGGCAATGCAGGACTGGCATCTTGCTTTGTCACCCATCAGAGCATGGAGAAAAACTGAGTTCCTCTTGCGGTGGAGTAACTTGGGTGGAGTAACTCAGGTAGAGCATCAAAAAAGCAAGAGAGTTCCAGGAAAAAACCATCTACTTCTGCTTTATTGACTATGCCAAAGCCTTTGACTGTGTGGATCATGACAAACTGGAAAATTCTTAAAGAGATGGGAATACCAGACCACCTGACCTGCCTGTTGAGAAATCTGTTTGCAGGTTAGGAAGCAACAGTTAGAACTGGACATGGAACAATAGACTGGTTTCAAATAGGAAAAGGAGTACGTCAAGGCTGTATATTGTCACCCTGCTTATTTAACTTATATGCAGAGTACATCATGAGAAATGCTGGGCTGGAAGAAGTACAAGCTGGAATCAAGATTGCTGGGAGAAATATCAATATCCTCAGATAGGCAGATGACCCCACTCTTATGGCAGAAAGCAAAGAAGAACTAAAGAGTCTTTTGATGAAAGTGAAAGAAGAGAGTGAAAAAGTTGGCTTAAAACTCAACATTCAGAAAACTAAGATCATGGCATCTGGTCCCATCACTTCATGGGAAATAGATGGGGAAACAGTGGAAACAGTGACAGACTTTATTTTCTTGGGGTCCAAAATCACTGCAGATGGTGATTTCAGCCATGCAACTAAAAGACACTTACTCCTTGGAAGGAAAGTTGTGACCAACCTAGTCAGCATATTAAAAAGCAGAGATATGGTTTTGCCAACAAAGATCTGTCTAGTCAAAGCTATGGTTTTTCCAGTAGTCGTGTATGGATGTGAGAGTTGGACTGTGAGGAAGGCTGAGCATCGAAGAATTGATGCTTTTGAACTGTGGTGTTGGAGAAGAGTCTTGAGAGTCCCTTGGACTGCAAGGAGATCCAACCAGTCCATCCTAATGGAAAATCAGTCCTGAATATTCATTGGAAGAACCAATACTGAAGCTGAAACTCCAATACTTTGGCCACCTCATGCAAAGTACTGACTCATTTGTAAAGACCCTGATGCTGGGAAAGATTGAAGGCAGGAGGAGAAGGGGACGACAGAGGATGAGATGGTTGGATGGCATCACTGACTCAATGGACATGAGTTTGAGTAAACTCTGGGAGTTGGTGATAGACAGGGAGGCCTGGCGTGCTGCAATCCATGGGGTTGAAAAGAGTTGGACACGACTGAGTGGCTGAACTGAACTGGGGTAGAGAGGTGAGAGTCTGGGGCTGCTGGCTACCAATATCTTCCTTAGTGTAAGAGGAGCTAGCAATACTATAAAGGAGCGGAGGTAACACAGAGAAAGAACCAGACTGAAGTGGGAGAGAAGGGAAGCTTGATGGTGTTTGAGTCCCTGATTTCAATGGCCCTCAAGGTCAAGTGCACACCATCTTCCCAGCGATTTCGCATTCCTGCCTTATGTGCGTGCTAGGTCACTCAGTTGCACCCAGTTCTTCGTGACTCCATGGACTGTAGCTGGCCAGGCTCCTCTGCCCATTGATTTTTCCAGGCAAGAATACTAAAGTGGGTTGCCATTTCCTACACCAGGGGATCTTTCTGACTCAGGGACTGAACCCAAGTCTTTTGCATTTCCTGCATTGACAGGGGGATTCTTTATGACTAGCACTACCTGGGAATCCCCTTCCTGCCTAATGGCTTGTTCATTTCAGCGCACAAATTCCCCTAAGCTAGTCCGAGTTTCTCTTCTTGCAGGTAAACTCCGTATTAATACAGTACTAGAAAATAAACAACATTTTAGCATTGTTATGTACCAAAAGTGGCGCTGGGGTCCCTTTAGCAGGTACCTAAATTTATATCACAAATTAAAAAAGGTTTTGAAAACTATATGCTTTGTTGACTTAACATTATACTCAATGAATGTTTACCTGAAATCAAATTATATTGCGTTGGTATTCAAGGTTACTCTTGGAGAGGCAGTCAAGGCTTTAGTCATTCTGATGAGAGAATTTTATTTATCTCTCTATGCAAATTTTTACAAGATATTTCTTTAAATCTTGCACTGTGTCTTTATAACAAGTTGCAATGACATTGCACCAGAAGGAATATTGAGTTGCAATTTTAAATATCGCTCATCTTTAGCCAGGAACTCACTGAACTGAGACAGCCAGTATCTGGGCATTTGTCAGCGCTTATGAGAGTCTTATAAATTCTCTCTAGACTTTTCCAACATTGTCTGCGTTTGTTTGTCCCAAGTTTGTACCTCCCCCAGTTCAGCCTGCTCTGCCACAGCATTCATCTTTGTAAACCTCATTCAGTCATCCATTTGGCCGTACATCACACTTCTGTGCACACTTTTGTGCATCACGCTTTTATTGTGTGTGTACGCATGTCCATTACTCTCATCAGTGCTGAGAAGGTTTAGATCCCATGATACAATTCTTGCTCTCAGGAGTTTTCAGTTAGGGCACAGTTTGAGGCAAGAATACTGGAGTGGATTGCCATTTCCTTCTCCAGGGGATCTTCCCAACCCAGGTATCGAACCCAGGTTTCCTGCATTGGAGGCAGACACTTTAACCTCTGAGCCACCAGGGAAGCCCCTCCTGCTAGTCTACCACTCTAAAAGCGGTTAATGCCTTCCACGGCTGGTTGGACAAAGTCCAAATGCCTTAGCTGGCCGAAGTGTCCCTTAGCAGGAGTTGGAAGTGCATCTTACTCAAACATGCAGAATTTAGCTGGCATCCGGGTAGGTAATCAAATAAGCTGCCAAAACTTGGGAAGGTGTTAGGAGTTGGAGCCCAGAAATTCATGACAGACAAATGATGGCCTGGGGAGATACACAGCTGCCAGGACTCAGGCGTGAGTCAGCCCCCAAGCAGGGGAGCTCCCTTGCAATAGATACTCAAATGTGGATTACATCAGGCAGGAAGCATGAAAGCGCCATTGTTTGCCACTCTTGGGAAGTCAACCAAATGGCTTAATGATTTATTCTTATTCTTGGTTCATTCATTCAGTCGTAATGTCACCAAGTGTGTATTATATTTGCCAGTCTGGGTCCAGAGGACAAGCTAGGGCAGCTGTGGTCTGGAGAGGATGGAACGTGCCCTGGTGAGGTGGGTGATGAATGTCCATATGCACAGTGAAGGGTGCCCATCCGCATCTTCCCACAGCTGAGAACAGCAGCAGTGTCTATGAACCAGGAACAGAGTCCTTCCCTAGAACCAGAGTGCTGGGGTTGTCCTTGACACCTCCAGTGCTTGGTGTCAGCTGTTTCCCTCTATTTTCCCACAGAGACTAGTTTCACTTCTCCATCCCCTCGACCCAGTGACCCATCCTTGACCATGAGTTGTGGGCAGAGATGACTGGTGTCACGCCTAAGTGAGGGATGAGTCTCTGAATTCTCGTAGCCCTAATTCAGCTGTCAGCCAGCTGCCAAGTGGAGAGTCTCCATCAGCCTGGAGAATGACTTGCTGCTGACTTGCCGTGAATGTGGAACCTGAAGGAGGAGTTGCTTAAGAACTTCAAAGCCATCAGATGTCAGTGCTCTTTGCCACGTGATGCAGCCGGCTCACTCTGAGCTGAGGCTCCTCCATGTCGCTCAGCTGTTCCTGCTGATGCCACTTCCAGGTACGTGCTATGTCCCTACTCTTCGCATCGTACACCACTATCCATCCAGCCCTCTTTTGCCATGGGTCCTCTTCCTCTCTGGCCTCCCTGTTTCGACTTTTGGTCACTTAAATAATTGTTAGAACGGTCCTTTTATAGTTCAGCTCAAATCAAGCCGCCCAGTCTCCATCCTAAACCCTCCCCCCCATTCCCATTAGACCTGGAAGATGTACTGCTGCCCAGGGTCCCCACGGGGCCAAGAGCCCACGTGGTCTTCCTCCCCACCCACCTGTCCTCACTCATCTCTGGCCATGCCACCCTTGTTCATTACTCCAGCCTTTATTTCATGTCCCCAGACTCCAAGCTGCCCGCTTTGCTGGGAATGTGCTTGCCTCGACCTTCACTCGTCTAAGTCCTTCGCTGAAATATCACCTCTTCAGAGAGATCTCTCCTCACCAGAACACCCTAGGAGCTTTCTCTCCCCACATTGTTAATTTTCTGCAGAGCACTCATCGCCATCTGATGTTTTTCTTACTTACGTGTTTGTTTGTTTTCAGTCTATCCCCATGAGGTTGCGAGCCCATCTGAAGCAGGGGCCTTGCCATGCTTGTTCAGAACAAGAGCAGAAGAAGGAGCACAGAAGGAGATCTGCAGTCAAAATGTGTAGCTCTCATGCTTTAGGGAGTGGCTCTGCGTGTGAGGGAAAGAACACACCTGTGCTGACCACGAGGCCAGGGGTGCCAGGCGACTGAGGAGCAGCAGCCGTCAGGGATGTGGCCCAGCGGGTTTCCTGGCCACCTCTGTGCTCAGCTTGACCCAGTGACCTGTCCTTGACAATGAGCTGTGGGCAGAGATGATTGGAGTCATGTCTGTGCAAAAGCATTGACAAGTCAGGGATGAGTCTCTGAATTCACTGATCCTGCCTTGGTGATCAGTTCTGTAAAAATTAGACATATGGCATGTAAGTGAGGTCTTTTCTCTTTCTCTTAAAAGAATTTAAGAGGAAATGAGCTTTGGAGCTGCACTTTGGAATGAAAGTGGTGAAGAATTTCAGAGCATGATAATACAATACTCTTCTATTTGTGAAAGTCTCCTTCCTGGAGACCTTTACAAATAGGATACCATCAAGATGGAGTTTAATTTTTACTCTGTTCTGAAATGCAGTGGTGATGTTAACAATCACAGCCATGAGAGGTTGCTTAGAAAGTCACTGTCCCACATTTCTGTGCAATATTGATTGCTTGGAACCAGAGGAAAGCAATACACTTTAATAACTATTTCAATGTTTGTTTTCTCTTTTACTTGAAGACTGTGAGGAAATAGCACTCAACAGGAATGGTGGGATTAAATGAGGGATCAGCCCGTCTTTTCACTGTAGAGGACATATTTAGATTTGTCTTAATAGGGTTTGCATGCCTTAGCTTTCCATGACTTAGCTTTAAATACTGTTTTGGGGCAGGTAAGGATCCTGTTGGGGCAAAAACACAGGCAGCTTTTTGACACTGCAAAATGTCAGACCATATGGATTGAAGCTCCTTCCGGCTCATTTAAAACAGCATTTGGTTTATTTTTTTCTACCTTATGATATTACATCTTCCTTTCAGCTTTTAGACAATACAACTATTATTTCTTCTGATTCTACTTCTTCTGGTTAAAATGGTCTATTAAGTTGGGGACTTAAAGGTTGTTTAAAATGGGGTGAGACATTCAAAACAAGGAGCAGGACTATGAAAGATTCTGGTTCTCTTAACCCAACATATTCGAGGAGCCTAGTGACTTGTTTTATGGGCTATGTGAACACGGTGAGCTATCTGATACAACCCTGACGCAGCCATAAAATTTGTTTTAACAGACATTTAAACAAAGCCTGCTCATTCTTAGGGTTATTGAAATTGATCACTTGCTACCTAGACTGGAACCACAGAGAAATTTATTGAGCCCCGAGAGGGCTGGCACTTGAGCTGCTTGCCAGGTAAACCGAGGCCTGGGAGGCACTCAGCACAGAGCAGGTGGGGGCAGGGGTGTCAGGCTCCAGCTTTTAAGTCTCCAGAGTTCCAGTCACAGGCCACCTTCTGGCCTGGTCGTATAGGTTTTCATTTTGTTTTGCTTTTTGGTTTTGTCTTTTAGAATAGCAATTTAAGCTGGAGTGGCTGCTGTTGCTGCTAAGATTTTAGGCACACTGCCAGACATTCTCTTCACAAAGAATGGGCAAAAGCCAGAAGCCTGCTGATTTTGCTTTGGTTGTGTGTATGATTTTTTTCATAGCTTCCTGGTTGGTCCTGCCTGGTCTTTTGTCTTCAATCTTAGTGATAAGCTTATCAGAATCCCAGCCAGTTGTCTTTGGTTGATGATTGCTGCATCCTTCTAATGATATAATTCTAAAAGAATTCGAGGAAGGAGGATAAGATCCTGGCCAGCTTGGGAAAATCCAGTGTAATGTAAATGCTGGAGGGGAACCGCCTGTGCCAGGCCTCCTCCGCTGCCCTGGGTTGCAGGGACGGCTTGACTTCTCCCTTCCTCCCCTGCTCGCAGTCAAGGAGTTCTTCCTCTGAGTCTTGGATATATTACCTGTACTCACAAGTTCCTACACTTCCCAAAACTGGCCAAAGGACTGCAGAAACAAACTGAGACATGCCACTGGCGAACAGTTAGAAGAAAACAGACATTTTTTCAGTGAGAGCATCCCACGGTGTCTCCACGTACAGTCTTGTGACACATGACAAATATAAAATGGCATTTCTTAGAACTTGTCAAAAATAAAATCCAGGTTGAGTGCGAATTGCCTTTGGGAAAAAAAGAATAAAAACAATCTGGAGTCTGTGTTTCAGGGTCACCCAGCCTACAATCGGGGTGAAAGGTGAAGGAGAGGAACAAATTGTTAATTAGGGGATGTTAAATAAGACCGGTGTTAAAAAGGGAGAAAACCCACTTGACTCTCACTTTGTGAAACAGCATTTAAGACATAAATTTCTGATTTTCTGGGGGGGCGGGTAGGGTTTGAGATTTCCAGTTTGAAGCAGTTTTTAAATTCAACAGATCACAAAGAAAACATGTCTGTGTGCTGCACTAAGAAGTAAAATTAGCATGTGTTAGTACAGAAATCTTCTAACACTCAACTAGCAATGTTTCCGGCACAACGTGGAAGGCTTTTCCTGAAGAACACTGTATTAAAACGACTCCTAATACTTTGACTGTTTTAGAACACAAAGTTTGGAGGGTTGATTGCAATTACAGAGTCCTTTCATTTCATTTTGGTTTATGTACCCTTAAGTTTTTGCTTCACTACCTTGCCTCTTAGACTTCTCCTGTCTGTGTGTCTATGTGTCTGTCTCTCTACATGTACATATACACACACACTCACAGAGTAACCTCATTTTTAGGGTTTTTCATAGTGATTGCTCCCAAAGAAATGCTCTCCACTAGCACTGGTGCCTGTCACCGCAGCCCATCACTTGCTTGGTAATTAAACTCTGACTGATTTATTGACTGACAGCCAACAAATCCCAACCCGGTTTTTATGATATACATACGTCCCCAGGCTAAATTCACTCAAACAACAGCCCAGAGAGGGTTGGAAAAAGAGATGGAGGTGGGAGGAGGGAGAGTGATATGAAAATAAATAGGGAAACCAGCATTACTTGGCCAAAGCAGACATTTTGCAAAAGAAAGAGAGGAAAAGAAAAACTCGATGCAGCATCGTTTTCAAACCCTGAGTTCTGGGCGCAGGGCAGGTGCTGGTAAACACCATACTTCAGCTTTGAGACCCATTTGAAGTGCCTCACGTACAAAAGCGCTCTGAAGGGGAAAACAAGACGGGCTTGCAGCTAATATTACAGTCAAGTTCCAATTTTACCTAAGGGAAGGCAGCTTTATTAAAAGTCATGGCTGAAATGGCATGACAGGTGCCAATACCCCGCGTCCTGACAGATGTGCTGGTTGGCGATGCCGTTCCCCTGTCAGCGGCCCCTGGATGGAGCTGCCCGCAGCCCCATTTGTCTCTCTTCCAGCGAGATCACACACGCCCGATGTTTGCCTCCAAGCTGCTCGGTGTGGTTTAATATGTGGAATCCTCACAATGAGACTTATTAAAAGACAGTCCATTATTTTTATTTAGAGCGTTTCCAAAACAAGCAGAGCGCGCACGGAGATAATTTAAAAATTGTGCGGCAGGCCATCTCCTGGCCAGCCTGGCTCCGTTTGAAATGCATAAGAAAGCAGCATTCTGGTCTGTGCACACACGCACACACACGCACACATGCACACACGCACATACTTCCCTGTTCATGATGGCTGTGATAGGAGCGACACAGTGGCAGGCCATCTCCTGGCCAGCCTGGCTCCATTTGAAATGCATAGAAAAGCATCATTCCAGTTTGTGCCACACACACACACACACACACACACACACAGACACACAAACACATGCACACACTTCCCTGTTCATGACGGCTGTGATCGGAGCGACATTTAACCCCTGACTAATAGCCCTGACACTCGAAAGCACTATTTTGCTATAAACCACAGGAGCATTTCAACATGAAGGATGAACCATGCTGCCTTTTTTTCCCTAAATCTTTCTTCCTTTTCTTCTTTCTTTTTTTTTTCTCTCCTGATTTCCTTGCATCCCTCTTCTATTTTGTTACAGGTGGGTTTTCTCATTGCAGCAAGAGATATAAAATACTCCTGATTGGCTGTATTTATGGGGCCTTTTCGTCCTCCTGTTGGTTTCAAACACAAAGAAAAATGGTCTCTCTCGACTGTGCCTGGTTGGAACAGCAGGTAAAGCTCCAGCAGCCTCTTCTCCCCAGCCTCCGATGGAAAATTATTGCAGATGAAATGATTCTGTCCTGGAAATGGTAAGAGGAAAGTTGCAGGTTCAAGAGCACTCGTGGCACACAGTGGATTGGCCACCAGGACGTGCAGGACCCAAGCCGGCTTTGCTTTCTCAGCAGGGGGAAAGGCAGGAGGCAAAACAGCCTTGGAGGGTTGAGACGACGCTTCTGATACCAAAGGGCAGGGTTTACCAGCATGAAATTTGTTCTTAAGTGTGCAGACCGCTGGGCCCTCTCAGGTGTTCTGACCACTGGGCCCAGTGCCGCCTTGTGGCTTTACCCAGTGGGGCGAGAGCCAGGTGAAAGCTCAGTGTTGATCAGCATCGCCTCTGTGACCTCATCCAGAAGCAGTGTGGACACAGGCTTGCCTCCTCGCACCGAGGGTGGCTTTGGCCTGTCGCCCCAGCCAGCAGTTCACACGCTGTGGAGGAGCCCTTCGCAGAGCAGCCTTGAGGCGTGGCCGGCACAACGCAGGGCCCTGGTGGAGTGCTTAGGGAGAGGCTGGTGCAGTCGGCTCTGTCACTTATGCTGACTCCCCCAAAACCATTTGGCTCTTGTTTTTATGGGCACCCTGGCAAACCACAAACAGTAAAAAAAGAAAAAAATCATAACGGTAAAATTAAACAAACAAACAGACAAACAACTTACTGTCCTAATGGTGGCATGTAAGATGGGTTCCAAGAAAGGACAGTCTCCTGAGGCCCCCAGGTGACGGAAGCAGGTGGTCAGGCGGACTGCACCACCTTCATCCCTGGAGGCAGCTATGGTTGCAGATCCCAGAAGATGCATCTGTATAAATTCATTCATCTGCGTGTATCGTTCACGCATCAAGTGCCTATGAGCCTCCTAGGTCATTCTGCTAAGACATCGAGTAGCTCATCCTAGTTTCAAAGAGATCACTGATATATTTAAGCAGAGAATAGGAGATACTACATTGTTCTTTGCAAGAATTATGTGTATTTACATATTGCTTCTGCTGAAGGTATGCGTTAGCTACTCTGTATATATTCTGCCATGGAGCGTTTGTGGTTATCTCTTCTAGTGCCCTTCTTATCAGGGAACCCAGATGAACATATTCAGTGTTATTTTCGTCAGTTAAGCATCACTCTCACCTACTTGTTGTGTGAGAGTGTTGTGAAAGTGTTTGTCATTCAGTCGTGTCTGACTCTTTGCTACCTCATGGACGGTAGCTCTCCAGGCTCCTCTGTGCATGGAATTAGGCAAGAATACTGGAGTGGGTTGCCCTTTCCTTCTCCAGAGGATCTTCCCAATCTCCCCAGACTTGGGTCTCCTGCATCGCAGGTAGATTCTTTGCCGTCTGACCCTCCAGGGAAGCCAGCAAAGATGTGTAGACTTGCTGAAAGTCCTCAAGACATGTATTCACCAGGAATAGCAGCTACTGTTTTTCTCTGACTTCCGGATGTTTTCCTTTTATTAATATTATTGCTAGTTACTGAGCTCCCCAGAGGGAGAAGCAGCTTGTAGAACTGCTGCCCCCTCCTTCTCTAGAAGACCATTTCATGCTATCTTTGCATTCAGAGGCTGTCCATCCAGAAGAGCATTGATCTTCCCCACAGTTGTTCCACCTTTCGTAAATATTAGAATTATTTTGGGGTCATTTTCATTGTTTCATTTACTTATCAGATATATTCCTCACTTTTCCCACAAATATTCATTAAATTGCTAAGGCCTGATGATACACAAATACAGACATCCATGCCCTTGTGGATCTTAAAACCCTAAGATCCTGTACTTGATTATGATCAAAAACTTCAAACTTACTTTATAAACCAAATTACTGAGATTCATATTTTGTCTATTTGTGGTTATCTTGTTTTTCAGTTGCTAAGTCTTGTCCCATTCTTTACAGCCCCATGCAGCATGCCAGGCTCCTCTGTCCTCCACTGTCTCCCAGAATTTGCTCAAAGTCGTGTCCATTGAGTTGGTGATCCTGTCCAGCCGTCTCATCCTCTGTCGCTCCCCTTCTCCTCCTGCTTTCAGTCTTTCCCAGAATCAAGGTCTTTTCCAGTCAGTCAGCTCTTCGCATCAGGTGGCCAAAGTATTGGAGCTTCAGCTTCAGCATCAGTCCTTACAATGAATATCCAGGATTCATTTCCTTTAGGATTGACTGGTTTGATCTCCTTGCAGTCAAAGGGAGTCTCAAAGTCTTCTCCAGCACCACAGTTGGAAAGCATCAATCGTTTAGTGCTCAGCCCTCTTTGTGGTCCACTCTCATATCTGCACATGACTACTGGGAAAACCGTAGCTTTGACTCTACGGACTTTTATTGGCAAAGTGATGTCTCTGTTTTTTAATATGCTATCTATGTTTGTCTTAGCTTCCATTCCAAGGAGCAAGCATCTTTTAATTTCATGGCTGCAGTCACAATGAAAGTGAAGAAAGTGAAAGTGAAGTCACTCAGTCATGTCCAACTCTTTGTGACTCCATGGACTGTAGCTCACCAGGCTCCTCCACCCGTGGGGTTTCCCAGGCAAGAATACTGGAATGCACTGCCATTCCCTTCTCCAGGGGACCTTTCAGACCCAGGGATTAAACTCAGATCTCCCACATTGCAGGCGGATTCTTTACCATCTGAGCCATCAGGGTAGTAAAAGAAGGTTTTGTGTTTCATTTTGGCTGAAGAAGAAAGCTATTTGCTTGTGAATTTTTCTGTGATTCTTTCTTTTCCTTGCTTAGAAGGCTTTGTTGTCTAGTAAATAAATTCAGGTTCTCTTTGTTTTTGGCATTAAAGGTTCTTCCCAGTCTGACCTTGACCTGATTTCCTGGGCTTCCAGGCATCCGGACCCTCCTGGCTCTCTCCTGTCCTCGGTGCTCTAGACAACAAAACCTGTGATTTGCTCAACAGGATGTGTGTTTCGCATCTCTGAATCTTTGTATAAGCTCTTGCTATGCCTGTAATCACTTCTGGGTTGGTAAAAATCATGTGCGTTTTTCTTGATAGATCTTTATGGCTTTTTCTGACCCGCTGTTTTGTACCCTTTGTGAGTATCTCTAATATAGCACTTTGAACACTGTATTAAACATTTTTTTATTCCTCATGTGTGATATCAGCCTCGAATGCCCCATGGACAGAATCTGTGTCCTTCTCATCATCATTCTATACTTGAACTATCTCAGTGAGGTGACTGAATGTTTCCTACATACCCCCAAACCTCACCTCTTAATGGACTTTATAGGCAGTATTTCCATGGCTTTGAAACAAACTCTTGAGTCCTTAATAATTCTTAAAATATCATCTTCTGGGGGAAAATCCATTCCTTCTGGAAGGCTTCACATTCCTCTAGTTAGATCCTATCCTTTTCTCCTAAGAACGTTCAAGAGCTTCACTCATATCTTTGGGGACAGTAATATGCTACTGTGCAATGTTATTTTAGTCCATAACTTGTTACCATGACTAAAATACTTAGAAGGTATGTGGTGATACACAGCTTCTTTCTCCCATGTAGCCCCATAAACACAATAATCGTCACCCAGAAAGTGAAAGTGAAAGTCACTCAGTCATATCCAACTCTGCAACCCCATGGACTGCAGCCCGCCAGGCTCCTCTGTCCATGGGATTCTCCAGGCTGGAATATTGGAGTGGGTGGCTGCTCCCTTCTCCAGTCACACAGAAGGTGCATCATGAACGCTAATACAACGGTGAGACACATGAACTGATGCTCTACATATTCACAGGCTACTCTAACTTGATCTGTCCAAAGCTGACTGTGTCGTGTCGTAAGATGGCACATGGTCCGTATGTGTCATTCAGGGCATCCCCTTTCTTCTCTCAGGGGTGAAGAGACAGTCTGGCGAGATCAAGGTTGACTTGGACTCACCGCTTTCCTTGAAGAGCCTTTCTTGGACTTTTTTCAACTATTTTTTGACCTATACTCAGGATCCCGGTTTCTGCAACATTTGACTTCAAGATAATTAGAGTTGTGAAGATTGCAGGGAAAACCTGCAACATACAATGAAGCAGAGCACGGAAGAAAGAGAATGAGGAAGGAGGAATGGAGGAGCACCAGCAAGTCAGTGACGCCTTCAATTCTACCTCTAATTGCAGGATGTTTAAGCATCAGTGCCAAGCACTGGCCACTTAACATGGTGGAAGTGTGCCAGGATTTATCCTGACTTGTATCATTCAAGCTAGTAGGACCAGCCCTATGGGGGCACTGGGGACCCTGTTCAATATCATGACTGAAAAGGGAATGGTTAATACCTTTTTGAGCTCTTTCAGAAAGTAATTTTACTCATATTTCAAGAGTTACAGTGTATTCAAGCATCAAAACTCTACTTTTCCTGTTTCTATGAGATTTTGTCTGTGGCTGTATTTTCAAGTGGCCTAAAAATACTTTTCACTGCTGGAATGCCTTCCCAGGTCACTGACCAAGGCTGAATTGATCTGGAATGGTTATGAGCTTGGGGTCTCATCTTCTCTTCCATTTCTGATGGAACTTTCTTTAATTTTCTTTTCTTTTTTGTTTAAACCAAAAATTGGGATAAACAAATCCCGCTGATTGTCTTAAAGCTGAGATGTGCAGTCAATGGATTCATCACAGAAGGTCAGGAGCAAAAGAGGTAACTGGACAAAATTCTCTAAAAAAATAAAAATAGAGAAGAAAATGAAAGGAAAGTGGAGGAGTTCTCCTCTGACTGGGAGAGACCTGTGCTCACAGCTGGGACGTCCTGAAAGGACCCCTCACACACAGCATCTGCCATCTACCCACTGAGGGGAGAGTTAACAGGCTTGGACTAGAGAGAGAGATTGGGATGCTCTCATGGAGAAAAGTCTATTTAGTGGAAGAGTAACGCTGAGTAAAAGCTCAATAAATGAATGTGTGTTTCAAGGAGTCAGTCCAGCCACACTCATCTCCCAACCAAGCAGCACCTTCACTGTGTTACGGGTGATACTGGCTCCATCACACAAATGCAGCTGCCTCCATACACAGGAATTCATGTCTGATGAAACGATCAACCTCAGTTGTTATAATGACACGTTAGTAGCTGCTGGATAAAAGTGTTAGGACACCAGGTATTTTGCTGAGTTGAGAAAAGATCGTCAAGTTTGCAAGAGTTTCACTATTGCTCACCACATTCAGTCATTTCATCATTTTAGCACACTTTACCTAGAGATTATTTTACACTCAATGAAAAGGCTCTTTATTACCCCAAACCCTTGGTCCTCAATTTCTAAATCTGTTTGTGAGTATTCTGTGGCTCCTGAGATTGTGGAATAAATGTCAAAAAAAAAAAATGCTCCTAACTAATTTACAGGCCACATTTGAAAAAAAGAAAACCTTATTTCATTCAATATTAGAATCTGTTTTGAAAACAGTTCAGTTGGGCTCCTCCCCAAAGGCGAGGGTCCTTTGGAGGTTGTCACTCGTTCCTGCTTTGTTTGGAAGACTTACCTACTCCCCTCACTGATCCAGTGTTGGGGTTTGTGCTGGGAAAACAGGTATTGACACCATCTTTAGGATCTGAGGGTAAAGTCAGAGGTGTGCACACACGTGCGTGTGTATGTGTGTTTACATGTGCACATGTGTGCATGTGACTGTGTGTGCATTTGCACGTGTGTGTCCTTAGGCCAGTGGCTTCCATCAGAAGACTTGAAAGGATGGGGAAAACTTCTCACTTGACGCTGGCCTGGAGACTCAGAGATCTGCCTTAAGTGATGGCTCAGCATCCAGCTCCCTTGGAAGGAGGCACCTCTCCACACATCTCTACCCCCACTTGGAGTGATCTCACTTTCAGGAAGGCTGTGCATGTCCTGATTTCTTTCTTGGGGAAACGTGTGGGAGGCTGTGAAGGTTGGAACTCCATGCAAAATGTCCTTTTGGTCTTTGGGAAGTATTACACTTGGTTCTGTCATGTTTCTCAATGGCCGATTCCTTTGGTTACTGCCCAAATGGGGAGCAGAGTCGATGAAATCCCACAGTGTGAAGAGGTGAGGCCCAGGCAGCCAAAGGACCTGAGACCTTTCTGTGTGGCAGTGACTCCCAGGGTGTTGACCAAGGTCCACGCTGACCGATGCGAGCCTGTGCAGCGCGTCTGTGGCTGCGTGTGGAGCCCATCCTGGGGTTCAGGAGATGATCGGTAGCCAAGGCAACAGTGGCCTTCAGCCCAGCTAGGACGCCTGGGGAGGGCCGTGACTGGCTGAGGGCAAACCCAGGAGCCGGTATGAAACAAATCTCTTCTTCCCAGAAGCTTTGGAGGCGGTAGTGTGACCAGACAGAAATCAGGCTTAAAGGACATCTGCTCGCATTCAGTGTGTTCAACTGTCTTCTTCCCCTAGGGTGTGAGTTCTTTAAGAACAAGCCCTGCAGTCTGTTTGTTGCGTTATTTGAGACCCTGGCCCATAGTAGGAATTCAGTAATTGTTGCCTAAACTATGAATTTTGTTGAAATATGAGAATTTCAGTGTGTTTGCAAATCATTAAAAAGTCTGGAACAATTGTTGTTTAGTCACTAAGTCATGTCTAACTCTTTGTGACCCCGTGGTCACAAAGCCTGCAAGGCTCCTCTGTCCTTAGGATTTCCCAGGCAAGAGTATTGGAGTGGGTTACCATTTCCTTCTCCAGGGGATCTTCCCGACCTGGAGATCGAACCTGTGTCTCCTGCATTGGTAGGCAGATTCTCTACTGCTCAGCCCCCAGGGAAGCCCCTGGAACAGTAAAGAGTACTTTTTTTTTTCCTGGATAAATTCCCATAGACAGTACCAGATAGAACAAAATTCTCTTTTCTGATTATCTGTCACCCACCTTCCAATAGCCCTTTGAAAGCTTGCTGTTTCATGATGTGTGTCTATCTCTGTACAGAGACACACACTATATTTTAAGGTCTAATTCAGGCCATCTGCTCTTTCATGGAGAGTGATCGCTCTTAGATTCCTTTAATGTTTCTACTTATAAAAGATCATAGGTCTGTATAATAATTAGTCTTTTCCTGCTAATTGGTGACAACTTGAATCTCCTTTTATCTAAGCATGAAAATGTTTTAAATATTAACTAGGTTTCACAACCTGCATGCGATTTGTGCTGTGTGACTGTGGCAGAGAGGGTCAGCTGGTCGCCTGAAGCAAGGCCAGCCGGGGCTACGGTCCCTACAGAGTCACACGCCGGTCCTGCCGCCCAGTCCTACAGCCATCCGAAAGCGGCTGTCCCCAGGCGCCGGAACACTGTTGCTCCTGGAAGCCGGCCCGCCGCGGAACAATGTGACAGCCCCGTTTGATTTTTAGGAGGCAAGTCAGTCAACTCGTCTGACATTTCTGCAGTGTGATCAGTCAAGGAGGCCAAGGAATCGAATCTCGTGTGGGCACAGAGTTCTAGCAGAAGCAGCTTTACACCGTGCGCTTCACCGAAACGCCGTCTGAGACTCCTTTCCCTGGCAGTCCAGTGGCTAAGACTTCACCTTCCAATGCAGTGGATGTGGGTCCAGTCCCTGGTCAGGAAGCTAAGATCCCATATACTCTAAAACATGAAACAGAAAGAAATACTGTAACAAATTCAGTAAGACTTTAAAAGAAGTTACATGAGGTAGGCACCATTTTAGAGAAAATTTATATGTCCTATAGCTGCATCTGTGTCTATAGAAGTGGATATTTTTGTAATAACATGCACTGATTTATCATACAGATGGGTAACTAATTATGTCAAATACATTAATTAATTATGTAATAGTGTGTATTGCATACTATCAATTTTATAATAAAATTATAGACAATGAAATAATTTAATCATTAAAATCACATGAACAACCAAGTCATTATTATATAATTATTTTATTAATCAATGTGCTAAATTTAGTTATTACAATTAATTAATATGATAGTTATATATGTTAATGTAGGGCATTGATAATTCATATATTAAAATAAAACCATTGTCTATAGTAGCAATATTTTATAAAGATTAATAGCTGTATATTGTTTTCTAGTTTAAAAGCTTGAGTAATACTAATATGAGCCATGACCCAATTCCAGCAGGCCCTGGAGCCCTCAAGCCACAGGAAGGCTGTGTGAAGAGGTGTGAGGCTCCTCCTCTGAGCCCACTCTTCCGGTCTTCTTCTCCAGCTGAAAGGGGAGCAGGAGACGTCCTGCCACTCAGAGTCTGATCTCGTTGGCAGCTCTGGGTGGCACATGTCAGGGCCATGACATGCCCTCTGCCCCTCCTCTCTCTATTGGCTGTGAGACGCCTGAGGAGAGGGCATGGCCCCCTTTGAAGGTATGGTCGTCAGGTGGAGGCTGTCCCTTCTCCACAGAGGTGAGGTGCCAGGTTCCACCTTCTGAACCCACCTGTTGAAGTGCAAATGTGTGGCTAGAATAACCAACTGCACCCTTATCCCCTGACAGTGGACAGGACCTGGCCCTCCAGAAGGGCCCTCGGGGAGCCAGAGACCGGGTGGCAAGGGCTGAGTGGCTGCTGGACTTGGGGCCCAAGGTGGACTAATGGGGCCGCGGTGAACCCCGAGGTCAGAGACTGGAAACTGAGGGCAGAGAGGAGGCAGGGGCTTTAGGAGAAGGAGCAGGACACCTCGGAATGCTATAGAGGAGCTGGTGTGTGGGGGGACACAGGGATGCCCCGAGTCTCGGCCCATATGAAGGGCTGGTCCTGCTGGCATGTCCAGGAGCTGCCTGGACTTTCTGCACATACTCACAGAGAGAAGTGCAGTCTCCCCAGTTCCTCATCTTTTCATCACTGTGTTAAGTGTGACCTTGAATTTATTAATTATCCACAGAAAATCAGTGGTACCGCTGGCAGTATTTTTTGTCTGTCAGGGTCTTCAAGTACTATTCATTGACCAGAAAGTGTCCAGGGAGCATCGTTCTGTTTCACTCCTGGTCCACAAAGCAGGGGGCTGTGACGTTTATGATTTGTGAAGGAGGAAACAAATCCCAAAGAAGAAAACAAAGCTACCTGATAGAAGACAGCACAGCTCAGAACTGCATCAGCCTCCATCTATTTCATAGCAATGTCTTCCAAAAACGTGGGTTGTTTCTTTTTGGAAAGGGTATCATGGAAAAAAATACAAATAATGCCTTATTTTGATTGCAATGTTTGAAAGATTATTACTTTTATCTCACAAAGAATGATCAATAGTTTGTGCTTTTATTTCAAAGTCATACACCGTGACTTGACCCCAACCTGACCCCTTCCAGCACTTTCCCGGAGAACATCAGTTGTGGAGCTCTCTATTTGGAGTACAGACTCAGAGCTCCAGTCCTTTCCATACTGATGAGATAACACATGTAAATCTCTTGGATTACTGCCTGGAATTTAATGAGGGCTCAATCAGCATTAGTGAGTTATTACCATTATTCGAGTTTCTGAATCCTAGTGGTTTGGCTGGGAAGTTTCCCTCCAGTAACTGGGCCCAGTGACTCTGAGTTCTGTCTATGTTGTCCTGCATTCATTAGAGTCACATGTCCTGAGAACACTCTTTGCAGTGAGCCAGAATCCTTTTCCAAATAATACCACTTGAACACCATCAGAAACCAGCTGCTTAGTTGTTCCTGCTTCTTTTGGTTTTGAAGTGCATGTCCATTTACTCTTTCAAAACAGTACATCACATAAGTGAAACTACCCCAAAAAAGGTTTTGGTCACATAAAAATGTTTTCAAGTATGAAAGTGTGTTAGTTGCTCAGTCGTGTCTGACTCTTTGCAACCCCTTGGACTATAGCCTGCCAGGCTCCTCTGTCCATGGAATTCTCCAGGCAAGAACACTGGAGTGGGTTGCCATGCCCTTCTCCAGGAGATCTTCCCAACCCAGGAACTGAACCTGGTCTCCTGCATTGCAGGCAAATTCTTTGCCATCTGAGCCACTAGGTAAGCCCATCAAGTATGAAAATGTAAGCTAAAAAAGTACCTGCTGAAAATACTGGCAAACAAGCCATTCATCTTAACACGTAAAAAGACTTTCTTTGGTCAATGAGTAGTATATGAAAAACCCAGTAGTCAAAAGAGTGGAACAGACAGTTCACAGAAAAAGTCATCAATTGATAGGATTTCCCTAGTGGTCCAGAGATTAAGACGCTATGTTCCCAATACAGGAGGCCCAGCTTCAATCTTGGTCATGGAACTAAGATCTTATGTTCCTCAAGCCACAGCCAAGACCTGGTACAGCCAAAAAAAGACATCAGCTAGTGAATGGACATATAAGAGTGTTTGTATTTGCTAGATCTCAAAAATGTGAATTTTTAGAAACTCCTACCTTGTGTCTATTAAATTCTAAAAATTTAATAATGCTCACCATGCATGTCAATGTGATTATAGCAGTCTTTATGAGTATAAGATGACTGAATGCCTGAACACCAGGGAAACATATATCAAGGAATTTATAATGTTCATATGCTTTGAGATTTTCTTTTATTATTTGGTACAATAGTATCTCATTTTTGATTAATAAATTTTTAAAGTGACACATGATGTATTGGAGAGTTGTTAAGAGAATAAATATCAAGAATTCTCATCAAGGGAAAAATCATTTATTATTCTTTATTTCTTTTTAAAGTCTATATGAGGTGATGCATGTCAACTAAACTTTCTGTGGTAATCATTTCACAAAGTATCCATATATGTCAGTCAAATCATTAAGCTTCAACCTTAAAAACTATATAGTTTATGTCAATTACATCTCATTAAAACAGGGGAAAAATCAAATAGTCTTTAAGATTTGCAGCAACAACAGCAACTGACCCCTGCAATTGCCCCCATCCTGCCTCTTTCCACTTTTCTGACAGTAGGTCATCCAGAACTATCTTACCTATACACAGTCTGAGTTGTATCTGTTTGAGATTAATTTAAATATATTAATCCCAGCCCTCTGTTCAACTACTGCTTATTTATGAGATTTGTATAAACCCTTGAGAGATTTACTTGTGACTTAATTCACTTTGCAATATTTTAATTTTATTCATGTTGTGTTTATCACCACAGCACCTGTATCCCATGCAGATAAAAATTTCCTAGATGGTGGTTGTTGAAGCTGTGGTGCGATGAAATCATTGCTCTTTCCAAGCAAAGAAAAGGCAGTGCCAGATGAGCAAGAGCGTGAAGGTAGGCTTTCTTGTAGTGGGGAGCAGGTCCGTAGAGACCTGGGCTTTGCAGTTCTGAACCCCATTGTCAGAACTGGTACTGCTGTAGGAAAGCAGTACTCAAGTTCTCTTTGCCAAAGCATCATAAAGGCAGCTATAAAAACGGTCAGACAGCTTCGAAGATCTGTGTTTACTAGGTGAGATTTCCGGAGGACTTTCCTGCCAACCCTCTTCTTTGGCAAGGCACACTCCCATCCTATCCTCAATTTGGTTCATTAAAAACATATCTTTTCCTCTTCCTTCCCACCTTCTGCTCCCAGTCCTTATTTTTCCTAATGCTTTGTTCCTCTTCATTCATCTATTCAGCAAAATATTTACAGAACTGTAGGAGGTTCCAGATACTGTTCTGAGGATACAGTGATGAACAAGACAGAGAATGTTCTACTCACATGGAATCTTTTTTATTTATTATTATTATTATTATTTTACTTTACAATATTGTATTGGTTTTGCCACACATCAACAATAGAGTATTACTCAGCCATTAAAAGAATACATTTGAATCTGTTCTAATGAGGTGGATGAAACTGGAATCTTGATTCTAAAAGTGGAAGACATACAACGGTCAGGTAATGTCAAAACATCAGGTGTAAGGAGATGCCATACAGGGAATTAAAATGAGTGGATTGATGGAGAATGATCAAATAGCTTCTTTAGCCTGAATGATTAGGACAGACCTCTCTGAGGAGATGATGTCCTTTCATATGTATTTAGTGGCTCAGTGGTGAAGAGCGTAGCAAAAGACACTCTACTTGCTCCTGTGTGATTAATGATACTGTTCCCTCTAATATATATATTTAACATGTTATGTAGTTCCCCCTTTCTAGTGTATAACTCACTGATTTTTAGTAAATATGCCAAGTTGTAAAACCATTTTCATAAGTCAGTTGTAGAATATTTTCATCTTTCATCTTTCAAATGGCCAGGATTCTTCTTGGCCATTTGCTGTTGTTAATCCTTGTTTCCTGCTCCAGGAAATGACTAAGCTATTTTCCTATCCATAACTGCTAAGATCATGCCTGTGTAAGTCTTTGTGTAGATGTTTGTTTTCTTGTTTCTTGAATAGATACTTGAAAGGAATTGCTGAGTCATAGCACAAATTTATATCAATGTTTGGAGAAATTGCCAAATGGCTTTCCAGTATAGCTGTATTTCTCACAAGGAATGTATGAAGTTTCCTGTTTCTCCCTATCCTTGCCAACATTTTTATTGTATGTCTTTTTTTTCCTCACTAGAGCCATTCTAGTAGGTGTGGAATGGTATTCCATTGCATTTCTAATTCACATTTCCCTAATGCAATGTTGATTTTGTATTTATTGAACATTCATATGTGTTCTTTAATAAAATGTATACAGAAAGCATTTGCTTAACTTTTTTTTGATTCAGTTGCTTACCTTCAGATTATTTCAGAGAATTATTTTTAGGCTTTTGCTTTGTTTAGTCTGGATACAAGTCTCTTGTCAGATTTGTGTTTTGCAAACCCAGTCCGATTAATTGTCTTCATTTTCTTAATAATACTATTCAAAGCACAAACATATTGAATTTTTGCTGAGCTTCAGTTTACCCATCCCTTTAATACTTGCTGATGGTTTCTCTCACAAGCTCAGCTCGTCTCTTCACTTGCGTGTGCTAATCAGCACCTTGATAATACTGAGGGGGAGCCTCTGCGGACCTCTTCTCTGAAACTTGGCTCTGTGGGCCTGTGGTATTCTCTCCTGAATCTCACCTTATCTCCTCAACCCAGGGTCTTTGCTGCTTCTTCCTAGGTTCCTCCTCTCTGCACCGTGGTCTGGAAACTCTCTAGTCAGTAAGCTGTGGATGCAGACAGTACAGTTCATTTGCTTTCTGCCTCTCAAGAATCTCTGTCCTTTGCTGCCTGGTGTCCAGCTTATTTAAAACGGTTTAAAATATATATTTCTATTCTCTAATTTGTTGTTATTATTTTGTTCCATGTTGGAAGATAAATCCAGTCTCTGTAAATACATCCCTCGCGGACAGAAGTGAAGTCCCATCATGGAGCCGACACTGGGTGAGATCTGAATGGCAGAAGGTGCACAGCCTTCTGAAGTCTAAGTGAAGGCTGAGAGGTAAAATGCAAGAGGAACTTATTCCTGGTCCGGAAAGAACAAATCTGCCAAAGGAAAGATTCTGGGTGGAAATAAATAGGATATGTTTTAGAAGCAGACTAGAGTGATTGAATCTTAACGCTAGAGGAGAAGGTGAGGTTAAGATAAGAACATGTAAAAACTGACAGCCCAAGGCAAGGTGACCAGATCGCCTTAGAAGTGCAATGGATGCCCTTGACCTCTGCCCCTATCAGACTTGATCCCCGTCTCTGACCCTTAAGTGGTCCTCTGTGTTTCCTCTTGATCTTTGACTTGGTGATGCTCATCTATCTTCACTCTCTCTCTTAATATTGCTCCTATTGCCTTAATAATAAAATTTCTCCATTTTTCAACCCTAAGAAGATGGAACCATAAAAGAAACCCAAGAAGGCTTGGTAAGAATAAAAAACCTTCCCATTCTTACCCTCCATGAACAGACAGATATGTACACGCACACACACAGACACAGACACACTGTAATGGGGAGAGGGTGGATTGAGATAAGCCATAGATCGTAGGCAAAAATGATTGAAGCAATTCTTTTCTGCCCTCCTCCCCAAAGAAACATTCTCATGAAGAAGAGAAGCAGAAAAGGCAACAATCAATCCTGACTGGACTTCTTTGCATCCTCTCCTATGATTTCTTGTAGAAAACTGGAAATTTGGAAATTGGGAAAAAGCTGAAATAATTTACAACCATAGGAATTATTATTATAATGTATTCACTTTATTACCTCTCCTGGGGAGAAAATTGTTAGATGCTTGGTATCTGGAGCAGAAAGGAATTTACCCTGACAAGGTATTTTTTGTGAATTTGTGTTCTTTGGTGTGTGATGACTAGGATTGCTTCTTAATGGTCTCCTGATGTTTGACAAGATCTCCAAGCTATAATTGTACCACTGCTGGTTGGAAAATTTTATCCCTGTCAATTTTGTTCCTTTAGTTATATTTTGCTAATAAAAATGTCAATACACAAAATACATTCTGTTGCCTTTTTTTCCAAACCAAGCTTGCATCTCATCATAGTTTATGATTATTTCTGCTAAAGATTTGCAATTTCCTGACTATCTTCTCATGCTTAAAAGTCCCTCCGAATCAAAGAATACCCGTAATATGCCTCCTGCTAATTTTATTTTAAATTTTTATTGGAGTATAGCTGCTTTATAACAGCATGTTAGTTTCTGCTGTACAGCAAAGTGACTCGGCTGTGCAGGAAGGGAATGGCACCCACTCCACTATTCTTGCCTGTAGAACCTCAAGGTGACAAGAGCCTGGCAGGCTACAGTTCATGGGGTTGCAAAGAGTCGGACACCACCAAAGCGACTTAGCACGCATATATATATATATATACTGTGTGTGTGCTAAGCTTACTCTTCAGTCCAAGGAAATCCAAAAGGAGGGATATCTCGTTAAGGTCACCATAGAGCACTGCGTAGAGTTCCCTGTGCTATACAGTAGGTTCTCGTTAGTCGTGTTTTATACATAGTAGTGTATATATGTCAGTGCCAATCTCCTGGTATATCCTACTCTCCCTCCCTTGGTATGCATACGTTTGTTCTCTACATCTGTGTCTCTATTTCTGCTACATATAAGTATTAATATATTTGCTTTTCTTTTTCTAACTTACTTCACTCTATATATTCTGCTAATTTTAAAATTTGGTTCCATTGTATGCCAAAAGCATTGAGTGCTTTATATTTTCCACACAATGTACTGTAAGTGTCCAGAGGCCAGTGAGTCTAGATATTGTGTGCACATCAATGACACCAAACTCAAAAGTTTTAGAATACAGTCCCCTGCCCATGGGAGCCGTCTGATGGCTCCTGTGTGTTCCTAGACCCACCTCTTACTGTTTACTGCATCCATCTTGAATCTTAGCAAGTTGGACACATCAGTGTCAGGGACACATCAGTGTCAGAGACACAGGAAGAGATGTGATTTAAGGGGCACGTCTGTCTCCAGGAAGCTACAATATAAAGGACAGGGAGAAAAGAGGAAAGAAGGAGGGAAGGAAGAACAGAAAAGAAAAACAGTGTTAAGTGGTAATGAGTCATTTAAACTCTATATGATCAGGCAACTTCAAATAGTAAGAGAGAAGCCATAACTCTTGCTTCTCTGGTCCAAAGAATGCTTTCTTCTCTACTTGGTGAACAGGCTTCTCTAGATCCAATTTACTTCAGGCTTGTCGCTTTCTATCCTGCAGAATAACTAAGTTTATAAAGATCCCCTTGCCTCCTGGGCGTCTTAATCATGATAGCTGGTACCTTCACCTCTCCCCACTCCTCCCCGCCTCCACCAAAGCCCATTTCTTTTGTGCCCCCAGGATAGAATAACTTTGGCAAGGCAATCTGTTGTCATCCTGTCAATTTTCCTTTGTGAATGGAGGCCAGAGTAGCACATCTTCAAGGCTCACTCTGAGCGATTTACTCCTGCCGAGCAAGGCTTTCATGCGTTCCTGTAACACAGACTGCAAGACAGAGGGCTGATACTGTTTACAGCCCAGTTCAGAAGTCATCACCAACAACACGCGCAGGACATGAACAGTCCCTCAGGTGCCTTCATTCCTTTCTCAGAACTCTCTTTCTTGACTCATTTTGAGTTTGAAAAACTGATCAGAGTAACAGCCGAAACACCCGAAGTTTGAAATAACCGCTGCCTCCTCCTTGTTTGAGGCTCACTGACAGTGAGAAGATCCAGAGTTCTCAGTCGCTTCAAAGGGTGCTCAGGCCCTCTAAATCTAAAAAAAAAAAGATTCTGGTTTTTCATTCTTTAGCCACAATGTGAACATGTACAACGTTACTGTTTATGATGTATTTTAGCATGCTGAAGAATTTAAGACAGAGAGCAGCAGATTTCTCCCAGTCCTGTAAAACACCTGCTTCTGAGGCCAACCTACTCATGAGCTTTGTGGAAACAGGACCTTCAATTCTCAGAACTGGGAGTATCTTAAAACTCTGTGCAGTCCTGTCATCCGCGTCTGTCTCTACATCTCTGGCATCAGAGAGCCCATTCCTTCTTTCCCATCCCTGCCTTTATTAGAAAACATCTCCTCATGCTGGACTGGTATCCACCCCCAGTAGTCTCCACATTCTGTGTCTGGAACCCAACAATCTCTGTAATTTCATCCCAGCATTCCTCAGTGCTTATCTGAACTCGCTTTTCTTCCCACCCATTAGCTCCAGGTGAACCGCTTCCAACCTGGAACCCACAACAGTGCTGATGGCCTGCGGTCCCCAAGCTTTACTCCATTGTATTTGCTGCCTGTGGCTGGCTAGTCCCCTGCAAAGACCACAATATCTCATCCTTAAAATCTATATCTCACTTCACATGGCAGAAAGGGCTTTGCTGATGTCAGGAATTAAGGACCTTGAGATGGGAAGATTATCCTGAATGATCACAATGGTCATGATTAATCCCAAGGGTCTTCATAAGAAGGAGGCAGGAGGGTCAGAGTCAGAGAAGTGGGGATGAGAGCAGAAGCTGAGGGAGGAGCTGTACAGGCAGGAGGCAAGGTAAGAGAGATTGATGCTGAGCTGCTGGTCCGCGTTGGGAGGAAGGGGCCTGGAGCCAAAGCAAGCAGGCGAGCTACAGAAGCCAGAAAAGGCAGGGCAGAAGGTCCTCCCCTAGAAACTTCTGGAAGGAACCAACCTTGCAGGTGCAATGATTCTAGAACGTCTGGCCTCCAGAGAAAATAAATTCCTGGTTTCTTAAACCTGTCATTTTATAATAATTTGTTACCAAAGCCAGAGGGAGCAAAGAGATGCTGAAATGCCATCCTGTCTTCCTTCTTCCTCCTCACCCTCCTCTTTCTGCCAGTTGCAGCACTTCTTTGTGTCTTCCATCTGAAGGGATAGACCTCCCTCTTTGACTGTAATGATTATGCGTAATGATTATAGCCTCAGTTACATTCAGGTAACACAGAAATCGCACTGCATCACTCTCCCTCAGCCTATACCTGAACACTTCTGTAAGTAGTTGGTTTATTCAACCTTTCCATATTTATGTGGGCTTCACAACTTGATTATAGCCTCTTTGAAGACAGAAAGTCTGAATTTAATTTTACCCTGCTGGTTCCCCTAGAAGCTACCCAAGACCTTAATAGGCGTGATCCATCAATTGCTCTTCTAGCGCCTCAATCACACCATCGGCCAGCTGATACAGGAAGAGTGTTTTGACATGGTAAGAATGTAAGCTTTGCATCCCAGGTTTTAGCCCCAAGATATTTGAGCCAATACGCTTAATGACACATATTTCACTGGCTACAGGCTTACCTTTCTCTCCTCTAAACAGGGAATCAGCATCACTAGGATTTTACAAAATACTCCGAGCTCCGACTATTTGCATTTCTTCTTTTCACTGTTTCAGTGACTCTTCTAACCTATCAATTAATTCTTCATTTTTCCAATAAATCCCTTCCCTTTTTCTTTTTAAAATAAGAATTTAAGCATATTGGATTTCTTTTTAAAAAAATTCGAGTCCTGCCAAACCCACAGAAAACCAAAATATAATTAAATTTTGTAATATCTTAAAATGAGCATCAAACAAAAGAGTGCATTGAAATTCCCCATTTCATTTGTAGCTGCGTATCACTGAGTGCATTAAGGGTCCATAAAGGCAGTTTTGCTTTTAAAAGCAGGTGTTGGACAAAGAACTTCCTGCAGACGAAGGACTGCAACACCAGAACCACCATCCGTTTAAAATAATTCAATTAAGCGGAAGTCACCCTATAAATAAACATATTGAAACGTCCAATGGAAAACCAGAGTAATGATTAATAGAGTGTTTCCATATCAAAATTAACCCAATTTTTAACATCTGCATTATTAGAATGTGGGCATGTTCGTGGCTCACCATGCTCATTTTTGCTTTACAAACACATATTAAACGTACATTCCATTATGCAAACTTTTATGCATGTGCATAATCTTTGCAGTAATTTAATTTATTTAGGGGAACCATGAAAAACTTGTATCCCACTGATTTAAAAAATATGTACCCCCATCTCTGCGTTCAATGTATTCATTTCCTGGGGTACAAATTCTGTTTGTTGCTATGGGTTTCACAGGCCCTAAGAGCCCCAACCTGCCTAGGACCCCTGGGGACAAAGTAGAGCCCCCTGACCCCCTGAGACTTGAGGCTTTCTTTTAATGCGATCCCCCTTTTGGCTGCTGTTGTTTTCAGGGAAACAAATGCAGCTTGTACTTGTGTCTGGGATGAGTTGATGCTGTTGTCCCAGTACAGCCCAACATCTCTTTCCCGCCTCTCACCCCGGCCAGCACGCTCGTCTCCGACTACTCGCTGGCCTTCAATAGGACAGTATGTGTTGTGTGGCAGCTGCAAAAGACTTCACAAACGTTGGCTGACGAGAAGTGACAGCCCTGTATATCTCTCACCGGCATTGACAGCTGACAGATGGATACCACTCACACACAGAAAAAGAGCCCCCGGGACGATTCCCCAGCATTCTGTCTGTTCGTAGGGCCACATTTGATGGAGTGCTGCTCAGAATAATAAACCCGCACCGATCTGCCGCCGAGCCCTCCTCGAGTGCACAATGCCCTGGGTTTTTTGTTGCTTTTTTTCCCCCGCTAAAACATGAACAAACCTATATATCGAAGCTCTGTTTTGTGCATTACTTTCTTTCCATCTTGGTTTTGAAAAACAATAAAAGAAAAAAAGAGGAGGGAGGGAAAGAGAAAGCAGAAGAGCCCCCAACATTTGTGACTTTCAGGCAGGGGAGTGATCCGTGTATAATGGCACAGAACCCTGCCTGGGCTGGGTGTTTAATAATTCCTTCATCTCTCCAATCTGTTTGTTATTATCCTTTGGATTGTTTTTATTTCCTTCCATAAATCAGCCCATCCTTAAAAGCATCGCTGCTTGGTTAGCTGAGAGACAGTGACATAAAACTGGACAGGAGGGAGGCGTGTGGATACACAGGGTGGAGAAAAGGAGGGAGGTGGGGAGGAAACATAGAAAGCACCCCCTCAGCCCCCTGGGTCGATGGACGATAAGGGGAGAAGGAAGAATGGAGGTGAGAATGGGAAAGCCCTCCAGCCTTTTGTTCCTAGATTTGAAGACTGTCTCTGCAGCTTTTGCCACGGCCCTCGTGTTGCCTTGAGTCACCCAATCAAGTGCACCAGGACCCAGCTGTGTCCGGGAGGCGTCCAGCTGCCAGAATGGAGTGGGACTAGAAGGTGCCTCTTCCACAGGGGGCTGGAGCGGGATCTGAAAACCAACAGCCCCAAGATAAGAAAAAGGGAGACTCACATCAACACAGCCTCCAAAGCAGTTTGTGATCTACACATGAGCTCTTCGCATGTAGCAGGGGAGAGGGCTGGTTTGCATTTGGATTCTCTCATGAGTTACATTGGAATGTTTTAGGGTGTTCAGGTCATTTAATCCTTCTGTCCAGCTGTTTTATAGACACCCATGGCAGGTCAGCAGATGACACATCCTGATGATTTTTCCGCCTCCTCTTCTGACCTGGTCTCTGGTTCACGGTTCCTACCAGACAGCACACGGTGCCTCTTCCTCTAAGGCTGTAATTTTTTGGCAATGTGGAGGCTCTGAGAGGGAAGTAACTGGGTGCTGAGGTCTTCCTTCTCCGATGTTCCCCTTGGTTGCCATAAAAACCAAAGGCTGGGCTCCCACCAGGCACTCCATCTCATCCTGGTACCTGGGGGTGTGGCCCATGTATTTATATGGACTGCCACTTTCATGCTCTGCTAGATGAGGAGGGCAGAGAGGTCCATTCCCCAGGCCTGGAGGTCATCGGCTGCCAGTCCACTCCAGAGCTACTGACCGTGGAGGGTCACTACTTAGATGAAGGAGACATACCATGTGGGGAGAAAATCTTGTTTGTTTAACACATTCTGGAGGAAAGCGTTCTCCTGAATTCACCTCCCTTCTAAGTACGGTGGGTCCCAATGTCCATGAAACAGTAAATGTCTGTGTAGCGGCAAGTGGATTGTCAACCAGGAGGGAGACACTCATGGAGGAAAGGAGTCCTAACCAAGAGACTGTGTTACTGCTTCTGTTTCTCAGAAAGAAGAAAGCCCCTCGGGGGCCGGCAACAATCAAGGTGGCCACACTGGCAAATATGAATGAAGGAGCAGTATTCTCGGCCCTGAAAATCAGTCCTGTGCTATTTACGTCTGAGTGAGCTACTCTGGGGTAACAAGTCTAGGTTTGCAAAAGGTCCCTCAGTGATGCTACTCACTCTCACAGCACGTGCTCTGTTGCTCTTTTCTTAAATATTATGGGATGTGGTGTCACTGCACAAACTAACCCAGAGTGTGGCCTCAATATCCATGTCCATCAGCAGTCAAGGGTTCCTACCACGATGCCCGTTCTTCCAGAAAGGCCTCTTGATGAAGGATCTGTAAACGCTTTACAAAATCTCAACTAATGAAGTCTTGCATCCCCCACAAGGCAAACAGCACGTATCACTTCTGCCATGTGTTGTGATCTTCAAAGCGGCGGACACAGTGTTAACATATTCAGATCACCTAATTTGTCTCTCGTAACTTCATAAAAATCCCTTAATGGAAATTTCCCAAGTGGACCTTGGCGAGAGGAAGTTTCCAGTGAGACGAAAGAAAGAAAGAAAGAAAGGATCACTTTCACTTTATGGTTTCTGTTCCTTTTAATTAAATAAAAGCAGCCGAGTGTGCAAAACTGGATTTGTGCCATATTACTCAACCTGAAGGGAGCATGATGTCAAGTTGCAAAAATCTAAAACTATGGAGAGTGTACCATTTAGGAATTAGAAATGTTTCCCCTCCAAGGGAAGTGTTTCCTTGGTATAATCACCTTTTGAATCTATACACAGTCTGCTCTCACAATATGCAAAATCTGTAGGCGTGGACTCCAGCTTTAGATGGCAGTGGGGCGTCATCCGAGTCTTGACCTGGGTCTGGTCCACTCTGCTCCTGCTGCTCCTTCTCGGGGGCAACGACTGTAAGGCTGTGCATCTGACATAATGGGAGCAAACAGCCGTGGAGCCCTCCCAGTGCCCGGGCGTGTTGCAAGTGCCCTGGTAGGCGTGGCTTTGAGCCGTCCCCCAGCCCCATGAGGGGAGCGCTGCCGCTGTCCCCAGCTTGCAGTCAGAGGAGCTAGGACAGTTTCTCATGGTCCTGGAGCAGGCTGCTCCCCCAACAGATGGCTCTTCATCACCATCCATACTGCACTTCTACCATAAGGTTTTTCCAAGCAAAACTGATTTGAAATGTTACTAATTGTGCTGATAATTAAGTTTTATGTAATTTGTGTTAGTTAATCATTAATGTTCTAAATCCTTTCTCCCTCCAATAATGAATGAAATTTGGCTAAAAATTTAAAGAAAAGGTAATTGTGAGAGTCCCAGGAAGGAATGATGAGGAGGCAGAAAGGAAAGGAGAAAAGAGAGTACATGTGTTCTCACTTTAACGGCCTGGAGGGAGAAGCAGGAAACTCAGGGTCAGGGGTCAGAGGGCGTGGCCGCTCTAGGACCCCGGCAAGGGCACCTCGTCTTCTGAGAGACCAGCTATGGGGCCACCCCCGATGGGATCTAGACCTTGTCCTCGACGCTGGCCTTGTCTTGTCCTGCCTCCCATGATGTGAAAACCGCCCAGCTCTGGCTGCTCATTACAGCCACGGAAGTGCGGGCCACGAGGTCTAACTGGAATCGATCTTGGGATAAATGCAGTTTAACAAGCTTGACAAAATGCTGCACAACACACGGAAGGAACAGCCCCTGTCTTCCTGGGCCGGCAGGGAGGATACTCAATGTGACCATCTCCACCCCCAACTCCAGGTGCGGTCTCACTGGCCCAGCCTCGCAGTGAAGGACCAGGCCTCATCCTGCAAGGAGCAAGTCTTGAAGACATTCTCTCAGGAGCCAGCTAAGCTCATTCCTCCTTGGCCCTAATGAAAGAGATCGTTACAGGCCTTGCAAGGAGCACCCCGAGGCAATACCAGTTTTGTGCGCTCAGCTTCGCAGGCCTCTGTGCCTGTAGGTGCAGGTGGTGGGGGTAGTATTCACCCCCATTGATCACACACTGTCCCCCCACCTTTCCGCTGATAAATCATCATCAAAGTAAGAACCTCCAGAATTGTAAACTTGTTACAGGCCCACACTACTATTTGGAATAAAGTTTGGCCATTAAGAGGGAAGTGGTTGAGTTCATCTGGGCTCCTCCCTCACCCTCCTGAATTCCAGTCCGCTTTTCTTCTTTCCTGTCCATTGTCCAAGTGCAGTAGACAGCTCCCCGAGCACCTGAGATAACTGCACCCCTACTTCCTGACTTCTGGTTGCCTCTTCCCAGGAAGGCAGTCGGTCCAGCAGAGTGTGGACCCGCGGGTCACACAGCATCTTTCTCTGCTGGACCACAAGCTCCTGCGATCTCGGGGGTACCGGAGGAGAGCTGTTATCCCAGGCCTGGGGATGCTGAAGCCAACTAGACTCTGAGATACCTGCTGCTTCCAGGAAGTAGCCTGATCACTGACATGGTCACTGGGTAGTGGCAGACTCCAGGGTGTCTGGAATCCAAGGTGCTCCTGGGCAATGACTCTGAGTTTCTTTATGACCACAGTTTGAGGCTTTTAATTTTAATTAAGGAAGACAGGGGCATGGTAAAATGAAGGTGTAATGTATGTACATACATGGGTGCTCAGTTCAGCTCAGTTCAGTTAAGTCGCTCAGTTGTGTCTGACTCTTTGTGACCCCATGAGCCACAGCACTCCAGGCCTCCTTGTTCATCACCAACTCCCAGAGTCCACCCAAACCCATGTCCATTGAGTCAGTGATGCCATCCAACCATCTCATCCTCTGTCGTCCCCTTCTCCTCCTGCCCTCAGTCTTTCCCAGCATCAGGGTCTTTTCCAAGGAGTCAGTTCTTCACATCACGTGGCCAAACTATTGTAGTTTCAGCTTTAGCATCAGTCCTTCCAATGAACACCCAGGACTGATTTCCCTTCGGATGAACTGGTTTCTTGCTGCCCAAGGAACTCTCAAGAGTCTTCTCCAACACCACAATTCAAAAGCATCACTTCTTTGGCACTCAACTTTCTTTATACTCCAACTCTCACATCCATACATGACTACTGGAAAAACAATAGCTTTGACTAGACAGACCTTTGTTGGCAAAGTAATGTCTCAGCTTTTTAATATGCTGTTTAGGTTGGTCATAACTTTCCTTCCAAGGAGTAAGCATCTTTTAATTTCATGGCTGCAGTTACCATCTGCAGTGATTTTGGAGCCCCAGAAAATAAAGTTAACCACTGTTTCGCCATCCATTTGCCATGAAGTGATGAGACCAGATGCCATGATCTTAGTTTTCTGAATGTTGAGCTTTAAGCCAACTTTTTCACTCTCCTCTTTCACTTTCATCAAGAGGCTTTTTAGTTCTTCTTCACTTTCTGCCATAAGGGTGGTGTCATCTGCATATCTGAGGTTATTGATATTTCTCCCAGCAGTCTTGATTCCAGCTTGTGCTTCTTCCAGCCCAGCATTTCTCATGCTGTTCTCTGCATATAAATTAAATAAGCAGGGTGACAATATACAGCCTTGACATACTCCTTTTCTTACTTGGAGCCAGTATGTTGTTCCGTGTCCAGTTCTAACTGTTGCTTCCTGACTTGCATACAGGTTTCTCAAGAGGCAGGTCAGGTGGTCTGGTATTCTCATCTCTTTAAGAATTTTTCAGTTTACTGTGACCCACACAGTCAAAGGCTTTGGCATAGTCAGTAAAGCAGAAATAGATGTTTTTCTGGAACTCGCTTGCTTTTTTCGATGATCCAACAGATCATCAAAATTTAATTTGGCAATTGATCTCTGGTTCCTCTGCCTTTTTAAAATCAGCTGCAACATCTGGAAGTTCATGGTTCACATATTGCTGAGGCCTGGCTTGCAGAATTTTGAGCATTACTTTACAAGTGTGTGGGATGAGTGCAATTGTGCAGTAGTTTGAGCATTCTTTGGCATTGCCTTTCTGTGGGATTGAAATGAAAACTGACCTTTTCCAGTTCTGTGGCCACTGCTGAGTTTTCCAAATTTGCTGGCATATTGAGTGCAGCACTTTCACAGCATCATCTTTTAGGATTAGAAATAGCTCAACTGGAATTCCATCACTCCCACTAGCTTTGTTTGTAGTGATGCTTCTTAAGGCCCACCTAACTTCACATTCTAGGATGTCTGGCTCTAGGTGAGTGATCACACCATTGTGATTATCTTGGTTGTAAAGATCTTTTTGTACAGTTCTTATGTGTATTCTTGCCACCTCTTCTTAATATCCTCTGCTTCTGTTAGGTCCACACCATTTCTGTCCTTTATTGTGCCCATCTTTGCATAAATGTTCCCTTGGTATCTCTAATTTTCTTGAAGAGATCTCTAGTCTTTATCATTCTATTGTTTTCCTCTATTTCTTTGTACTGATTGCTGAGGAAGCCTTTCTTATCTCTCCTTGTTAGTCTTTGGAACTCTGCATTCAAATGGGTATATCTTTCCTTTTCTCCTTTGCTTTTCACTTCCCTTCTTTTCACAGCTATTTGTAAGGCCTCCCCAGACAGCCATTTTGCTTTTTTGCATTTCTTTTTCTTGCAGATGGTCTTGATCCCTGTCTCCTGTACAATGTCAAAAACCTACATCCATAGTTCATCAGGCACTCTATCAGATCTAGTCTCTTAAATCTATTTCTCACTTCCACTGTATAATCATAAAGGATTTGATTTAGGTTGTACCTGAATGGCCTAGTGGTTTTCCCCACTTTCTTCAATTTAAGCCTGAATTTGGCAATAAGGAGTTCATGGTCTGAGCCACAGTTAGCTCCCAGTCTTGTTTTTGCTGACTTTATAGAGCTTCTCCATCTTTGGCTGCAAATAATATAATCTGATTTTGGTGTTAACCATCTGGTGATGTCCATGTGTAGTGTCTTCTCTTGTGTTGTTGGAAGAGGGTGTTTGCTATGACCAGTGCATTTTCTTGGCAAAACTCTATTAGCCTTTGCTCTGCTTCATTCTCCACTCCAAGGCCAAATATACAGGTGTTTCTTGACTTTCTACTTTTGCATTCTAGTCTCCTACAATGAAAAGGACATCTTTGGGGATGTTAGTTCTCAGTCGTGTCCAACTGTTTGTGATCCCATGGACTGTAGCCTGCCAAGCTTTTCTGATCGTAGAAATCAAGAATACTGGAGTAGGTTGCCATTTCCTCCTCTAGGGGATCTTCCTGACCCAGGGATCAAACTCAAGTTTCCTGTGGTTTCTATACTGGCAGGCAGATTCTTTAACACTGAGCCCCCTGGGAAGCCCATGGCCTATATATATATAAATATACTTACACATTTAGAATATTTATACATTTCAAACCCTACCAAGTGGGGAATTGTGAACCCAAACTGATGCTTCATTTGTGTAAATTTGCTTTCTGTTTGTCGTGGGTTCTTAGCCACAAAGCAGATTCCACAGGAAAGAGAAAACTTGGAGGAGAACAGAGCAGGAAGTGAGCTCCACTTTCTACCGCTGTCTTTGTTTCCATGGACAGAACTTCATCAAACGCAGGAAGCAGCTTCAGACACCTCGGTCATTTCCAGCTCGCCTCCCATTTTGGTCAGTGATTTCAATCGACAGGTTTGGTGGCAGGAAAATTTCATCAAAAGGGTGTCAAGAAAGTTTCAAGGGATAGTTGTGTATTCAGCAGTCCCCTTGAATGGAGCTTAATGTTATTCATTACAGAGCAGAGATAATCTTCTGATCCTCACCTCACATGTTTGTTGTAAGGATTAAGTGAACTAAAAGCAGGTTCTCTGTGTGAAAGGAAATGGTAAGACACTGTGCAAATGTTTGTATATAGGCTATTCAAGTAAATAAGATCACACTGTTATGTTTGTACATAGGATATTCAAGTAAATAAGAAGACACTATTATGTGTGTATATAGAATATTCAAGTAAATAAGACACTGTTTTTTAAAGAAACAAACCAATTCTTTCTTTTCTAACAGCACCCTATTGGCCAAAGGATTGCAGATAATCATGGATTAATTGCAAACGTGAAGAAGGAGCCTGAAGAAAACCATATCAGAGCTGTTGCTTCGGGGCAGACTCCGGTGCATGAAAGCTGAGATGTTTTCTGTTATCAGGGATCCTTTTCTGGCACCTGAAATTATTTCTTTCATGTCTGATACTGAAGAACGAGGCAGCACTGCTCCCTGGAGATGAGCGATTGTTACCATGGTCTCATAACATATTGGCAGCTGATGCGGCGTCCATGTACACCTGTCACTCAAGCCTGCAACGTGCAGATGTGGCCGGCAAGCTCAAGTTCAGACCCCAGGCCCTCTTTGCCGCCACCCACACCTGGCACTCTGCACACACAGGGATGCGCTCCAGCACCCCCACCCACTGCCCGGCAGGGCTGTGAAGGTCACGCACGGTGGTCACGGATCTGCATGTCACTTCTGGGAGCTCAGGCTGGCAGGTGTGCAGGGCAGCGGGCAGACGTGTGGCTGGATAGACCACACTGCTGCACAGGTTCCCAGAACACCTCCAGTCCCGGTCCGGTAAGTTCCTTCCGGCCAGAGTCAACTGTCTCCTCTTAGACACAAGACTGAGGAACGGTTTATAAACTGGGGGAACATTTTCCTAGTTTTTTGATTACACAGTAAAGACCTCAGCATATAACTACTTAAAAGCTATCAAAGAAAAGCCAAGACTTCCTGTTATTTCAAAAATAAGTTCCCTGGTGGATGTGGTGATGAACTTATGCGAAGGCTTGGCTCCAGGGCAGAAATGCAGGGGTGAGCAGGTGGTGATGCCCCCGGGCGAGTGGTGCCCTGTGGTCTGACTTCACTCCACGCTTCAGTGTGGGCCAGGCTCCCCAGAGCCCGACAATGAACTTGAGCCTCTCTTACTATTGTTATCATTCAGATAGCCAAAATAACCAGATTTTCAACCTAAAATCTGCTCACCCACTGAATTTTCCCATGGGTTCACGCCACCAAATTTATGCCCAAATCCCTGCTTAAAACGTAGATTTTGATCCTATTTAAAAGACCATAGTGACTTCAGATTCTTCCTTCTTTTCCCTCCATCTAGGCCCCAGGGAACCAAGGTTTAGGTTATCTATTTGCTTGGTGAAAAAATCCAGAAAGACAGAATCTGTAGGCTTACATTTAACTTTTGTGACCAAAGTTAAGAGCTCTGCAAACTATCTTCCTAGAGGCTTAAATTTAAGTACTTCCTCTTTTCCTACAGGCCACACTCAAAATATACTAAATGTATACCTAATTAGAATTCACAAAGAATAATTTTCAGTGTATGAGGAACACTGTACATAAAAAAATATAGGTTGTATGAGTGTGTGTGTGAAAAAAACGAAGAAAACTATGTAGATTCTAGTAGGAGAGAAAGCAGAGAGGGAGAGAGAAGAGGGAGGGGGTAGAAATTGCCATTTCTCCAGTAATTGGCTGTATCAGGCCTTCTGGGAGTTCCTAATCTCATTTAAACTCCATAGTGACCTTGGGAAGTTTGGTGTCAGTATCCCTCATCTATAGATGAGGACTAGTCCTCAGTCCACATCAAATAGTTGTGAATGGTAGAGCTGGTGTGTGAAACCAAGGCCCCTAGCCCAAACTTGCAATGCATTTCATTCTACCTGGTAAATATAGATCTAGTTTACTCAGAGAAAATGAAGTTTGAAAAGTACTGGAAAAAGGGGACTATATTTATAGGTATAGCTGATTCCCTTTACTGTACAACAGAAACTAACACAATATGGTCAAGCAACCATACTGCAATGACTTTTTAATCACACAAAAAACCACCAAACACTTCCTGCTCGTGTGGGTTGTGGCAAATAGTGATAACCCAAATAGTGATTCCCATTTTCCTTCCTTCATCTCTGGGCAACATTCCTTTCATCTTGGGGAGGAAAAGGTCCAGCTCTGTGAATCACCTGCTATCAGCTGGGAGGAGGAGGGGGTGGCTAGCGTGGGTCTTGTCATCTTGATGCTACCAGCCTGGGTCCACTGGAGAATTATCAGTCCCCGTCACTCATCCTAGTCTACCCTTGAAGAATGAGCTTCAGGAATCGAGGGGCAAAGCAGCTGCTAGGGCAGTCCTGACCCAGGAGACCCTGCTGGCCCGGACGTCCCCTTGTGACTCCGAGCTGTGGCTCAGCAAGGGCCTGAAAGAGGAAGGCAGAAGACGAGTGCTCCTGTCCATCGCCTGCGATAAGAGGCAGCATCACCCATCCCGGTCCCATCACTTGAATTCTCGTTCGTTCTGCTCTTTCTACACATCTAAGCCTTTGCTTTTCCCCAGTGCAGCCCATGGTGAATACAGATTTGAATTCGCTCCATGCAGAAGTGGGCATTTGCCTTGTAATCTGAGGGGTTACTCATACTCTTCCACCCGGCTGATTAAAAAAAAAACACACACACACACACAAACCTGAGACAAGAGTAGCTGGTGGCCCTGGCAGTTCTGTCCAGTTGTCAGATATCACAGTGACTCCCTGCCTTCCCTGCAGAAGCAGCAGGCGCCCGAGGGCTTGCTTGTGTAAGGACGGAGCTGTGTTTGCAGCTGCTGGTTGGGGGAGCTGGCTGGAAGCAGGTTCCTAGTCACTGCAAGATGCCCACGGAGGCCAGGATGGAGTTCAAGGCCCCTGTGATAGAAGAACGTGGAAGTTTTGAAGGAGCCAATCATCAAGCTTAGTTCCTGGGTTGATCTCCAAATAGCAATTTTTTTTTTTTCTAATGTGGGAAATATCAGAATGAGTTCGAGTCTCTCCACCTCAAATTCGTAAATGCATCACTATATGGAATCATTTGTCCATTTTTATATGCTGATTTACAGGACCAGTAATGTGATTCATCATGTCTTCTTGTAAATAAATACGACACTTCATTAAACAAGGTAATCAAATTTAAGCAGTTCTCCTTTTGTGTTAACCACCGAGACCTTTACATCTCCAGTGCTCTAGAGACTCTCCTACCGTAATGAACACAGATTCCAGGAAACGCACACGGGCATCTCCTTATGGGGTGGGGGAGGGTGCTTTCACAAACAACCAGTAATGACATTAATAACAACCAGCAATTTGCTGTAATGAAGCATTTTAATATCGGGTGGGGGGGAGTTTGAAGGGGAGGAGGGCACATTGCTTAGATTCATTAAAGCTGGAATGTTGGACCATCTCAGAGGATCTGTTAGCGGGCTAACAGAACACTTTAAAAGAGTGCATTTCGGGAGGAAGTTTTTCAGCTATTTTTGTATTTGCCATCTGGAATGACACTGCAAGCTGGCAAACGCAAGAATAATGTACGATATTTCCATCACAGAGAGTTAGTTATGGATTCAGCTGGGAATGCAAGAGCGTCTGAACACCAGTCGGATAACTGTAATTACCCCAACTTTGACCTTCTTGGACGGTTCAGACAGCTTCAGTGCGCTTAATGTTTGTTTCCCTGTGGAAGCAGGCGATGTCTAATGACTGAAATGAAAAGAGGCAGTACCTGCCCTGTGCAGACTGCCACCAGAAGCAGGATGAGGGGAGGAAGGACACGTGTTCAGGTGACGGCGGCAGGGCTGAGGACTGACCTCCCACATCCCCAGGTTCAGGGAAGTCGGCTGACACCCTGGGCTTCCAAGCGGCAGGCTCACACATCCCTTGGGTATAGCAAGTTCTCATGCCTGTTGAGGAGCAGGTTATTTTCAACTGATGAGTGTTTAGTATAGTCTCAGAAATAAACATCCAAAATACATGGGCTGCAACACTTCACAGATCATCCAACATAGCGTAAGTAGTCACCTCTCCATCTTGACTGACAACATTTTCCAACCATAAAAGCATTCAGTTTATTGTGAATTTACATTGTTGATGCTTGTGAATTAGAAAGGACTTTCTGCAGAATAGAAAAGATCTAATTATAATGGCTTCTTCAACCACTGGCTCCAAAGTTATAACAGAAATAAAATTTTTAAAAATTTCAAGAGTTGATTTTTAATAGCTTAAAAACTTTGTCATCAAGATATTAAAAACTGGAACAAAAAAGTTTCTCTCTTTGGGGCCCTAAAAGAAATGGCCTTATATCTGGCCTTTAAAATAAGAATCAAAGTGTTTTTTGACAGGCAAGAAACAAAACATGTTAGAAGTTTCTTAGAAAGTAAGTGTTGACGTCAGCCCGCTGGACCAGGGTATTGGCACTCTGACTATCCCAGTGGGGGACTGACCATACCCTTTTCATCAGGGCTTTAGGTCAATGCCTGTAACATTTTGGGGGTGCACCTGGCCTTTTTGCTTTAGTATTTGTTAAAGCAAAATGAGCAGACACCTGAGTGAAAACAAAGCACAAAGACTCTGTAAATTAAACAGAGTGTCCAAATGAGGATAATACGAAACACAACCAGAATGGAATAATATCCAATTTTATAAGAGCTTAAAAATATACCACAATAGTGACACGACACAGCACAACGCCGTGGCATACTCTTCCACGCAACACAAGGCAATAGAGTGCTATTGTTAGGGGATCAGCCTCTTCTCACCTACTGAAGGCTATCTTGGTGCTTCTAAGTTTTGGCCCAATAGAACTTTTCTCTTGGGGGAAGTACAAATGCCAGTTTTAAAGTAGAAGCGTATGTAGTTGAGTACAGCACAGAGAACACCGCTCAATATCCTGTAGTAGCCTGAATAGGAAAACACTTGGAAAAGAATAGGTACCTGTATATGCATAACTGAATCACTTTGCTGTACACAGGGAGCTAGCACAAACATTGCAAATCAACTATGTGTGCGTGTTGAGTCCCTCAGTCACGTCCAAGTCGTTGAGACCCTGGGGACTGTAACCTGCCAGGCTCCTCTGTCCCTGGGATTCTCTGGGCAAGAATACTGGAGTGGGTTGCCATTTCCTTCTTCAGGGCATTTTCTAGACCCAGGGACTTAACCCACATCTCTTATGTCTCCTGCATTGGCAGGTGGGTTTTTTACTACCAGGGAAGCCCAGAATCAACTATACTCCAATATAAAATTAAATTGAAAACAATTTTCTTTAAAGGTAGCTGTCTTTCCCAGAGAAGGCAATAGCACCCCACTCTAGTACTCTTGCCTGGAAAATCCCATGGACGGAGGAGCCTGGTGGGCTGCAGTCCATGGGGTTGCTAAGGGTCGGACACGACTGAGCAACTTCACTTTCACTTTTCACTTTCATGCATTGGAGAAGGAAAGGGCAACCCACTCCAGTGTTCTTGCCTGGAGAATCCCAAGGACAAGGGAGCCTGGTGGGCTGCTGTCTATGGGGTCACACAGAGTCGGACACGACTGAAGCGACTTAGCAGCAGCAGTAGCAGTCTTTCCAGTTTCTAATGCAACCTGCTTCATGTTTTATGGAGGCTTTGAAAATCTAGATCCACAGGAAACCATAGCTGCTGGGGCCCCTGCTCCCTGGGTATCTTGTAAAACCATCATGGAAGGAAATCAGGTTGTTCCTTTTCCATAGTATCCTGGGGTTTGGCAGTGTAGACTGGCATTTCCATTACACAAGGGCTTTACCAACAATATTTAGTGGGACTCCATGGAATTTTTAACTGCCCTGCTGATCTGATCATTACATTAACACATTTGCAATAATTAATGTTTCTTATATTTGACTAATTTGGTTAAAAAGATTATTATAAAAACATAATGTAAAATTTTAATTTTCAAAGTTTCATGTAGACTTCCTGAGTCTACATATATTTGTGTGTGTGTTTATACATATAGAGGAGTGTGTTATATATATATATATATATATATATTCAGTTCAGTCGCTCAGTCGTATCCAACACTTTGCGATCCCGTGAATCACAGGACGCCAGGCCTCCCTGTCCATCACCATCTCCCGGAGTTCACACAGACTCACATCTATCGAGTCCTTGATGCCATCCAGCCATCTCATCCTCTGTCGTCCCCTTCTCCTCCTGCCCCCAATCCCTCCCAGCATCAGAGTCTTTTCCAATGAGTCAACTCTTCCCATGAGGTGGCCAAAGTACTGAAGTTTCAGTTTCAGCATCATTCCTTCCAAAGAGATCCCAGGGTTGATCTCCTTCAGAATGGACTGGTTGGATCTCCTTGCAGTCCAAGGGACTCTCAAGAGTCTTCTCCAACACCACAGTTCAAACGTATCAGTTCTTCGGCACTCAGCCTTCTTCACAGTCCAACTCTCACATCCATACATGACCACAGGAAAAACCATAGCCTTGACTAGACGGACCTTAGTCGGCAAAGTAATGTCTCTGCTTTTGAATATACTATCTAGGTTGGTCATAACTTTTCTTCCAAGGAGTAATCGTCTTTTAATTTCATGGCTGCAGTCACCATCTGCCGTGATTTTGGAGCCCCCAAAAATAAAGTCCGACACTGTTTCCACTGTTTCCCCATCTATTTCCCATGAAGTGATGGAACCAGATGCCATGATCTTCGTTTTCTGAATGTTGAGCTTTAAGCCAACTTTTTCACTCTCCTCTTTCACTTTCATCAAGAGGCCTTTTAGCTCCTCTTCACTTTCTGCCATAAGGGTGGTGTCATCTGCATATCTGAGGTTATTGATATTTCTCCCGGCAATTTTGATTCCAGCTTGTGTTTCTTCCAGTCCAGCGTTTCTTATGATGTACTCTGCATAGAAGTTATATAAGCAGGGTGACAATATACAGCCTTGACGTACTCCTTTTCCTATTTGGAACCAGTCTGTTGTTCCATGTCCAGTCTAACTGTTGCTTCTTGACCTGCATATAGGTTTCTCAAGAGGCAGGTTAGGTGGTCTGGTATTCCCATCTCTTTCAGAATTTTCCACAGTTGATTGTGATCCACACAGTCAAAGGCTTTGGCATAGTCAATAAAGCAGAAGGAGATGTTTTTCTGGAACTCTCTTGCTTTTTCCATGATCCAGCAGATGTTGGCAACTTGATCTCTGGTTCCTCTGCCTTTTCTAAAACCAGCTTGAATATCAGGGAGTTCACGGTTCATGTATTGCTGAAGCCTGGCTTGGAGAATTTTGAGCATTACTTTAGTAGCATGTGAGATGAGTGCAATTGTGCGGTAGTTTGAGCATTCTTTGGCATTGCCTTTCTTTGGGATTAGAATGAAAACGGACCTTTTCCAGTCCTGCAGCCACTGCTGAGTTTTCCAGATTGGCTGGCATATTGAATGCAGCACTTTCACAGCATCATCTTTCAGGATTTGAAACAGCTCCACTGGAATTCCATCACCTCCACTAGCTTTGCTCGTAGTGATGCTTTCTAAGGCCCACTTGACTTCACATTCCAAGATGTCTGGCTCTAGAGTAGTGATCACATCATCATGATTATCTAGGTCGTGAAGATCTTTTTGTACAGTTCTTCCATGTGTTCTTGCCACCTCTTCTTAATATCTTCTGCTTCTGTTAGGCCCATACCATTTCTGTCCTTTATCGAGCCCATCTTTGCATGAAATGTTCCCTTGGTATCTCTGATTTTCTTGAAGAGATCTCTAGTCTTTCCCATTCTGTTGTTTTCCTCTATTTCTTTGCATTGATCGCTGAAGAAGGCTTTCTTATCTCTTCTTGCTATTTTTTGGAATTCTGCATTCTCCGATGCTTATATCTTTCCTTTTCTCCTTTGCTTTTTGCCTCTCTTCTTTTCACAACTATTTGTAAGGCCTCCCCAGACAGCCATTTTGCTTTTTTGCATTTCTTTTCCATGGGGATGGTCTTGATCCCTATCTCCTGTACAGTGTCAAAAACCTCCATCCATAGTTCATTAGGCACTGTATCAGATCTAGTCCCTTAAATCTATTTCTCACTTCCACTGTATAATCATAAGGGATTTGATTTAGGTCATAACTGAATGGTCTAGCTGTTTTCCCTATTTTCTTCAATTTAAGTCTGAATTTGGCAATAAGGAGTTCATGATCTGAGCCACAGTCAGCTCCTGGTCTTGTTTTTGTTGACTGAATAGAGCTTCTCCATCTTTGGCTGCATAGAATATAATCAATATGATTTTGGTGTTGACCATCTGGTGATGTCCATGTGTAGAGTCTTCTCTTGTGTTGTTGGAAGAGGGTGTTTGCTATGACCAGTGCATTTTCTTGGCAAAACTCTATTAGTCTTTGCCCTGCTTCATTCTGCATCCCAAGGCCAAATTTGCCTGTTACTCCAGGTGTTTCTTGACTTCCTACTTTAGCATTCCAGTCCCCTATAATGAAAAGGACATCTCTTTTGGGTGTTAGTTCTAAAAGATCTTGTAGGTCTTCATAAAACCGTTCAACTTCAGCTTCTTCAGCATTACTGGTTGGGGCATAGACTTGGATAACTGTGATATTGAATGGTTTGGATTGGAAATGAACAGAGATTATTCTGTTGTTTTTGAGATTGCATCCAAGTACTGCATCTCCTATGATTCTTAACTCTTTCATTTTTGCAGAATTTTCAACTGGTTTTAATATATTATATGCTCAAGTTAGAATATATATATTAAGTGCATGGTTTGTTTGCTATTTTAATTTGTATCTTATAAATTAATATTTGTACTTTTTAACATTGTTAATACTTTACTGAAATGGCCTGATGTATCTTGAGTCCTTTGTAGTCATTGTATTACTTTTGAGATAGTCCATGATTTACAATGTTTTTATTCTTATTTCACACTTGGTTAATAGTTTAATGAATATAATTTTCAATTCTGCTCAGTAGAACTGAATTTTCAATATAGAATATTCTGTGTTCATTGCACCCTGCTCTTATTTCATGAAAAGAATAGGTTCTTTTATCTCTCTGAGGATATCAATAATTTCTTTTTAAAAATTTTCTTTTTAATCTCTTTTTACTCTAATAATTTTAACTTTTTGTTCATTTTGGTCTTTGTTTTTTATTTTGAGCAATTTCTTTAAATTTCTGTTCCTTCTTTGCTCATATTTAAGAGGAAAAAGAGAAAGGACCCTTTATGTAAGATCTTTTATATAGTTAGGATCTACTGACATACCCAGGCCTTATTTCATTCCAGGTATGTCTCATCAGCTATGCCTTTGATAGATATCCTCTTCCATTTATCTTCTTTTGTTTTACTTCAAAAACTGATGATTTTATGTTGGGCATCTTATCACATCTCAGACTTTTCCATCTCTTAAAACTTTTGTTTTCTTTTTCTCTGTCTGCTCCTCTTGGACAACTTCTGTAAATTATTCTCTATATTAATAATTCAACCTTCTGGCTAGTATAAATTCTGACATTTACTTTTTCCCATGGCAACCCACTCCAGTGTTCTTGCCTGGAGAATCCCAGGGATGGCGGAGCCCAGTGGGCTGCCATCTATGGGGTTGCACAGAGTCGGACACGACTGAAGCAACTTAGCAGCAGCAGCAGCAAAGGAGACCTTCGGATCCCTTGTAATTCTTCCATCTTTACTTATCTCCCATTTCCTCACACCCTGTTTTGTTCAAGCTTCCAGCTTTGATGTTCCACTCCTATTTCATAACTATACCACTGAAAGGATACCAAAAAGTTTTCAGAAATTTCATTTTATTTCCTGTGGTGTGCTTAGTTACTTAGTCGTGTCTGACTCTTTGTGACCCTGTGGACTGCAGCCCGCCAGGCTCCTCCATCCATGGGATTCTCCAGGCAAGAACACTGGAATCGGTTGCTATGCCCTCCTCCAGGGGATCTTCCCGACCCAGGGATTGAAGCTGGTTCTCCCATATTGTAGGCAAATTCTTTACCATTTTAGTCACCAAGGAAGCCCATCTTATTTCTGGCTAGAAATCTATTTGAGCATTGTGCTCTTTCTCTTCCTAGCCAGAACATGCCATTTCTCATCTCTTGCAGATGTACTTTGAAGACTTTATCACCAATCAGAGGGGTGAGCTCTGCAGACCTGCTCTAAGTTCCCTTTTTGCTCAAGTGTGGATTCTTGTTCTCAACCTGATCATCTGATGAATGTGCCCACCCAAGACTCCCAGAGTCACTCATCGACTGTGTTCCTTAATCAAAATTTCCTGGAAGGGAGCCAGTAGAAAAGTTTTCCAAGATTCTGTCTATAAATTGTCTAGAAGTCCTTATTTTTGTGGCACATTTGAGTCTCCTTAGGCATTTAGTGAGAAGGAATCAGCTGTGTTGGGAAATTTTAACAGGCACCATTTTTAGATGAAAAGCTTGATAGGTCTTACCCAACCTGCCCTCCATCCACTTTTCAAACTTCTGGAAACCCACTGATTTGTGGATTAGGCCACACTCTGCAACATTTCTCCATTTCTCAGGAAAACAGCCTACTGTTTTTATTTTCCCATCCATTAAGCAAGGGTATGTTCATCTTTGGAACTTGATTGTGTGTTCATTAAACCAACGGCTGGCTCTGTTTCATGTCTTCTTGATGAAATGATGAGAAATGTGATCCGAACTGACTGAATATACATGATGCCATTGCGCCCTGCTCCTTGGTGGCATTAGTATTGCTATTATTTATTATTTACATATTTAATGACCTTATTGATATTATGCACTGTTAGTGCTACTAATTATAACACAATAAATATAATTTATAAACATAGTTTATGGGGATCTACATAATCAACCGCTAGCGACAATGCCTGCTGCAGCTGCAGACATTTTCCCCGTAAGCACAGATGATCCTAAGAAAGAGGGCCATTGGCTCACAGAAAACCTTTTAAATAAGTATTTTAATGCATTGTAAACAGATTGCAAGTAACACGTGTTACTTGCTTCAAAATTTATTTTTAAGATTGCTTCAAAAATAAATCCAAGTGATCATTTTATGAGAATGGCGTGCTTCCCTGTCTGAAACTTCACAAAGTGTTCACAAAGATTCTCCCACAACATCACAGCAAGATTTATCATGTGGAGTGTCAATTTAAGAACTGTGAGGATTCCAGGATAATATTATGGCCAAAACATAGAAGTGCTATAGGATAAAGGAAGACATCTCTTGTCTCTGGGAAGAGAGGTGCTAGGTCACGAGAACGTTTTTCTTGGATTCAGAGATAGAGAAAATGAGGAGTGGGTGAGAAACTACAGGGTGGGTGCAAATTAGAAGTGGATGTAACTAAATAGGTCAGATTTCCAGTCATCTATTCAAGGGAGTCAAAATGTTGGATGAAACAAGCCTTGATCTGCTTCTCAACTCCTGAGTGACTGTTGCTACGTGTTGGGTGATGCCAGCAGAGGAGAACAATTTCCTAACTTTCTTCACCATTGAGGCTCACTGAGACTTCACACACATTCATATCTCATGGCAAAAATATCTTACTGTGCATAGGTTCAATCTGAAAAGGACATCAGTTCAGTTCAGTTCAGTCGCTCAGTCGTGTCCGACTCTTTGCGACCCCATGAATCGCAGCACACCAGGCCTCCCTGTCCATCACCAGCTCCGGGAGTTCACTCAGACTTACGTCCATCGAGTCAGTGATGCCATCCAGCCATCTCATCCTCTGTTGTTCCCTTCTCCTCCTGCCCCCAACCCCTCCCACCATCAGTCTTTGCCAATGAGTCAACTTTTCCCACGAGGTGGCCAAAGTACTGGAGTTTCAGCTTTGGCATCATTCCTTCCAAAGAAATCCCAGGGCTGATCTCCTTCAGAATGGATTGGTTGGATCTTCTTGCAGTCCAAGGGACTCTCAAGAGTCTTCCCCAGCACCTCAGTTCAAATGCATCAATTCTTTGGTGCTCAGTCTTCTTCACAGTCCAACTCTCACATCCATACATGACTACTGGAAAAACCATAGCCTTGACTAGACAGACCTTATTTGGCAATGTAATGTCTCTGTTTTTGAATATGCTATCTAAGTTGGTCATAACTTTTCTTAGTTTAACTAAATAAACCAAATAATTTATTTCTAATAAAGTTGCTTTACGTGCAAGAAATATCACCATGGAGAACCACATCTGGTGTTGGAATCAATCATGGCTTCGTGTAATTGGACCTTTTGTACTCAGTTGCTAAGTCATGTCCTACTCTTTGCAACGCCATGGACTACAGTCTGCCAGGCTCCTCTGTCCATGGGATTTCCCAGGCAAGAATACTGGTTTCTGGGTTGCTGTTTCCTACTCCAGAGGATCTTCCCAACCCAGGGATCAAAGCTGCATCACCTGAATTGGCAGATGAGTTTTTCACCACCAAACCACCAGGAAACCCTAGCTGGACTTTAGTTACAGGTAAACCTTGCTTAGTCTCATGTGTGAAATGTGTGCATGGAGAAGCCAGCCAACAATGTCCATCTTTACATCAATTATTTGCTAATTATTTCTGAGGCTTGGCTTCAGCCTCACACTGTGTGCATACTTTAGAAGCGTTTAAAGTGCTTTTACCAATCTCAACTAGCTTCTTCTGCAGCATGCTTCTTTTTGCTTTTTGATACATTTTTTCCCCAAAAAACACACACTTTGCAGACCTACCTCTTCATCCTTCAAGGTAGCTCCTTTTAGTTTAAATTAATATGCTTTCTGACAAAGAGACCTACGTTTCATTTTCAGTAAAAAAAAAAAAAGTGTCTTAGGTAGGTAAGTGTGAAATATTCCTAAGTACCAAAACACCATCCAATACTGCTCTTTGACCTTAACTTTTATTCCAAATGCCCTTTGAACACACTGTGCACATATTCACAACAGTAATTTGGGCTATCCTCCCCACCCCCTAGTCCCTAATATTCTCCAATACAAACAAGATACATGAGATTCTCTTGGTACAAATTTTCTTACCCAACTGCCTCACTGAATCAGTTAAGAGTTCCAAAACTGAGATGCTTCCTGTAATCAATACATATGTATTAATGTGGTTTTGTTCAGTTTTCCTCTTCAAATTAATTATTTCCTTATATGCACAGAAAAGCCTATATTTGATTGACAAGCCTTAGAATGGAGCAAATAGAATAATTCACTTCCCAGACTTTATTGAAACTCTTAACTTGTGAGGGGGAAAATGTTATTTTCCACGCACACGTGCTAAGTTGCTTAAGTCATGTCCAACTCTTTGTGACCCTATGGATGGAAGCCATAGGCTCCTCTGTCCATGAGATTCCCCAGGTGAGAATACTGGAGTGGGCTGCCATTGCCTACTCCAGGGGATCTTCCTGTCCCAGGGGCTGAACCTGCATCTCTTACATCTCCTGCCTTGGCCATTCTGGACACATCTTAGAGCAGTAGCTTCTAGCTAGAACCTCTTAAAGGGAATATGCCATTCTACAAATACGTGGGCAAGCTAGAACATTAATATTCTTTCTGCTGACAAGCATTATTTTCCAGTCTATGGAGAAGTTGCCAAGCGGGAAGGAATAAAAATATTCCCAAGTATTAGGCTGGACCATACAAAACTGCTAATATTGGATCACATTTTTACTTACAAAAGAAAGCAATTTCATGAGGCTCAGTCCAATATCGAACCATTAATGGTGCTTTCTAGACACAATAAATTTTATTCCACACACCTAAGCAAATAGCAAGGTGGTGGGCGACCAGTTAAGTGCCTTAAATAGCAGACCCTTTTACAGTTGTAGCTTTATGAGTCTCTCAAAGAGGCTATTTGGTTCCCTGAAATGTCCATCCCCCTCCATGGAGGAGGGAGCCTCAACTCTGGCAGCGCGAGCCAGGTAAAAACTAAATAAGACGCCAAGGGCAGAGTCCTCACGCTTATAATATTGAGCCATTACTGTCTGGCACATCTTTAAGCAGTGACCCCAAAGACATTTGGAAGTTGCACCACCAACCGGGGTGTGCTTCACACATCTTTTCTTTTGGTTATTTCCCTTAGCTAAAAGCAGAAATGCTAGAGTTGCTCCAGAGTCAGGAAATGGAGATAAGCAGATGTGCACAAGATGGATCACTTTTGATGCACCCGAGAGAATTGCATTGACAATGTATTAAAACGAAATTATCTTTAAAAATGAGCATGATTAGTAACAACCCAGAAAGTGAGCCAGGATTTCTAAGGTAGAAGAAAATTAAACAGGGTTTTTGGCACTGGGGTCAGTCTCCAGACACCCATGTGGTTACGTTATCACCACATTAATGCAGGACTGCTTAGAGACAGGAAGAAACAAAGAAGGGCTGTGGTCTTCACAGAGCTCATTCTAATACCTTCCACATCTTGGAAGGTGAGAAACAGCAGAGGCTGCAAGTATCCTGCCATCGCATCTCCTGTCCTTGGTCCCTAGGTCAGGAGAACACTCTTCTCACGTCCAGCAATGCTGGTTCAGGAATGAACCCAGGTGACGCACATGGAAAAAGTTTAGTTTTTATTAAAGCTCCATCTCCCATACCTTCCCTTTTCCTTACCACACCAGCAGTGTCTGAAAATGTGAAATTCCAGTTAAGTGACCACTTTATGGTTTTGTACACCTTTCCTCCAAAACGTCAGCATGGTCACAAAGCTGCGAATGACTCTTCTCGTTCATTCCAGCAACAACAATCTACAGTAAAATGTGTCTTCAAAGACGAGAAATAAAAAGACTCAAGTTTTTTATGCATAAGGCCAAATATGTATATAATCGAAAGCTTCAAATTTGGGGGCCTCATGTTGACATCACCATTATCTATAACACATTTGTAACTGTGGGAAGAAAGTTGTTAAAGTAACTGATTTGTGTCAATGTATGGCAAAACAAATATAGTATTGTAATTAAAAAAATAAATTTAATAATTAAAACAAAACAAAACAAAACAAAAGAAACACTGTGTCTTCATGGCTACTTATTATTTATATTTTAAATATATGCTCTTTACCTTTCTAGTGTTTATCTCATGTGGGAATTTATAATTTATGACCAACTAAATTTTCCATGTTAAAGGAAGATTAACTAGAATTGCCATGATCATATTATGATGATAACTGTATTAAATACTTCATATTGTTATTCTACTTTATATACCTATTTCACTAATTTACTAATTTATCATTTTAAAGCACTTTTTGGACCTATTTTCTTTTTTCCCCCTTGTCATAGATAGGATTAGATTCTTCCTGTTTTACAGCTAGTGAAACTTAAAACCTCAAACCACATCTTCATAGAAACTGTACCTAAACTCATACTGTCCAACTGTAATACAAATGCATTTTTTGTGACTCCTAGAGCTAGTGCTTCCTAGCTGCCCACGATGTGTGTAAGTGATGATAGGAGGGGACATAACCCACCTTTCTGCCCCCAAGGGTCTTGCTTCCCTCAGTCCTCAAGCAAAGAGCCCGGGACAGTGATGTCCTCTTCATAAAGCTTTGCAAGAAAGAATTGCATCATAATTAATTTTCAAAGGTAAAAATTACTGAAATGAACTTGTTTAAAGCTAGACATTGAGTCAAATGATTTCTCTGAAGTGAAAGAGTTCCAGGAGCCTCATTTTTCCCGGCATAATTTTAAAGATTAACACTCTTGCCCCTCTCCGCCCCCAAGAAGATCATCATCAAAGATTTATGTCTATCATATTCAAGAGCAGCTCTGAGTCGGGGTGGATATTTTTACATAAGTGTAATTATATGTAAGTGCTATAATTTAATTACCACAATTCCCTCCCTATTGATTTCAGATACTCATCTGGTGCCTACAGATATGGTGGTGTGAAGCTGACGGATAGGATCATCTGTTTGAATGCCCATGGACACCACAGGAAGGCAAAAATGATCGCTCATTAACAAATATCAAGGAATTTTGTTCCAGGAGACATTAAGGTAACTATTTTAAATTAAGAGCTAGGTTGTCAGATAAAGAGGGCAGAATAAAGCCTAACCATAAACTGTTACTCACATTGTGTGAGTAACTCACAAAATGTTACAATATCTAAGAAAAAGAGATACAAATGGGCAAAATGCATATATTCAAATTAAATAGTAAGAACACATTGATACAGGAAATTAAAAACTAGTGCAAAATTTGCCATTGGCAATAATTCAAACCAGTGGGATATTTGTAGATAACAAGTAGAAAATTTAGATCAGTAGGGGTGTTGTCCCTGTCTCCAAAGAACAGAACTCAGAATATGAACTGATTAAATCCTAAATTTTCCCACAGTGTCCTATAGTTTTCAGAAGGTTGGAGATAGCAACCCACTCAAATATTCTTGCCTGGAAAATTCTATGGACACAGGAGCCTGGTGGGCTACAGTCCATGGGGTGTCAAAGAGCAGGACATACCTGAGCACACACAACTATGCACATTCAGTTACTTTGCTGTTCAGTCACTCAGTCGTTTCTGACCCTTTGGGACCCCATGGACTGCAGCATTCCAGACTTCCCAGTCTGTCACTATTTCTTAGAATTTGCTCAAACTCTTATTCTTTGGGTCGATGATGCCATCCAACCATCTCATCCTCTGTCGCCTCCTTCTCCTCCTGTCCTCAATCTTTCCCAGCATCAGGGTCTTTTCCAATGAACTGGCTCTTTGTATCAGGTGGCCAAAGCACTGGAGCTTCAGAACCAAAGAATAATCAGGACTGATTTCCTTTAGGATTGACTGGTTTCATCTTCTTGCAGTCCAAGGGACTCTCAAGAGTCTTCTCCAACATCACAGTTCAAAAGCATTGATTCTTCAGTGCTCAGCCTTCTTTACTGTCCAGCTTTCACATCCATTACACAACTACTGGAAAAACCATAGCTTTGACTATATGAACCTTTGTCAGCAAAGTGATGTCTTTGGTTTTTAATACGCTGTCTAGGTTTGTCATAGCTTGCTTCCAGGGAGCAAATGTCTTTTAATTTCATAGCTGCAGTCACTGTCCACAGTGATTTTGGAGCCCAGGGAAGAAAACACCTCAAGACAAACTTCCCTTTTACAATGATGGGATTTTAGCATGAGCAGAAAGGCCTTCTGAGCCTTCCATCTTCCACAGCAAGTTTGTCTCAAAATCAGTTTGCTTTACTTGGGATGTGCTCCAGCTTGGGGATCTGTACACGACATTCTTTAATGAATGTATTATTAAGTTGACCGTCTACCTCTCAAGACGAGAACTTAAAGTTCATAAGTACAAGATCCTATCTGCCATGTTCATTGCTACATCCCAAAGCCATAATAAAAGGGATATTTAAGGCCAAAATAAAATCTGAATATATTAATGACAATAATTAGTGAAATTAAAAAAAAAAAAAACAGGTAAAACCTATGGGAAAAACCCACTTGGGGAAAAAAAAATCAAGAAATGGTTTGGGCTTCCCATCAAAGAAGAATTTAATAATAATTATAGGAACTCAATAAAACAAACCCTCAAAATAAGTTGATTAAAAAAAAACATGAATGAAAGAATCAAAGTATATCCTATGGTCAATTTGACTTTTTCCATTACTAGATAATAAAGACTATACAGTATAATTTTTGTATTAACAATATACTGAGTACAGACCAATTTTATCCAGTCAACAGATGTTGAGACTTTCAGTTGAGTTATAGCCATAAATTCTTGGTGCATGTTTTGGAAGGTATTCTCAAAAATTGTAACACTTAATTAAACTAGTAAAACTTTCTCTTAAAATTTATGATTTTGTTATTAGATTACTTTGGGGGTTTTAATATTCATTTTAAATAATTTTATCCTAAATTCACACATGAGGCCCTCTGGATCAGAGACAGATTTCTGATTAAATGCCTCACAGTAAATAATATGTTCAAGGCCCCTTATTGTCCCTAGTCCTTTCCCTAAGGCAATGCAAGGAAAATGATGGGGTTTCTTCCAATACAAATGTCTAGACAGCCCAGAGGTGAGTGTGATGGGTGGTTCCAGGTGACAGCTTGGCTAGACTCTAGTGCCTAGTTACTCATCAAACACTAATCCAGGCGTTGTTGTAAAGTTATTTTCTAGACGTGGCTGACACCCGCAGTGAATATCACTTTCTAATATACTACGTAATTCATCTATGTACTCTGTTAATTATTTATAGTCTGTCTTCCCAGTCAAAACGTAAGCTCCTGGAGGGCAGAAACCGGTGTTTATGACAGTGCCTGGTGCCTCAAGGACATATGTAATGATTAATTTAAAGTAAAGAAGAAGCAAATGGCTTGATTTTCTCAAGAGCCAACACCCATATTTTACCATAAATAAAAAAGTTATCTTAGTAGAGAGTTACTGGTGATTTTAAAGGGATGAGTCCATATAACTTTCTTGAAAAGCAATTGAATGAGAGAAAACAAAATGTAAAATGTAATTACCCTGACTCTGCAACTTCCAGAATCTTACTTGGAAGAAATAATTGCTTAAATATGGAAAGACGTTTGCATGAGAATGATCATTGCAATGATCATTACAATCAAATTGGGGAGAGGATTAACCATGAGAATAGTGGTGATATAAATTATAGTACAGGACACCAAGTAACATTGAGAAACAATTATAAATATAATGCCTTGAAGCAAGGTAGCAACAGTGGAAAAGTGGTGAGATAAGATTTAGTAGACATCACTTATGCTATGTGAGAAAAAGAGAGGACTCAGAAATGATTCCCAGATTTTTGACCTGGGGAATTGGTAGGTAAGCTTGATATCATGTAAGAAGAGAAAGTCTGTGGTGGATATTTTCACTTGGGAATATCAGAATTTCAGTTGGTCATGTTAACTTTGAAATTTCTAAAGGCCACTATTGTGGGTTTAATTTTTTCCCCACCTCCCAGAGATGTACCGAAGTCCTATCCTCTGGTAGCTGTGAATGTGGTCTTACTTGAAAATAAGTTCTTTCCAGAGATAGCAAGTTAAGAACAGTAGGATGGATGCTAACTCAGTACAACTTATGTCATGATACAAAGACACAAATTCTGATCACAGTAGAGCCGAACTAAAAGCCGATAACAAAAGTATACTGCGAGACAACCAAAGGAAAGTTCTAGAAGGGGAAAAGGTAAAACAGTCTGACTGGGGACCTGGGAGCTGGCAGGACAAAAGAGGAGCAGACATCTTAGGACCCTTCAGACAAGAGAAAGAGGTGACCCAGATCAGTGTTCTACAGCCTCCAGTTCAGTTCAGTTCAATTCAGTTCAGTCGCTCAGTCGTGTCCGACTCTTTGTGACCCCATGAACTGCAGCACACCAGGCCTCCCTGTTCATCACCATCTCTCGGAGTTCACTCAAACTCACGTCCATCGAGTCAGTGATGCCATCCAGCCATCTCATCCTCTGTCGTCCCCTTCTCCTCCTGCCCCCAATCCCTCCCAGCATCACAGTCTTTTCCAATGAGTCAGCTCTTGGCATGAGATGGCCAAAGTACTGGAGTTTCAGCTTTAGCATCATTCCTTCCAAAGAAATCCCAGGGTTGATCTCCTTCAGAATGGACTGGTTGGATCTCCTTGCAGTCCAAGGGACTCTCAAGAGTCTTCTCCAACACCACAGTTCAAAAGCATCAGTTCTTCGGCACTCAGCCTTCTTCACAGTCCAACTCTCACATCCATACATAACTACTGGAAAAACCATAGCCTTCACTAGACGGACCTTAGTCGGCAGAGTAATGTCTCTGCTTTCGAATATGCTATCTAGGTTGGTCATAACTTTTCTTCCAAGGAGTAAGCGTCTTTTAATTTCATGGCTGCAGTCACCATCCACAGTGATTTTGGAGCCCCCAAAATAAAGTCCGACACTGTTTCCACTGTTTCTCCATCTATTTCCCATGAAGTGATGGGACCGGATGCCGTGATCTTCGTTTTCTGAATGTTGAGCTTTAAGCCAACTTTTTCACTCTCCTCTTTCACTTTCATCAAGAGGCCTTTTAGCTCCTCTTCACTTTCTGCCATAAGGGTGGTGTCATTTTCATATCTGAGGTTATTGATGTTTCTCCCAGAAATCTTGATTCTAGCTTGTGTTTCTTCCAGCCCAGCGTTTCTCATGATGTACTCTGCATATAAGTTAAATAAGCAGGGTGACAATAGACAGCCTTGACGTACTCCTTTTCCTATTTGGAACCAGTCTGTTGTTCCATGTCCAGTTCTAACTGTTGCTTCCTGACCTGCATACAGATTTCTCAAGAGGCAGGTCAGGTGGTCTGGTATTCCTATCTCTTTCAGAATTTTCCACAGTTTATTGTGATCCACACAGTCAAAGGCTTTGGCATAGTCAATAAAGCAGAAATAGATGTTTTTCTGGAATTCTCTTGCCTTTTCCATGATCCAGTGATTGTTGGCAATTTGATCTCTGGTTCCTCTGCCTTTTCTAAAACCAGCTTGAATATCAGGAAGTTCACGGTTCATGTATTGCTGAAGCCTGGCTTGGAGAATTTTGAGCATTAATTTAGTAGCATATGAGATGAGTGGAACTGTGCGGTAGTTTGAGCATTCTTTGGCATTGCCTTTCTTTGGGATTGGAATGAAAACGGACCTTTTCCAGTCCTGTGGCCACTGCTGAGTTTTCCAAAATTGCTTGCATATTGAATGCAGCACTTTCACAGCATCATCTTTCAGGATTTGAAACAGCTCAACTGGAATATCATCACTTCCACCAGCCTCCAGACTCATAATATAAGGAGGTCCAAATAGAGTCCTTCCTCACTGGCTAGAATTAGTCTTGAGAGACCTCGTAAGAGGAGGATGAAACAGCAGCTAGATACTGGTGGAAAGCACATATCTCACAAAGTATTTGTAACTAGAATATATTAAAGAACTCTTAAAATTCAATAATCAAAAAAATTCCCATTAGAAAATGCATGAACACCTTCATTATATTGAAGACAGTATGCAGATGGCAAATAAGCATGGGAAAAGATGTTCAGTATCATTAGCCATTAAGGAAATGCAGATTAAAATCACAAGATATCACCTATCAGAATGGATAAAATAAAAAACTGTGACATTAGCAAATGCTGGCAAGGATGCAGAGACTTTGGACCATTCATGCATTGCTGGAGGTATGTAAAATGGTATAGCTACTATAGAAATACAGTTTAGCAGTTTCCTTTTAAACATGAAATTACCACATAAGCCAACAATTACACTCTTGGGAATTTATTCCAGATAAACGAAAACTTACGTTCACCCAAGAACCTACATGTGACTGTTGCTAGCTGCTTTATTAGTGACAGCTAAAAACTGACAATAACCCAGATGTCATTCAGAAGGTGATCAGTTAGACAAACTGTCTTAGCAATAATAATAGAAAGAAATATTGATACACATGACTTAGATGAAACTCAAAGGAATTATACTCAGTGAAAAAAAGCCAATCTCACAAGGCATAACTCCATTTATAGTTTTCTTGAAATGACAGTGCTCTAGAAAGGAGATCAGGTTAGTAGCTGCCAGGGGTTAGGAGAAATGGAGGTGTGGTTACAAGAGCATCCTTGTAGTTATGGATCAGGTCAGTATCCTGACTGTGGTGATGGAGATACAGACTACCCACGTTATACACAACGTACGGGAGACACACCGACACATAGACACACATAGACAGAACTATTGCTCAGACTAGGGGAAGCTGAATACGAGTAGCAGATTGTGCCAGAACTCAGGGCTGGCAGGACGAACTCACTGTGGAGATCGCACGAGAGAACTGATGGTGGGGGTTGAATGGTTGTTTATCCTCTTTTTAGTTGTGGTTACAAGAATCTATGCACATGTTAAATCTTACAAGACTGACTCACAAAAGTGACTTCTCACAATGTCTTCTTCTATGTGTTGCACATATCTAGAACATTCAGTAGGGAGAACAATCACCTCTAAGTCTAGCTTCTGCAATAAAAATGTTTTTGAAGTTGTTTTTTTTTCCTGAAATATAGTAGTAAATGTTAATTTTATATATTTTTCTGGTCACGGCTTCTTGTTTTCCTTCTGGGACCCTGTCCTCTCCTCCTCTGATGTGTCCATGCGATGCTCTAGGCAAGAATCTTGGGCTGGGTCGCATGCCCTTCTCCAGGGGATCTTCCTGACCCAGGGATCAAACCTGACTCTCCTATGTCTCCTGCATGGGAGGTGGGTTCTTTACCACCAGCTCCCCTGGGAAGCTCCTCCTCTGATATCACCTTTTAAATTCACTTCGTTGTTGGTCAGCTGGTGACAGATGCCCTCTTTGTTCAATTAAAATAGTTCTGACTTTTTCTTGAAATTTAGTTTTGGTTTAATAATTCTAGTTTGGGCAATTATTTTATCTCTGAAATTCGAAGATAACATTCTAAAATTTTCTGATCTACTTTGTTGTTATTGAGAAATGGGTTTTCATTTTGTTCTTGCATATGAAAGTTATTTGTCTTTTCTCTTAAGCTGACTTTTGAATTTTTTTTTCCTTTGAGGATTTTTAGTTTTATTCAAGTATATCTGGCATAGATTTCTTTTTTAATTCATACTGCTTGTTTACATTGTACTTCTTTATCAGTGGATTCCTCCCTTTCATCACTCCTGGAAAATTTTCATCCATTATTTTCCCCCAAAATACCTCTTCTCCATTGCCTCTCACCTTCCATCTGAAACTACATTTGACCTTATTCTACCTCATATTTGCTTAACATTGTCATATTCAAAATTTTTTTGACTGGTGTGGTATTCTTCACGTCCAACTTTCAGTTCAGTAATTCTCTGCATTATTTGTGGCTGTTTAAACCTTCTACTGGTTTTTAATCTCAAAGGTTAAAATTTTCAGTTCTAAAAAATCCGCTTAGTTCTTTTTAGGATTTTTAGAACATGATATATCATTGCTGCTTTTTAAAATTGTCTTTAATTCCTTTATTTTCATAATCATTTCATACTTTCCCATTCTGCATTGATCATTCCAATATCTAAAGTCTTTAGGAGCTTGTTGATGGCTGTTTCTGGGGACTTTGACCAGTGGTAAGATTTTGCATTCATATTTTATTGCACGCAACTCATGAAAACCTGAGGCCTAAATTGAAGTTTATTTCTTCTAGAAATTTGCATTTGCCTCTTCTAGGAATCAGTAAATGCTAGCAACTTGGGATCACATTAGACCCCTTGGAGTGCTCTGATTTAAAAGTTACTGTGAAAGTTTCAAGTTTATTCCACCCCCTTGCCTCTCACTTTGCTGTGTTCCCAGAGAATACTTTTTTAAACAGCTGATGCAAGCATTTACTTCTAGAACAAATCTTGATTTTATGTTTATTTAATTGCCACTGATCAGGGTTTTCTGTCATTTTAATTTTGTTTTTCATTCCAATTTTTGGAGATGTCCACTTATTTTCCACTAAGTTTTTCAAAGGACTAAAAATCACTTTGCTATAATATCTCCCAGATCTCAGATTGTCCAGTCAACTACCACTCCATAAAATGAAGTGCATGTCTCACTTTATAAAACAATATAGACATTTATTTAAAAATGAAGCAGTGAAGCACAGCAACATGAGTTTGAACCTTGCTTAATAATTTTGTCTCTGTTTTCCAAAAGAAAATCTTGCATTGTTTTTAATCCAACATTTGTATTGCAGTGGTTTACGAGGATATGCTAGTTTAGGTAGCTATTGAAAATAAGGTGAGTGAAGTGAAGTTGCTCAGTCGTGGCTGACTCTTTGCGACCCGTGGACTGTAGCCCACCAAGCTCCTCCATCCATAGGATTCTCTAGACAAGAATATTGGAGTGGGTTGCCATATCCTTCTCCAGGGGATCTTCCCGACCCAGGGATCGAACCCAAGTGTCCCACATTGCAGGCAGACGCTTTAACCTCTGTATCACCAGGGAAGCTCCGAAAATAAGGTGAGAGCCCCAATATACTATCACCTAAAATAAATTTTCATCAAAATAATAATCATAACCAGGATCATCATTGTTATTTTCAACCATTTAGTTTGAAATGGCAACAAATTATACAGAATTAGATTATATGATTGTTATGTTTAAGAAGATTATATGGTAAATAAACATATACAAATAAAGAGACAGAATTCTGAATTAAGAGTCACGAGACTCAGATCTAGTTTCAAATACATCATGTAACTATGGTATATAGAAGAAACATTTCATCTTTTTGTATCTCTGTTCCCTCATCTATAAAATAAAGATATGTCAAGAGCACCAAAGAATTAATGCTTTTGAACTGTGGTGTTGGAGAAGACTCTTGAGAGTCCCTTGGACTGCAAGGAGATCCAGTCAGTCCATTCTGAAGGAGATCAACCCTGGGATTTCTTTGGAAGGAATGATGCTAAAGCTGAAACTCCAGTACTTTGGCCACCTCATGAGAAGAGTTGACTCATTGGAAGAGACTCTGATGCTGGGAGGGATTGGGGGCAGGAGGAGAAGGGGACGACAGAGGATGAGATGGCTGGATGGCATCATGGACTCTATGGACGTGGGTCTGAGTGAACTCTGGGAGATGGTGATGAACAGGGAGGCCTGGTGTGCTGCGATTCATGGGGTTGCAAAGAGTCAGACACGACTGAGTGACTGAACTGAACTGAAGTGGTCTTCCAGGTGTGGCTTACATTTGAATTGATAACACCTTAGGTTTAAGTGATGCTTTATAATCTACAATGAACATTTATTCATTTATCAGGTATACAAGTTACTTAGTAAATTATCAAGTGTTTTAGTTAGTGTTGGTTGCTCTGTAATGTCTGACTCTTTGTGACCCCAGGAACTGTAGCCCCCAGGCTCCTCTGTCCATGGGATTCTCCAGGAAAGAATACTGGAGTGGGTTGCCATTTCCTTCTCCAGGGGATTTTCCTGACCCAGGGATTGAACCCACACTGCCCAAATTGCAGGCAGAATCTTTACTGTCTGAGCCACCAGGGAAGCCCTATCAAGTGTTTACTGCTAAACATTCCCTCCCTTGGAGACAGTTCAGATATAAATAAGGCAAATCTTTACCTTTGAGACACCATCACATTAGTAGAAGCATGTACATAACAAACTGAACTAGAATATAGTCATGCCATTATGGAGCTGGGTACCACTGGGAGCACCCAGAGGATGGCTGACCTGAGAAAATCATGGAAAGTGTTTTGAGAAGACCTTTTAGCTAAATGTTGAGGGTTTCACATGCGTTTTCCTATTTAATATAGCAATTCTGTGCTCCACTTTAGAAAAATGAAAACTGGAGGTCAGAGGTTACATCAGATACTCATCATCACTCAGACTCACACTGACGACTGGGACATCAACGTGTCATCTTCGGCCTTCAGGAGCTCTGATGGACCACACGACCACAACTCTACTGTTCCGTAAGCCTGAGTCCCTTCACTGTTCACTCAAAACTACCACAACATTGTTAATGCCAACACAAAATTAAAAGTGTAAAGTTAAAAGGAAATGAAGCACACTTATCCTAGGGGGAAAAGAAGAACACCCTGGCGAGAACTCCTAAAGTGAACTTCAGACTAAACAGCCAGCCTAAACTGCTGGTTAGTCTCAGGAACTGTGCAGTGTCGGGGCTTTCATATTATCTGTTATTATTATTATTTTTTATTTCAACAAGAAAAAATTTTTTTAAGTGAAGTTGTTTTCTTTCTCCCATTTACCTGCCTCATCACCACCATCTTATTTACATGTGAGTCTGCAAAGCAGATTTCAGGTGGCGAAAATCATTGTTTTACTTTATTTTTAAAAATTGCATTTCACCCTTCTGCATGTAGCGATGTGATAAAGCTGAAATCGAATGACACCATGGGATGGGTTTTTGCCGCTAATGCAGCGGGAAATGGCTGGGGGATAAAAAGCACTGTCAAAGACAGAGGCATTCATGTTTTGAGGCAATAAAGTGTAAGAATAACCGGATGCGGACACTCATAATAAAACCTGAGAGGATCCTGGCAATTCAGTCTTTTTCTTCTACTAAGAAATAACTTGACTTGTTGGTTATTTGACGATATGTGTGTGTGTGTGTGTGTGTGTGTGTGTGTGTGCGCGCGTGTGTGTTGTTTCTTCCCCTCAATTTGATTTGATTGTAGCTGCTGCAGTGTTTTACCATGTGCAGGGTAGGTATTTCAGGAAATGACCCACGTCGGTATGATATTTATGACCTCGTAATGTGGCTGTTGGAGTTCTGATGTGCACCCTCTAAAGAGCTCCCTGAGAAGATTTCTGCCTGTTCTAGAAATATGAGTTGGCCGAAAGCTATCCACAGGAACCTGGCAATATAAGGCGCCAAGACACCGGCGGTAACAGATGTCTTCTCATTTTATAAACTTCCTTCTTTATCCTCTTCATTGAGGTTTCGAATGCTTTACAAAGTGACGGGGTTGGTTAAAAACTTCCAGCTAGCCCGGTGGGGCCATTGCCTTGGAGCCCATTGTTCTGCGGGTCTGCAGCAGCTGGAGACCGGGGTGAGGTCTCCTGAGAAGTTGAGAATTTTCAGGCTATCACTTTGATTAGCTGCTCGAGGCATCTGCTGGTTTATATAATTGCCCCTGCAACTCAAATGAATATATATTTCTTGTGACAAGGAAAGGGTGGGGTTATGTGCTCATAGAAACTTAAGATTCCTGCAATGTCGTGGAGATCACATTAAAATGGTAACGTGAAAAAAATAAATAAATAAAATGGTAACGTGAAAACCTGTGGAGACTGTACTTCTTTAAACATTGATTTAAAGAATGGGCTTCCTAGATAGTGTAGTGGTAAAGACACCGCCTGCCATTGCAGGAGACATAAGAGACACGGGTTTGATCCCTGAGTTAGAAAGACCCCCTGGAGGCGGGCATGGCAACTCACTCCAGTATTCTTGCCTGGAGAATCCCATGGAAGAGGAGACTGGTAGGCTACAGTCCATGGGGTTGCACAGAGTCGGACATGACTGAAGCCACTATACACTGCACAGCATGCAGAACAGACAGATTTTAAGGTAGGCTGCTAGAAAAGGTTGGCAGAGACAATTCTTGCAGTTAAAAGTGAAATTAAAAATGAACTAAACCTTAAGGTGACTCTGCCTCTAAGATGGGTTTCCTTTGTGGCTCAGACTGTAATGAATCTGCCTGCAGTGCAGGAGGCCTCTGTTCATTCCCTGGGTTGGGAAGATCTGGAGAAGGGCATGACAACCCCCTCTAGTATTCTTGCCTTGAGGATCCCACGGACAGAGGAGCCTGGCGGGCTATAGTCCATGGGGTCACAAAGAGTCAGACATGACTGAGAGACTAACACTTTCACCTCTAAAATATTAACGTATTGAACAGCTGGTAATTATTGTAGTTGGGTTTTTAAAATCTTTTTAGTTCTATATACTAAGCCAAATGAGAAGAAAAACATGTGGGAAACACGATAAAGGCCCATGTTTAGCACTATGACCCAAATAGGAGACTAGGGCCCCCGTGAACATGCGGTCCTGAGAAATTTCATTCGAGCTGTTTTATCTCTTGTTGTTTATTTCCATTAACTTCCCAGCACACTGTTTAACCTTGGCCTCCTTTTCCTTCTGTTTTTAAAGAAGTGTTTCTATCTTTTTGAGAAGAGTTGGGACTAAAAGTTCCTGGTAGAGACAGTTTAAAGATCTCTTGGCTTCAAACACCAGCTGTATGTGCATTGAATTATGAATTCCAGGATTAACTAGCTCCAGAACTGGCTGGTTGACTAAGTAGCCTCTGGACCTTCTGAGTACTCCCTGGAGCCCAAGTGCTTCCAGAAATAGGTGGCGTGTCAGTATCTGGGGCAGGTGTGTGCCATTCTTCTGCCATTTTGACAGTCTTGTTTATTTCATATCAGCTAGACACCTGATCTTCACCCTAAGTTGTCCTTGCGATTTGGAAGTCAAAAAAGCTATTTACTGTAGAGAAGTTACTGGTTTAAACTGTAACAGCCACCAACAAATTATTTTTAAAGCTATGCACACATCATTGTTATTCAGCTTCTCTTTCTAAATAACTCAGATTTTCCCCTTAGGAATCATAAAAAAATAACCTCTGTGTCTGAAGTTTTCTTATATCTCAATTATGGCAAGATTCATATTTCTTTTCCTTTGTAAAGACTTAATGATCAAAAACTTTAAGAGGAAAACATGTTTAAAAAGAAAAGAAAACAATATAACATTTAAAACTATATTTCCCTATGAAAATTCATGGAGTTTTTTTTTTTAATTTAGTAAATCTTTTGATAAAGACTTCAGCAATGTTGAAATCCTACCTTTACTTCCCTTCAATACAGAAAAAAATAACCTCAGAATAAGGATATTATTTTGCAACAAGCATTTGGGGTGTTTCTCCTAAACTGTATTTCTTTTTATTTTGAAAGTAATGTATATACATAATAAAAAATAATTCCAAAAATACATTAAGGAATTAAATTTTAAAAAAGCATCTCATTTTCTATTTCCATTCAAAGCATCATCTTTATTTATTCTGGTGGTTAACACCATAATTTAAATTAGATGTTGCCTAGACTGAATATTTGTGTGCTCTCAAAATTCATACATTAAATCTGTAACCCTCAATATGAGTGTATCTGGAGGTAGGATCCAGCAGTTCTAGGCTGACTTTAATTTCTTCACCCACAAAGCTGGCAGACTGTCCCATTACATCTTTATCTAGTTATGATAATCTTTGCATCCTTCTGATCTATCCATGAGTTTTATAAAAAAAATTAAAAAGACAACAATAAACCTCACAGTTAGGATGGTATTATTTTGTTTGTTTCAATATAAAATAATTTAGACTGGTAGGGAAAAAAAGGTGAACCTATTTCACGAAATCTATGTCCCTTGAAAGAGAATGTTTAAAACATCAAGGTCAAATTGATTTCTGTTCCTACATGTCATTAGTTGTTTAAAGGTACACCATATTTCATTTTATGGAAAACACCTCCAAGGCACTTAATACATGTCAGTGCTGTTCTAAGACACATACATGTATTAACTCAGAAAGGACTATCATTAACCCCATCTTACAGATAAAAAATAAGAGACAGAAAAAATAAGTAATTTATCCAAGATCACAGAGCTAACTATTAGACTAGAATTCATACTTCAGCAGGCTGGCCTCAAAAGGTGGTTCTTTTAACTATTATGCAAATATCAGGCCATTCTTTCTCCTGTGGCTTTGTGTAGAGTTTCAAATAGTTTTTACATTTTTCTTATTCACAGAAGAAATACAAGCATTCTCAACTACTTCATTAAGACTTTCCTGATTCTTAATCAGAATAATTAGATTAACAGAATTGATTTATCCCTTACAGGCATTCCTGTCAAAGACTGGTGACTTACTGAAAAGTACCCAAGGGAAAGTAGAATTAAACCCCAAATCTTGGAAAATTGATGCACATTTACACCAACGATTTCTTAAGACTCCCAGAATGTAAGCCATGAGAGATAAGACTGATAAATCTTGACACATCAAAGTGAAATGCTCTTTTCAACAAAGGATGCTATACTTGGTATCTTTCAAGTCCTTTGGGATCCAGGTTCTACTCCATCCAGCTCTATGCCCCGTGAGGCTGACCCTAAAGCACAACACTGACAAGTTCTTAGTCCTCCACCAACCAGCTGGGTTCACTCCCTGGTGGGAAGGTGCCCGCAAAGGGTTGGAGGGAAGCATACTGCAGTGTGATGTTCCAGCCTCTTGCCCTCTCTCATAGACCACAGATTGGCTGTCTGTCAAATGTGGAATAAGAAGTAGACATCCTTTTGCATTAACACTTCTCATGGAGAAGGCAATGACACCCCACTCCAGTGCTCTTGCCTGGAAAGCCTCATGGACAGAGGAGCCTGGTAGGCTGCAGTCCATGGAGTCACAGGCGACTGGACAACTTCACTTTCACTTTTCACCTTCATGCATTGGAGAAGGAAATGGCAACCCACTCCAGTATGCTTGCCTGGAGAATCCCAGGGATGGGGAAGCCTGGTGGGCTGCTGTCTATGGGGTCGCACAGAGTTGGACACGACTGAAATGAAATGACTTTGCAGCAGCAAGCTGAAAGAGGAGAGTGAAAAGTTGGCTTAAAGATCAACATACAGAAAACAAAGATCATGGCATCCGGTCCCATCACTTCATGGCAAATGGATGGGGAAACAGTGCTTGACTTTATTTTCTGGGGCTCCAAAATCACTGCAGATGGTGACTGCAGCCATGAAATTAAAAGATGCTTACTCCTTGGAAGAAAAGTTATGACCAACCTAGACAGCATATTAAAAAGCAGAGACGTTACTTTGCCAACAAAGGTCCAAAGCTATGGTTTTTCCTGTGGTCATGTATGGATGTGAGAGTTGGACTGTGAAGAAAGCTGAGCACCGAAGAATTGATGCTTTTGAACTGTGGTGTTGGAGAAGACTTTCAAGCATCCCTTGGACTGCAAGGAGATCCAACCAGTCCATCCTAAAGGAGATCAGTCCTGGGTGTTCATTGGAAGGGCTGATGCTGAAGTTGAAACTCCAATCCTTTAGCCACCTGATATGAAGAACTGACTCATTTGAAAAGACCCTGATGCTGGAAGGGACTGAAAGCAGGAGGAGAAGGAACCTAGAAAAATGGTCCCAATGAACCTATTTGCAGGGCAGGAATAGAGACGCAGATGTGGAGAACTGACTTGTGGGCACAGAGGGGAGGCAGAAGGCGGGACAAACAGAGCAGCACCGCTGCACCCAGGCTGCCATGTGTACAATAGCTAGCCAGCGGGGAGCTGCTGCGCAGCACAGGGAGCCCAGATAGGTGGTCTGTGATAGCCTAGACGGGTAGGATGGGGGGGGGAAGGGGGTGCCAAGAGGGAGGGCTACATGAAACACAGTTGATTCATCTTGCTATGGTAGAAACCAACACATCATTGTAAAGCAATTATCTTCCAACTAAAAACAAACAAACAAAAAGCTCAGGTTGCCACATAATCATGACCCTCATCAACATAAAAAACGCTTCCTTGATTCCTAAAAGGAAATGTGCCTTCCTTGTGCCTCTTTGCAGGAACCCCTCACCTCAGCCCTAACCCTTGGGAAACACAGGTCTATTTCTGTCATTTATCTCTTTCCAGAATGTCGTATAATATGTAGTTTGGGGGTCTGGTTTCTCTCACTTAGCAAATGTATATATGCTCATCCATATTGTGTGCATCAGCAGTTTGTTCTTACTTACTACTGAGTAGTATTTCATCATATGGATATTCCACAGTTTGGTTATCCGTTCCCCAGTTAAAAGATGTTTACAGTGTTTCTAGTTCATGTCATTGTGAATAATTCTGCCATTGACATTTATGTATGGGTATACATACATAAGACTTCTCAGTTTTGCTGTGACCATGAAACTGTTCTAAATAAAACACTAAGAAAAATGTTTTGTGGCTGTGTAAATAGTACGTTTCACTTGAATTATAAAAACATAACAGTATCTTTCTAATTTCCTCCTACAGTCTTTAATCTTACTGCAGCCATACATTTGCTTTTATCCTGCTATAAATCCAGAATGCACTGCTAGCATTTTTGCTTAGATAGTGATTATTTAGAGAGATTACAAACTGGAAAGTTTCCTTTCAATCATGTCCAGAGTTCTTGTCTAGGCTTCTGACTGCTACCATATTTCCTCTCCCTGATGACTGGCTGATGTTGGATTCTCTCAGCTTTTGTTTCCCTTTAAGAGTCTTTATTCTGCCTTTATTTATGATAGATATTTTGGCTAGGTATGGAATTTCAGATTTTCAGTTTTCATGTTACCAGTGCTTTAACAGGGCATCCTGTTGACCTCTGGCTTTTGTGGTACTCTCCAGCCCTGGTCTTCAGTGGGATCTGTGCACTGGAGTCTTAAGCCTGGGACTTCCCACAGTCTCAGCTTCCTCCTTTTCAGCTGATCTCTGCCTTGTGCCTTTGGTAGATCTTGCCTTTCTTCTGGTCTAGGATACTGGATCACGAGCCCAGCAATTTCTAGCTTCTCTTCCAGGTAGAAGATTTTCCCCTTACTCCCCGCCTAGCTGCAGTAAATCTGCCTCTGCCCATGGACAGCATACTTTCTGCCTCTCCTTTAGGAGGAAGCTCTGCTTCCATAAGGAGGAAGCATCAGGTAGGGCTCCATGCCCATCCCACAGCCATGGCCATCCTTGTCTTCAGACCTGCATCATGGTCCAGTTGTTCTTTGCTTCCCCATTCTACCAAGATCTCTCGTCAGCATCTGGTGGACATCTGAGAAAAGCGACTTGTAAATGGACACAAGCCTTCCAACAACTGACATCTCCAAGAAATCTCTCTCACACCCGTCCACACGTGGCCTTAGAAATGCTTCAGATTTTTAACTGCGCTCTTCCCACCCACTTGCATAGTGTCTGGAATCTCCTGTTCCTTGATTCTGCCATGGGAGATGGGCAAGAACACACATCTCCACCCTCCTGGCAGGGGTGGGAAGAGTGACTGTCTCTCCCTTGATTTAAGGCTACTTGTTTTCCTTGTACCTAACCTCTCTGATGGTTTCAACAAAACAAAATGATTTTATAGTTTACCTACATCTTTCTTACTGTTAGGGTTCCAGCTTTTTATATTCTAACGTGAAAGGAAAACTAGATAAATCTTACCACCCACCCTGTTTTCATTCATAATCCTTTTTTTTACTTGTTTGTTAGAATATGACATGATATAGCCAAGTGGGCTAATTGAAATATTCAGCTTGATGAACTGAATGCATATACACATGCGCATAAATAACCTTAGAAATCCCCCTTCTGTCCTCTCTCAGTCAATAATACAAAGAGCCACTTGTCAGATTTCTGATGTCCTAGGTTAGTTTCGTCTGTTACTGAACCCCATATAAACATCAGACAGTTTTTACTCTTTTGTATCTACCAAACTCTTCTCTGTGATATTCATCTGTGTTATTGCAGATAGCAGTAGGTTGTTTTTCTTTTTTAATTGTTATATATCTCCTTGTATAAATATATCATGAATCATTTATCTGTTCATCTGTTGTTCAACATTTGGGTTGTTTTTACTTTCCAATTGCTATGAGCAGAGCTGTTGGAAACACTTTTAGGCATGTCTTGGCTACATACCCAGGAGTGGATTTCTTGGGTCAGACTGTGGGTACACGTTTAGTTTTAGTTTCTACTGCCTAACAGTTTTCCAAATATTGTTCAGCCATATATACCCACCCCAGAAGCATACAGGAGCCCCACTTGCTCCACATCCATGTCAATAGTTGGTACCATAGTAGCATCTCATTGTGGCTTTAATTTTCATTTGTAAGATGACTGACAATGGCAAACCCCCTTCTTGTAGGCTCACTGAGATATTTTTATTCTGAAATGACTATGTTGGATGGATGTATTACAAATATATTCCCTTGGTGTGTGGCTTAAATTTTAACTCTATTAGGGTGTCTTTTATCAAGCAGGACAATGTCAATGAAGTACGATTTGTCAACATTTTAAGTAGCTAATGGTTTTTGTGTCCTATGTAAGAGATCTTTTCCCCTATCTCAAAGTAATAAAAATATTTTTCTATGTTTTCTTCTGGAACTCGTATTTTTATATCTCAGATATTTAAGTCTATGAACTACCTTGAATAACATTTGTTATAACTTGCTCATTTTTACTCTGATTCAGTGCTTTAGACTCACAGACTGAAAGTCTGTCCCAAACTGGAATGAACATGGTGCTGCGTAGACCCTCCACTGCTTGGGCTCTGGGAGGGCCAGGTCTTCAGCAAGGCGAGGGGCACAGAAGGCTCTGAGCTGGCTGCCGGGATGTCACCCTCGGGGTTTGAAGACGGCCATGTGAGGGAGTTCGATTGAAGAAACAGAGTCTTTACCTACTGAGCTATGAGGGAAACCCATGATGAAATGGAGTCTTATTCTTAATTTGGAGAACTGTGCTTTGGGCTTTGTTTGATGAAGCAACTTGAGAATTGTGGGTGGAAATACTCCCGAGAACTGATCTCAACTCCACCAGATTTCAAGCTCCTGGAAGAGTGTTTGTTTAGTTTACAAAAAATCTCAAGTTATGTTCTTGGCAATTAATTTTTGAGGCTGAAAGGGGCGTATGTGTTTTTCCCTGATGCTTTTGCATGACCTCTGTGTGCTTCCAAGTGAAAATCAGGACCAGGATGATGGAAGGGTTTTTATTTTCTCCTATTCTTCACAAATCCACTTCCTTGTGGAGACAAATAGAGGCAGCAACCAGGAGTGACAGTATAACAGCATAGTCAGGTATTAATGGGCATGACAGCCAGCAAATCACAAATCATGGTGCTGCATCTGTATGAACAGCAGTTTGTGCTTAGTTGAGTGACTGGGAAACTCAGAAAATCCCAGAGAAAGAGAAAGAACAGAATCAAACAAATATATTCCTCCCTCCCACCCCATCTACCCTAAAGCAATTGACAAAGTGAAGGACAGCAGTGTTCATAAGTTTCTAGTACTTGCTTAAATTCCGCTTCTTGACATACCCAAGGGTTTTAAAAATCAGATCAATAAAAAATAGCTACAAAAGCTTTCTGTTTTCTTCTTATAAGACCACATACATGATATTTTGTCCATCTAATTATTTTATGTTTGATTTCCAGAAGTTTCTGACTCAGTATTATCCAGAGGATGGAATAAAATTCTGAACCATAAAGTACAACTTCTAAAAGTTACGCTATGGTTCATAAACTTGGATGTTCTGTTTTGCACACCTCAAGACCTTGGAGATTTTTTTCCCTCTTCTTTTATTATTTTTTAAAAATAGCATTCATATACTGTTTTTCAAAAAATAACATTCATACATACTAAATATCTATAGTTGTTAGAAAAGATATTTTCACAAAACTTCCATGGTTTTCCCCAATCCCCTCATATCTAGTGATGAGGAAATGAGATACCAGTTCACAGGAATCATATACTATTACTAATTAGGGAAAAAAATTACAGACTTATATTAATACAACCCGGCTCCTGGGATGGAGCAGGGCAGTGAGATTATGGGGAAGAGAAAGATGTGTGTGCTGGACTGAACTGGGGAGTTGGATTAAACACATCAGGTGATGTGATTTTTTTTTGGTGAAGATTCAATATGGAACAAATATTACAAAATTGTGTCTTGAGAAGAGTTTGAATAATCCAGCAATCAAAAATAGGTTTTCCAGAAGCCTGGAGTCACTAGCAGCTCAAAAGTGAGCACGTATATTAGATCCAATGCTCTTGTAAATGAGAAAGACTCCAATTCAACTTGCTTATCCCATATAATATGAATGAAGACTGTTTCCAGAGACCAGAAGGTTGCCCACTCCTCCTGCTTGAAGCTATTACATCAACTGGATGTCTTATCAAGCTAGACTCCCATGTAGAAGATGAAGAGATTTGAAACACTCTCTCTCTTTGTTATGCCTGATGCAGAGTTCCTAATTAGGATGGAGAAAATAGTAAAACAAACAAACAAACTAACAAAAACTGATCAAAACCCTAAAATCTGGTAAGGATGCAAGTGGGCTTCCCTGATGGCTCAGTGGTAAAGAACCTGCCTGCCAATGCAGGAGACTTGGGTTTGATCCCTAGGTTGGGAAAATCCCTGATGGAGGAAATGGCAAGCAGCTCCAGTTTTCTTGCCTGGAAAATCCCATGGACAGAGGAGCCTGGCAGGCCAAAGTACAGGGAGGAGCAGAGTCGGACACAACTGACAACGAAACAACCACCACAAAGGATGCAAGTGTTCTGCCAAAGTTTAATAATTAGAAGTCAGGACTCAATAAAAATAGTTTATCTAGTTGTTGCCCCACAGAACAGAGAACTTCCTTTCAAAGACTTGACCTCCCACATCCCCGGGACAGCAAAAATCCTCAGGTATCAGCGAGTTCAGGGGATTCTGTTACAGGATCGCCAGGAACAGAAGATGTCACGGTTTCCATGAGAGGTCTAGAGGTGATCATTCATTGCCTTGGTGTGGGTAGTGAGAGCATCTCTCTTCCCGAGGATGATGGAAGGACTGCCAAGCTTCATCAAACATGTGACAATTACTCATTTCTGCTGATTCATGTGAGAATAAATTAGAGGCCTTAAAAAATCCTGGAACTTATTTTTATTGACTTTGAAAGAGGAAAAAGGATGTAGAATAGGTGTAGCTAGATTAAAAATAAAAGCAAGAGCATGTAGTTTTCTGGATCACTGCTTATGACATCTGAATGATGGGCTGGTAGAACATGGGCAACATGCATCTTACAAAGACTTAAAAGAAAGAATAAGAATTTGACCAGAAGGGCTCTAACCTCAGTGTGAGACGTGGGGTAAGAAATTGGATACTGTGTTAGAACTGATATATTGGTATGATGTAGAATGAAGAAAAATAATGGAAGAGATTCCAAGGAAAAAATAACAATGATGATAAAGAATAATGCATAAAAGTATAAGTATAAAGTATAAATGAAACAAATTTTACAAGTTAGCATGCATTATCTTATAGATGGCACAGAAATTTATTTTAAAGTGTTCATGGTTAGAGGAAGATTAATAAAAAGAAACGATCCCCGTAGAAGAAGAAGAGTGTATTATATGCCATTGTAGGAACTCAGGAACTTCAGCTACAGAGTGATTGATTGAATTCCTAAGGAAGTCTGTTCCGAGAAGGATCTTTGATCTTAGTGGCAAGTTTTAATCTGTCTGCATCCACTGCCTCATTAGAGAAAAGATCCTTAATTTCAGGTTAATAGACCTGATGTCCCTGATGGTAGAGATGCCGTGAACATTGCATGAGAGAACTGTAAACATATCTAGCATGATACCTGCTCCATGGCAGATACTGCAGATGGTGCCGACAAGAATTAGGCCAGGGAAGAGGACAGTGCCCCCTTCTGAAAGTTAGCAAGATGTTGGCTATTCACAGAGCACTATTGGAGTTATTTCTGACTCCAGGCAGTGGAAGCGTCTCAGCTCCTGATATAGTCCCACCTGCTTCCCTGGCTTCATCATATGACCCTTCCCACTCTAAACTCAAAAGCGGTCTGTTTTTTGTCATTGCAAAGTGGTTCAAATAGTTCAAAAGGAGTTTTAAGGGTGAGAGAGTTTGTCCTGAGACAGCTGAGGGGGAGAAACCAAACAGCTGTGGTCAGAGAGCCAACAGCTACAGATGAGACTTCTGGGTTTGAGATGCAAAATGGGACTTGACTCCAGGCAGTTGTACCAGCTGGAGCTGATGTTGTCAGGGGTGAAGATTATAAGAAACTAACAGAGTTAGCATGAAGAATGGAGGCCATTTCAAGAAGAAAAGGTGTTGATCCCAAGAGCAAGAGCTATCAGAAGTGTCAGAGGCTAGGCACCTTCTGACCCTATATTACATTTGAAATGAGAGCATCCCAGAGTGGAGGGCAGTGGTTCTGGGGATTAAGCACAGTTGGATGGGAGGTGCCTGGGGTTGGAAAAGGGTGACATAGACCCTTGGTGTGTATATGCTCTGGTACTTGTCATAAAACAATTGTGTCATAGAACACAATTGCATAAAACCAAATACGCACACACATTCAAATAAGTACATGTGAAATAGGTGAAATGTGAATTAAGCCAGTGAATTGTGTGAATGTCAGCCTGATAGCTATGATACACTCTAGATTTTCAAAATGTCACTCCTAGGGGAAGTGTGGTGATGGGTATACAGGATCTCATGGTATTATTTCTCAGAATTGCTTATGATTATATAATTAATTCAAAACAAAAAGCTTAAAGACTTTTAAAGGAAATGTTCTTGAATGCATAAATTAAAAAGGGATTGGCTGTGGAGAAGTATGTGTACAGAATGTGGTTGTTGTTCAATTGCTAAATCATGTCCTACTCTTTGCAGCCCCATGGACTACAGCAAGCCGGGTTTCCCTGTCCTTCACTAGCTCCTGGAGTTTGCTCAGACTCATGTCCATTGTATTGATGTTGCCATCAGGATGGGATGAAACTTTATAATAAGGGATGTAGAAGGATGCTGTTGACCTGTCTCCCAGAAGCAGAAATTGGGCAATAATGAGAAGGAAATAGAGCACACATTTGGCAGAAAGGATGCTGTCAGACGGAAAGGCCATTCCAACTACCCAGAGGTCTGATGGAAAATCTCACTGTACTAAAAAAGAAAAATACTTTGCTTACCATGCCAACTGCTTATTACTCTGAGAACAATGAAGAAAACATTTTGGTAAAGATTTAATTTTACAAACAATAAATAATTATTGCCATACAGAAATGAAAGGAACCTAGAGAGAATGCTATTGTGCAACTTGTAAATTAAAAATGACAAAGGGAGTGAAGAAGAAGCACTTTCACAGTTTTTGCCTAAACTTTAGAAAGATCCATATCAAAAATGCCAAAGAATAGCAAGGAGAGATAAGAAAGCCTTCTTCAAGAATCAGTGCAAAGAAACAGAGGAAAACAATAGAACGGGAAAGACTACAGATCTTGTCAAGAAAATGAGAGATACCAAGGGAATATTTCATGCAAAGATGGGCACAATAAAGGACAGAAATGGTGTGGACCTAACAGAAGCAGAAGATATTAAGAAGAGGTGGCAAGAATACACAGAATAACTATACAAAAAAGATCTTTATGAGCCAGATAACCACGATGGTGTGATCTAGAGTCAGACATCCTGGAATGTGAAGTCAAGTGGGCCTTAGGAAGCATCACTACAAACAAAGCTAGTGGAGGTGATGGAATTCCAATTGAGTTATTTCAAGTCCTAAAAGATTATGCTGTGAAAGTGCTGTACTCAATATGCCAGCAAATTTGGAAAATCCAGCAGTGGCCACAAAGGTCACTTTTCATTCCAATCCCAAAGAAAGGCATTGTCAAAGAATGTTCAAACTACCACACAATTGCACTCATCTCACACGCTAGCAAAGTAATGTGCAAAATTCTCCAAGTCAGGCTTCAACAGTTTGTGAACCATGAACTTCCAGATGTTCAAGCTGGATTTAAGGACAGAGGAATCAGAGATCAAATTGCCAACATCATTGAAAAAGCAAGAGAGTTCCAGGAAAACAACTATTTCTGCTTTATTGACTATGCCAAAGCCTTTGACTGTGTAGATCATAACAAACTGTGGAAAATTCTTAAAGAGATGGGAATAGCAGACCACCTTATCTGCCTCCTGAGAAATCTGTATGTAAGTCAGGAAGCAACAGTTAAAACTGGATATGGAACAACAGACTGATTCCAAATAGGAAAAGGAGTACGTCAAGGCTATATATTGTCACCCTGCTTATTTAACTTCTATGCAGAGTACATCATGAGAAATGCTGGGCTGGAAGAAGCACAAGCTGGAATCAAGATTTCCAGGAGAAATATCAATAACCTCAGAAATGCAGATGACACTACCCTTATGGCAGAAAGTGAAGAAGAACTAAAGAACTAAAGAGAGGAGTGTGAAAAGTTGGCTTAAAATTCAACATTCAGAAAACTAAGACCATGGCATCCAGTCCCATCACTTCATGGCAAATAGATGGAGAAACAATGGAAACAGTGCCAGACTTTATTTTTGGGGGGCTCCAAAATCACTGCAGATGGTGACTGCAGCCATGAAATTGAGGAATGCTTGCTCCTTGGAAGAAAAGCTGTGATCGACCTGGACAGCATATTAAAAACCAGAGACCCTGCCAACAAAGGTCCATTTAGTCAAGGCTATGGTTTTTCCAGTAGTCATGTATGGATGTGAGAGTTGGACTGTGAAGAAAGCTGAGCACTGAAGAATTTATCTTTTGAACTGTGGCATTGAAGAAGACTCTTGAGAGTCCCTTGGACTGCAAGCAGATCCAACCAGTCCATCCTAAAGGAAAATCAGTCCTGAATAGTCATTGGAATGACTGATGCTGAATGCACAGAAGAACTGTACAAAAAGATCTTCATGACCTGGATAATCACAATGGCGTAATCACTCATCTAGAGCCAGACATCCTGGAATGTGAAGTCAAGTGGGCCTTAGAAAGCATCACTATGAACAAAGCCAGTGGAAGTGATGGAATTCCAGTTGAGCTATTTCTAATCCTGGAAGATGATGCTGTGAAAGTGCTGCACTCAATATGCCAGCAAATCTGGAAAACTCAGCAGTGGCCACAGGACTGGAAAAGGTCCGTTTTCATTCCAATCCCAAAGAAAGGCAATGCCAAAGAATGCTCGAACTACCGCACAATTGCACTCATCTCACACACTAGTAAAGTAATGCTCAAAATTCTCCAAGCCAGACTTCAGTAATACTTGAACCGTGAACTTCCGGATGTTCAAGCTGGTTTTAGCAAAGGCAAAGGAACTAGAGATCAAATTGCCAACATCCGCTGGATCATGGAAAAAGCAAGAGAGTTCCAGAAAAAAACATTTATTTCTGCTTTATTGACTATGCCAAAGCCTTTGACTGTGTGGATCGCAATAAACTGTGGAAAATTCTGAAAGAGATGGGAATACCAGACCACCTGACCTGCCTCTTGAGAAATCTGTATGCAGGTCAGGAAGCAACAGTTAGAACTGGACATGGAACAACAGACTGGTTCCAAATAGGAAAAGGAGTACGTCAAGGCTGTCTATTGTCACCCTGTTTATTTAACTTATATGCAGAGTACATCATGAGAAATGCTGAACTGGAAGAAACACAAGCCGGAATCAAGATTGCCTGGAGAAATATCAATCACCTCAGATATGCAGATGACACCACCCTTATGGCAGAAAGTGAAGAAGAACTAAAAAGCCTCTTGATGAAAGTGAAAGAGGAGAATGAAAAAGTTGGCTTAAAGCTCAACACTCAGAAAACGAAGATCATGGCATCTGATCCCATCACTTCATGGGAAATAGGTGGAGGAAACAGTGTCAGACTTTATTTTCTTGGGGTCCAAAATTACTGCCGATGGTGACTGGAGCTATGATATTAAAACACGCTTACTCCTTGGAAGAAAAGTTATGACCAACCTAGATAGCATATTCGAAAGCAGAGACATTACTTTGCTGACTAAGGTCCATCTAGTCAAGGCTATGGTTTTTGCAGTAGTCATGTATGGATGTGAGAGTTGGATTGTGAAGAAGGCTGACCGCCGAAGAATTGATGCTTTTGAACTGCGGTGTTGGAGCAGACTCTTGAGAGTCCCTTGGACTGCAAGGAGATCCAGCCAGTCCATTCTGAAGGAGATCAACCCTGGGATTTCTTTGGAAGGAATGATGCTGAAGCTGAAACTCCAGTAGTTTGGCCACCTCATGAGAAGAGTTGACTCATTGGAAAAGACTGATGCTGGGAGGGATTGGGGACAGGAGGAGAAGGGGACGACAGAGGATGAGATGGCTGGATGGCATCACTGACTCGACGAACATTGGTTTGAGTGAACTCTAGGAGTTGGTGATGGACAGGGAGGCCTGGCGTGCTGCAGTCCATGGGGTCGCAGAGAGTCAGACATGACTGAGTGACAGAACTGAACTGAATATCAAAAAATTCCCAAGCAACCATTTGCTAAGCTATAAAAAGAAACACGTGGGGTTCTTTAAAAAAAAAAATAGCCTCAGATAAAACAATGACAAATTACCTGGATAATAAAACAATAAAATAAGCAATAGACAGAAATTAATATTTACAATAAAATAATAATTGTAAATGACAATGACAAATGAAGCAGGTCTTCTTAGCCAGCTTAGGTGCCCTGTCCCCATCCATCTCTCTCCAACTCCTTCATGCGCCGAATAAGCTTCACTTTGCCTACCAAAAATTAAACCACTGAACCTAGAAACGCTTTTCCCATCCCAGTTTAACCTGGAAAGCCCACGTCACTGTCTAATGGGTTCACATAAGCATTAGATACAGTCACCAAAACACGACTGTAGAAACAGTTGTATGATGAGGACTGAATTTCTATTCGCTTGTAGAAGAATGTGTGGTTTTCCGTTTTATTTTTCAATTGTTTCTCCTGGCATCATCAAAAATCTTATTTGTAAATACTACTTTGGGCGCTTTCGAAACTAGTGGAATATCACATTTGCGTCTCTTCTTTGTCAGTCTCAGGGCTTGATTTGCATGCGCGAGACGCCAGACTGGCTGCGGGTCCCCCTCAGGCAGTGTGATCCTCTCTCCACGGAGCTGAAGGGATTCTTGTGCCTTGCAGGCATCTCGAGAAACACAACAAACACCTCCCCGCTTCCAGGAAATCTTTTCTTTCCTTTTTTTCCCTCTTCGTCAACATAAACGCTAAACAAAACAGACTAAAAATGAAATAACCATGGCCCATCTGTCACAAGGAAATGTCTGTTGGCGGTTGCAGTGAATTCTGTATTGTCAGCCTATCAGAGATGTGACGGAGCCGATCTCAAATAGGCTTTACAAGCGCTGTTGCAGGGAGACCTGTTCTTAAGATGCCGAGACATTGGTGTGGGAATGGGTACAGCGTGGGGGTGGGGAAGAAGAAAGAGAAGGAGGTCGCACGAGGAGAAGAGGAAGAAGGAAGAGGAAAGAAAAGCTATCTGAGCTGCAAGGTGATGGGAGGCAGTGAAGTCAAATAGGTGTCTTTGTTCTAAAGCAACTCAAGAACCTCTGCGTTCACGTGCTGGAGAACCTCTAAGAAGGAGGAACGCAATGCAGCCCTTCTTGGCAGCTCATTTGCACCTTCTGCAATCTTGTTTCACAGGAGAGCACCTCGGTCAGCACTGATCCAGACCACTTCTAACCCTTAGCCAGGGCTCTGGGTAATCAGAGAAGTGATGACACGGAAGGAAGAGCAATCCAGAGTTCACACCTGTTAAAGCATGCCATTCAGCGCAAGAGTCTATGTGCAATTCCAACGAGGCAAGGTTGCTCACACAGACACAGGGCTGCCTGGGGATGAGTGGATTTTCAGGGAGGCTCTTTGGGTCAGTCCTAGACGTTTTCAATTTAATTTACTGCAAACTACACATCCACCTTTGCCCTAAATCAAACACCCCTTACTCACAGCCACAGGATATTCATTTCAAACAAAACTCTGGATCATTAGTGTTCTACACCGTTTTGGACCAGCACCTAAAATGCCTTCAGTGAAGGTCCACCTGATTTCATCAAGTGTGTTTTGTTGGACTGCCTACACAAGCAGGGGCCACAGGCACTATGAAGGTACTTAGAAACGAGCCTGCATAAATGTCTTTCCCTCCTCTCTCCTCTTCCACTCTCCACTGTCAACTTTATGAAACCCCAATTTTGGTCATTTCTCTATTTATCAGACTCTTCCAAATAGCAAGTCTATAAAATTAAGTGACCAAATAAATTTATAAATTGATTGTATTACTCAAATTTTATTACAACAACAACCTTAGTAAGTTGGGAAATGACATGATCACTGAAGTGAAAGATGAGTATCCTGCTTAGATTTCATCACCCATGATGCTGCTCGAGAGTTCTGAGTGATTCTGGTGTGATGGCAGAGCGCTGTGGCTGGCCCCACAGTGTCTGAACAGAGATATCCTACATGGTATTTTCCTAGTGGACACTTTACCCGACTGTAAGTGTGGTTGCCTGAGTCAGGGTGAAAGTTGTCTTCCACTCATCCTAGAGTTTTGGATACATAAAAATGGGCATCTATATTTTACTGCATAAATCATGTCTTACATGAACATCTAATGTTTTAAAATTATCTTTTGTAGTATAGTTGATTTACAGTATTGCATTAGTTTCTGTTGTACAACAAAGTATCAGTCACACATATACATAAATCCATTCTTTTTAGCTTCTTTTCCCATGTTAAGTGTGGGATCACTGTGCTATATAGTAGGTTCTTATTAGTTGATAGATAAAGCAACAAAAATTCAACAGAAGAATAATAAAATTAACAAATATTATCTGATGAATATATCTAGTCCCCTTTGCTAAACATTTAGAGAATATATAATCTTCTCAAACATATATGTGATTTTTATAAAAATTGAACATTTACCAGGCCATATGTCAAGAATTAACAAATTTCACAGAATAAATAGTATATAAATTATGTTTAAAAATATCAGCAGTTAATTTAACAGTAAAAAGGATAAAATTATTTTTAGAAACCTACCTTTATAAATGTTTTTAAAGGATCAAATATAACCATAGGGATAATTATATTATACTTATTATTAAAGATAATACATCTTCCCTAATAGCTCAGTGGTAAAGAAATCCTCTTGCCAATGCAGGAGACATGGGTTTGATCCCTGGGTCAAGAAGATCCCTTGGAGAAAGAAATGGCAACCCACTCTGAAATTTTTGCCTGGGAAATCCCATGGACAGAGGAACCTGGTGGACTGAAGTCCACAGAGCTGCAAAGAGCTGACACAACTTAGTGACTGAACAATAACAACAACAACAATGCAATACTATGTAGCAACAGTTGTGTTGTTTTACTTAATCCCATATTTAGAGACATTTAATCTCAAATTTTCATGTTAGAAAGAAAGGACTGGTTATTGATTCACTTCAATAAAGAAAGATATTAAAATACTAACAGGATAAATCTAATGAAAATAAAGGGATGAAATAAACAGCAGAAATCAATAAAAGAAGAAAATAAATATAATGGAATGAACCAACAAAACCAAATACTAGCTTCGTTAAAAAGTTATAAGATGCACAAAATTATCAAGACTCATAAGGCCATAGATGGCAGCGGTAAACAGTTTTCGGCATGGAAAGAGGGCCACAACTACATAGAGAACAGATATTAAAGAATCAGACTCTATCATGAGCAACTTTATGGCAATACATTTGAAAGTTTAGACAAAATGAATAATTCCTTATAAAAACATAAATAACCCAAGAGGAAATATAAAAATCTTACTTCTCTAATATTTAAAAAATATTAAGTTAGTAATATAAAATCCTCTGGAGACAAAATGGACAGAGATGGCACTGGCCTTGATGATTTTACCAAACATTTAGGAAATACCAATCTTACATAGACTCTTCCAGGGAACAGACAATGAGCAAACACTTCCCATTTGTAGAGAGTATAACCCAAATATCAAAGTAAATAAGCATGATAAAAAAAAAAAGGAAAATGCCAAGTCAATCCCATTTGCTAATGCACGCTATGTCGATTCAGCTGTGTCCAACTCCTTGCAACCCCGTGAATTGTAGCTCGCCAGGCTCCTTAGTCCATGAGATTGTCCAGGCAAGAATACTAGAGTGGGCAGCCATGACTTCCTCCAGAGTATCTTCCCAGCCCAGGAACTGAACCCAAGTGTCTTATGTCTGCAGCATTGCAGGCAGATCCTTTACCACCTAGCACCACCTGGGAAGTTCCAATCCCATTCTGCTTGCAAATATTCTCAACAAAATGTGAGCAAACTTAGTGCTGCACACATAAAAATATAGTGTGTTCTTCTTCAATGAGCTAATTTTAGAAATGCCAGATTCTTTACTGTTAGAAAGTCTATTAAGCTAATTTACCATACTAGCATCTCAGAGAAGATAATCCATATGAGCATTCTGAAAAATTCAGGAAGATCATCCTATAAGCTAATGCTACTAACACTGAATCCTAGGTACTAGGTCCTGAATCCTGTACTCACCAACTCAATGGCTTCTCAACTATTCCATGAGGTGAATACTCCTAGCACCTACCTCATTTTACAGCTAGAAACAGGGACACTCGAACTGAAGTAATTTGCCCATCAGTTCAGTTCAGTTGCTAAGTCCTGTCCAACTCTTTGCGACCCCATGAATTACAGCACACCAGGCCTCCCTGTCCATCACCAACTCCCGGAGTTCACTCAGACTCATGTCCACTGAGTTGGTGATGCCATCCAGCCATCTCATCCTCTGTCATCCCCTTCTCCTCCTGCCCCCAATCCCTCCCAGCATCAGAGTCTTTTCCAGTGAGTGAACTGTTCGCATCAGGTGGCCAAAGTACTGGAGTTTCAGCTTCAGCATCATTCCTTCCAAAGAAATCCCAGGGCTGATCTCCTTTAGAACAGACTGGAGGGAATCTCAAGAGTCTTCTCCAACACCACAGTTCCAAAGCATAGGTTCTCCGGTGCTCAGCTTTCTTCAGAGTCCAACTCTCACATCCATACATGACCACTGGAAAAACCATAGCCTTCACTAGACGGACCTTTGTTGGCAAAGTAATGTTGCTGCTTTTGAATATGCCATCTAGGTTGGTCATAACTTTCCTTCCAAGGAGTAAGTTTCTTTTAATTTCATGGCTGCAGTCACCATCTGCAGTGATTTTGGAGCCCCAGAAAATAAAGTCAAGCACTGTTTCCCCATCCATTTGCCATGAAGTGATGGGACCGGATGCTATGATCTTCGTTTTCTGAATGTTGAGCTTTAAGCCAACTTTTTCACTCTCCTCTTTCACTCTTATCAAGAGGCTTTTAGTTCCTCTTCACTTTCTACCATAAGGGTGGTGTCATCTGCGTTTCTGAGGTTATTGATATTTCTCCAGGCAATCTTGATTCCAGCTTGTGCTTCTTCCAGCCCAGCATTTCTCATGATATACTCCGCATATAAGTTAAATAAGCAGGGTGACAATATACAGCCTTGATGTACTCCTTTCCTGTTTGGAACCAGTCTGTTGTTCCATGTCCAGTTCTAACTGTTGCTTCCAGACCTGCGTATAGGTTTCTCAAGAGGCAGGTCAGGTGGTCTGGTATTCCCATCTCTTTCAGAATTTTCCACAGTTTATTGTGATCCACACAGTCAAAGGCTTTGGCATAGTCAATAAAGCAGAAGGAGATGTTTTTTTCTGGAACTCTCTTGCTTTTTCCATGATCCAGCGGATGTTGGCAATTTGATCTCTAGTTCCTTTGCCTTTTCTAAAACCAGCTTGAACATCTGGAAGTTCACGGTTCAAATATTACTGAAGTCTGGCTTGGAGAATTTTGAGCATTACTTTACTAGTGTGTGAGATGAGTGCAATTGTGCGGTAGTTCGAGCATTCTTTGGCATTGCCTTTCTTTGGGATTGGAATGAAAACGGACCTTTTCCAGTCCTGTGGCCACTGCTGAGTTTTCCAGATTTGCTGGCATATTGAGTGCAGCACTTTCACAGCATCATCTTCCAGGATTAGAAATAGCTCAACTGGAATTCCATCACTTCCACTGGCTTTGTTCGTAGTGATGCTTTCTAAGGCCCACTTGACTTCACATTCCAGGATGTCTGGCTCTAGGCGAGTGATCACATCATCGTGATTATCTGGGTCGTGAAGATCTTTTTGTACAGTTCTTGTGTGTATTCTTGCCACCTCTTCTTAATATCTTCTGCTTCTGTTAGGTCCAGACCACTTCTGTCCTTTATCGAGCCCATCTTTGCATGAAATGTTCCCTTGGTATCTCTAATTTTCTTGAAGAGATCTCTAGTCTTTCCCATTCTGTTGTTTTCCTCTATTTCTTTGCATTGATCATTGATGAAGGCTTTTTTTTTTTATCTCTTCTTGCTATTCTTTAGAACTCTACATTCAGATGCTTATATCTTTCCTTTTCTCCCTTGCTTTTCACTTCTCTTCTTTTCACAGCTATTTGTAAGGCCTCCCCAGACAGCCATTTTGCTTTTTGCATTTCTTTTCCATGGGAATGGTCTTGATCCCCTTCTCCTGTACAATGTCATGAACCTTTGTCCATAGTCAAGTGTAAACTCGATGGTGGGACTGGGCTTGTTTTTTTAACTAGAAGAGTTAATCTCAATGTCCTGTTAGTTTCAGGTATGCAGCACAGTGACTCAGATACACATATACAATTATTATATATGATGCAGTCATACATATACTATATTAACCATTACTTTTCAAATTCTTTTCCATTATAGGTTATTATAGGATGTTGAGTGGACTTCCCCGGTGGTGCTAGTAGTAGAGAATCTGTCTGCCAATGCAGGAGATGTGGATTTGATCCCTGGGTTAGAAAGATCCCCTGGCATAGGAAATGGCCTCTGCCTATGGAATTTTCCAGGCCAGAATACTGGCCTAGATCAGGTATATCCAGGTATATCCAGGTATATCAGGTATATCCAGAATACTGGCCTGGAAAATTCCATGGGTAGAGGAGCCTGATGGGTTGCAGTCCATGGGGCCGCAAAGAGCAGGACACAACTGAGTGACTGAACACACAGTGTATATAGTAGAGTTTCCTGTGCTATGTCGCAGGCCCGTGTTGCTTATCTGTTTCATATATAGTAGTAGTATGTATAAATTAATCTCAACTTCCTAATTTATCCCTCCTCTTCTCTTTCTTCTTTGTTAACATAAGTTTGTTTCCTATGTCTGTGGGTCTACTTCTGTTTTATAAATAAGGTCATTTGTGCCTTTTTAAGACTCCACGGAGAAAGCAATATTATATGATATTCGTTTTGATATGACTTCACTTAGAATGAGAATCTCTAGGTCCAATCATATTGTTGCAAATGGCACTATTTCATTCTGTTTATGGTCGAGTAATATTCCTTTGTCTATATGACCACAACTTCTTGATCCACTCATCTGGCAATGAACGCCTAGATTGCTTCCATGGCTTGGCTATTGCAAATAGTGCTGCAATGGGCTGTTGTGAACACAAAGGTGCATATACCTTATCAAATTATAGTTTTATCTGGAAAAATGCCCAGGAATGGGATTGCAGGAGCATATGGAAACCATATTTTCATAAACTAATCAAGAAGACAACCTGCAGAATGGGGAGCCTAGGTTTTGAATGCAGACCCTCTAGTTCTGCATTCAGTGATAACAAATATTTCAATACATTCATACTGGGGGTTGCAAGTAAGCAGTCTCCAGCTCATGCTAGGTTTGGTTCAAAATTTCACTTGTTTTTTTGTTGACAAATTAATTTTCTAATTTCCATGGTGTCTTATTAAAACATTCAATACATTTTTGCTGAATGAATACATTTTTCTTTCCATTGACAAACATTAGTCTCCTAGGACTAACTAGAATGGAATTATAGCAAGAAGTTCATCACTAAGAATACTGTTTTAGCTTCTTTAACTATCCTTCATAAGCTTGTTTCTCTAAACAAATTTAGACTTTCTTGATATTTTGTGTGGAGTTTGGAGGGGTAGTAATGTCTAGCTGGTACCTACTTTCATACACACATTTGTGTGTGTAAGTATGAAATTTCATATCGTCTGAAGACAAAACAGACTTGAGTTCAAATTTTAGCTCCACTCCTTCATGTGTGTGACTGAGAAAGTCACTGAATTTCCTTGAAACACTGTTTCTCCATCCGTAAAAATAGGACGTGCCAGTTTGTGGTGGCAAAGTGACTGGTATTCAGGGGACTGATCCTGGAGGTTCTAAGTGTGCAGGGAGTGGGGGCACAAGAGTCAGATTCTATCTCAAATTATGGGACAAATCGTGCCCCACCCACTGCAGTCTCAGACTAAAGGTGCCTAGAGTTGGTCCTGCAAACTGTTCATCTGAAAGGACGACAAGAAGACAGAGAGACCTGTGCATGACTTTCCCATGTTGGTGAAGCATGACTCTAAACTTTATGCAAAAAAAAATAATAATAATTTCAGTGCACGAATCCCTTCTGTTTGGGAGAATCAGAACCCAAAGTTCACAGTCTAGATGCTGAAAGGTATTTTTGGAATGGACAAGTTGTCCAAGAAGATCATCTCTGATCCTTCTCACCTCATCTTCAGCTTTTCCATCTGAAGACCTGACCACAATCTTCCTTCAGGCATCCGAAGTCTTTTCCTTTTCTCTTCCTTTGGCTGCTTGAATCTCGCCTTCATTTTTCTGCTGTTTGCACTATTTCTCTCTCTGTTTCCTGTCACTTCCACTGTTCCAAGCACCAAACCGCAGTGGCACGAGCTGAGGACAGTGTCCATCCACTGAGCAGCCAGTGAGAACACGTGGACAACCGCACAGAATTGGATTGTGGTCTGGTCTGCACAATCTCAAAACCACCAATCAATTTTATGAAAAAGCTCTAGTTTAATCAGCACTGTAAGAAAAAAAAAAATCAGTCAGATGAATATGTCATTTAGATCAAATCATCTGAGGCCTGGCTAACTTGCTCACTTCCCAGAGGGATGGACCAAGGTCGGCGTTCCTAGTTTACATCAGCCAAATGGCCAACACAGGTTGCCCCCAAGTCCAGCAAGCCCTCCCAGCAGCCACCCCTCTGCTCTGCCACACTCACACTGGCACAGAGGGGTTCATGTACACCCAAATCATTTCATGGAAAGGTGGCCACTCGTGTCCAGTGACACGCGTCCTGGTGTCCAGATTCTGAGCTCAAAGATGCACATCTGCTTAGGACGCATCTCTGGAGGGACCACGTGTGATGGAGAAAGCACAATGGCATCTCGGAACAGCCAACAGTCTCCAGAAAATGCCGAACACTCAGGCACTTCACACAAGGCACAAAAAGAGAAAATGCATCTGAGAGGGTATGCAGTTAGGTGATTGCAGAACCCCCTGGGAGCCGGGAAGCCCAGCTCAGCAAGGTGAGGGGACGGTGCCCATGAAATGAGCTCTACTTCAGGCCTGAGCTAGCATTGATGGAAAAGTCTGGACACCTTTGAAAGGCACACCATAACGAATGAGGGAGAATGAGGATCTGCACTCTGTTAAAGTGAGTGCCCAGTGGGATTCTCCACAGAGAACAGGCTCAGTGGCTCCCCTACTCCTGGCCCTCCACCCTTGCACCCTGGGACCTTCCCCACGGGACCAGGGAAGAGCAGTCGTACACACAACTGAGTGTGGGACGTCAACACTGTTGCGGTTCGTGAGGGATCTACGCGACCCTGAACGCTGGACCAAAGGCACAAGGACACAGCTGCTGTTTGAGAGGATTTAAGCTCAAAGAAATGTGGCCCAGACACGGCTTGGCCCCAAATCTTGGACTGCACCCCCATCTCACTCGTTCACTCTTGGCCTGTTTCCTTTATATCTGATGTGTTTTCTTACCTAGAACTGATTTTGAGACTCCCTTCATGAAAAAGACCCCTACGCTGGGAAAGATTGAGGGCAGGAAGAGAAGGGGACGACAGAGGATGAGATGGTTGGATGGCATCACCAACTCAATGGACATGAGTTTGAGCAAACTCTGGGAGATGGTGAAGGACAGGGAGGCCTGGCATGCTGAGGTCCATGGGGTCATAAAGAATCAGACACGACTGAGCAACTGAACAACAACAACTGATTTTGAAGCAGACAAATCAAGCATTGCATAGGAATATCCAACCTGGGAAGTGAGAGTCTCACGACGTTAAATTACTGCCCCTGTTTCTCGGTCAGATGTGAGACCTCAGGGTGGTCACAGCATGGTGTCCTCTGCTCCCCAGCCTGTTTAGCAGAGAGGCTCAGCCTCCACTAAGTCCTCCTGGAGTCGGGGCCCAGGGTAACCTGAACTTTGTCCTCTGGGCACCCTGAGAAACCTATTCCTGGGCTCCTGGAGTGCCCAGTTCCAGGTAGGGTGCAGTTGTCGCCTGTTACCATGGCCACCGTCCCCTCCCCAGGACTTGCCAAGGGGGTTGCTGACATCACGTTGCGGCCAAGACACCAAGGTTGGCTTTCTCAACCCCCTGCCCTGGCTGTGAAAGCCTTGTCCACCTCGTGTCACAGGGAGCAGAGCTCACTTTCTGGGAACATCCACGGCCTGTGGTCATCCCAGCCCTGGGTGGTGGGCCAGGTCTTCAGTGAGGTGAGTGGCGGGGAGAAGCTGCTCTCCCAGGAGCCTGGGGAGCCATCTCTCCCCAGTCAGGCTGCCCCCAGCCCACCCTGCGACGCTCAGTGTCCCTGCAGCCCATGAGTCCTGAAGACCGGGGGCAATCCTGGACTGCACATTCTCGTTCTGTGTTCTGTTCATGCATGCTGAGTCAATTCAGTCGTGTCTGACTCTTTGCGACCCCATGAACTCCTAGCCCGCCAGGCTCCTCTGGCCAAGGGGATTCTCCAGGCAAGAATACTGGAGTGGATACCATTCCCTCCTCCAAGGGATCTTCCTGACCCAGAAATCGAACTCACCTCTCTTACGTCTCCTGCCATGGCAGGGGGTTCTTTGCCATGAGAGCCACCTGGAAAGCCCAGTGTCCCTTTTCTCTCTCTAACAAAGATCAGATGATTATTATTAAATGAAGCTCCTTGCTTTTCCTGCATCTCTCTCTACATTCTTTCTTATAGACATATATTTAATTCTTGATTTTCTGAATCATAGACATTATCTATGACCCATATGACTAGCAAACCAATGGAATAATTCAATGAAAGAAAAGTCTCCCTATCCTGGTCAGCTTCTCTCTGTAAACTGGACCCCCTACACCCAGCACCAACACCCCCACATCCCCGCCTTCAGTTCCTTTGGTGCAAACATGCGATTATTTGCAAGAAAGTAGGATAATACCATATGTATTATAATACTATACAGCCTAACCATTCCCACTTAACCATATGCTAATTGACATAATGGTAACTCATAAGGTAATGTTTGCTCAATACTCCATAGTATATCTGACTCCTAAAGCAATGTATCTGACTGCTCCCCTCGATAATGTAGATGATAATATATTTAACTGCTCTTATTGTGATTTATATTTTTAAACAACATAGGCAATGTTATACTCAACAATCTGGAGAATATATTCTGATGTTCTGGTCGTGATTCTGTTTTTGTTTTTCTCTGAGATATATTCCTAAAATGGAATCTCTGAATTCAAGAGTATTTGTATTTTTAATTTTAAGAAATGTCTCCAAGCTCATTTTGGAAGAAGCTCTGTGGCACTATCTACTCCATCACTAAGCTTTTCCTTGCCTTCCAACAGCATCAAAAGTTATCATTTTTCTTACCTTTTTTTTTGTTTTGCATTTCTGAGTTCACTATCATTTTAATTCCCACTTCCTTGACTCTTTGCAAAATTCAACATCTTTCTGAGTTTATTGGCTCTTGTGAGCTGCCTGCTCATATTAACAACTTTCTCAGATTATTTGTAATGCTTAAATCAGTTTTAGAAGATTTTTATACATGGACGAAGGCAGTCTTTTGTTCTTTGTGTTATAAATAGTTTCCAACCTTCTGATTCTCTTGATTTCTGTTTGTCATTCTTTGCCACACAAAAATGTTTAATCTTTGTGCAGCTGAAAATGTCTAGTTTTCTCTTCCACACACATTAAGTATGTAATTTACATGCCTCCTTGAGCCAGCTTAGTTTGCCAAAGGCTTCCTGGTATTTTAAAGGCCATAAAGTTGTCATTCTCCTCGAAAGCCTTACATAGATTCAGACAGTGGAGGAATAGTCTCATCTGTTTGAGTTGGTTTTGTTTTTCCTTTTCTCACTTAACAACCTTTATGTATCAAATCTGGCAAGTCTATTAGGAGTGTTATTGGAGAAAAAGTTTATCTGGAAAGTGAAAATAGAGCAGAAAATACAGAGTGTAAATTCTGCACTTTCCCATTGAGTTAAATAAGGTTAAGTTTGAGTGTATTTTGCCAAGCACTTGACTTTCTGAAATAAAATCTTACTTTGCCTATGGAACCCCCTTTCTCCAAAGCCAAGCAGAAATAGATTATCTTCTCTTCTTTTCCTGCATGTCTCAGAATGCTGGCCCATGGAAAAGAACCTGTGATTGCCATGCAGAATAGAAGAATGACAATGTGGTGAGGGGGGAAATGGATGGTGTTATGTATATTAGTAGAAAAATGTTAGATTCTGTTGAGAGTCATATATATTCAACATTGGTAGAAGTCAACTGCTGCAATGTGATTTGGGGAGGAATAGTAGCAGGAAATTTTTAACTATTGCTACTTATAGAAGATGCAATGATAGTATTATATTTTCCTCTTCTGTGGCCCGGGGATCACTTTGAAATGTAGTAGAGATGATAGATAGATAAATCAATAGATTGATAATTAATAAATAGATATAGAAAAATAAAAACAATAAGGAGAAGGAAAAAGTTTTTTAGAAATCTCCTTCTAAAGTTGCAAGTTGGTAAATTTTTGCTCATGCATGTAAATGGTATGGCAATTCATAAAAACAAACAAACAACAACAAAAAGAATTTCCCTATAGATACAGTTAGTTAAGATAAAAGAAGAGATAACGACAATTCCCTTGAAAAGACGAGACAGCGAACTGAGAAGCTGGATCTGTTTGGACAACTTTTTCTCCATTAAAATGATGTGCCGCACTGTGCTCAGTCTCTCAGTCATGTTCAACTCTCTGTGACCCCATGGACTGTAGCCCACCAGGCTCCTCTGTCCATGGGATCGCCAGGGGATCTTCCCAACTCAGGGACTGAAACTGTGTCTCTTCCATCTCCTGCACTGGCGGGCAAGCTCTTTTCCACTAGGGCCACCTGGGAAGCCCATTTAAACCATATTCCCCACCCCCACCCCCATCAAATACAGAACTGAGGAAAGTAGCTGAAAATGGCAAAATGTAATGGGAGTCTCAGCTTCTTTTGTGGCCTCCTGGGAGCCTCCTTACCCTAATGTCTTCCATAACAGATCCTTGTCTCTTACTTGAATAGCTTTCCCCTAATATCTTGCTTACTTTGATGTGGATTTTCCTATACTAAAAATAAAGAAGTTGGTTCCACCTAAAGAATTTATTTAAAATGGAAGACTTCTGCTCTATTTTAAATTAAACACTATATGTTACTAGCAAATTGGTTAACAGGCTTTTGCAGAACATAGTTGCAATCACTAGGTTTACCTGCAAAGCCAAGCAGTAGTCAAATCCCCAGCATTATGCTCCAGTAGGTTTTTTCTTTCTCCTTCTCATTATGATTATTTATGTTTATTTGTATTGTTTTGCTTAATTACATGTTGTGTTTCATATATCTTGTGTTATTTCTGAAAAATGGCATTTAATGAAGTGAAAGTAAACAGGTAACTGTCAAGAGGAGATGACAGTCTGTTAATTTATGTTAAGTGTAACCAACCAGATGTTCTAGAAAATGCTTCAGTCAGAAATAAAGACTCCTATAAACACGATACTGTGTTTAATAAACAGGTAATGGCTGCACGCTGTGATGAAAATGGTGTTTGCAGGAGGACTTGGAGAGCTCAGTCTGGGCCCAGGAAGTCCAGGGCAGGGAGTTGCAAGGGCAGAAGCCTAGAATCCAGGTGGCTGCCCAGTGGCTGAAGCCACCCAGCTGTTAGAATGTCTGGAGTGAGACACAGGCTAGGTCTCTCAGCTCTAGATATTAGCAATGAATTCTAAGTGTCAAAGGAAATCTGATGTTAGCAGTATAGCTGTCTTATCAGAAGTGAACTCTCAGGCTCTAAGATCTTATAGGCCAAGAGTGGACACTATTTAATTACTATGCTGAGTTGCTCAGTTGTATCCAACTCTTTGCTACTCCATGGTAGCCTACCAGGCTCCTCTCTCAACGTGATTTTTCCCAGGCAAGAATGGTGGAGTGTGTTGCCATTTCCTTCTCCAGACTCAAGGATTGAACTGGCATCTCCTGCATTGGCAGGCAGGTTCTTTACCACTTGAGCCACCTAGGAATTGCCCTAACATACCTTACTCTACTCCATTGTAACTAGATGTCTCTTTTTAGGAGGAAAAATGAGGCAAAAGCAAGACAAAAATTTAAACTTGCATCTCTGCAAAGAAAGTAACTATAGGTCCAAAAGACCCATCACCTTTCCTCTTCCTACCATTCACAGGGCCTTGATGCTTGCCAGCAAAGACTTGGCCATCCCCAGAATCTGATGATGAATCCATCCCTCATAGTTAGATGGAATTCTTGAATGGTCGGCTACAGAATTTTGGATGGCCTGCCGATCTCCCTCCTTGGAGGTTACTTATAGATGGACTCAAAAGATTCGTCACTTCCTACAGGAAACAGGCAGCTACACATAATCTGTTTATCTTCTCAGCCTTTCTCTTTTATCCTTTCTTCTCTCAAAAACAAAATTCGAGTTTCCTTTGTAGAGTTTTCGGCCACCTCACTGGAGGGAGCACAGCACTGCTCTGTAGGAATGTGTCGTGCCTTCACTTTGGGGCCCCTGAGCATGACTTGAAGACAGGGTGCTACCCATCTGTCTGCAGATGGACTCATCAACAGTCTGTCTTGTCAAAACCATTGTGTCACTGTGATTATCACCACTCCTGCTTTGCTGCCAAGGTTCTCACAGTCACGACAGCTGCAAGAGGGTACGCTCGCTTTCCTTCCTTCTCTCTCTCTTTTCTTCCTACAGGTATGTGGCTTCCCCGGGCCCAGAGGAGTGAGCCAGTATGCACTAAGGGAGGCCCACAATGAGATGAGGTACCAGGTAAACAAACGTATGGTTACAGAAGGGGGAAGAGGTGGGGGGTAAATCGGAGATCTGGATTCACATGACTACATATTAAACAGAAAACCAACATGGACCTACTGTATAGCACAGGGAACTAGACTCAATATTTTGTAGTAACTTATATGGGAAAAGAATCTGGAAAAGGAGATATTTATATATAGACATGTGTGCATGCATACTAGGCTGCTTCAGTTGTATCCAACTCTGAAACCCCATGAACTGTGGCTCCTCTGTCTAAGGGATTCCCCAGGCAAGAATACTAGAGTGGGTTGCCATGCTCTCTCTGGGGTATCTTCCCACCCCAGGGATGCAATCCTCATCTCTTACATCTCCTGTATTGGCAGGCAGGTTCTTTACCAAAAGTGCCACTGGGAAGCCTATATTTATATTTACATGCATATATATGTATAATTGTGTCACGTTGCTGTGCACCTGAAGCTAACACACCATTTTAAATGAGCTTTACTTCAATGAAAAGAAATGATGACTATTTAAAGAGAAATCTAGAGCTAATCAATGAATATAGTAAAGTTGCAGGATATAACGGAGAAGGCAATGGCACCCCACTCTGTACTCTTGCCTGGAAAATTCCATGGGCAGAGGAGCCTGGTGGGCTACCGTCCATGGGGTTGCTAGGAGTTGGAAACAACTGAGAGACTTCACTTTCACTTTTCACTTTCATGCATTGGAGAAGGAAATGGCAACCCTCTCCAGTATTCTTGCCTGGAGAATCCCAGGTATGGGGGAGCCTGGTGGGCTCCCATCTATGGGGTTGCACCGAGTCAGACATGACTGAAGTGAATTAGCATCAGCAGCAGCAGCAGGATATAAAATCAACACACATAAATTCCTTGTATTCCTATACACTAACAATGAGAAAACAGAAAGAGAAATTAAGGAAACAATTCCATTCACCATTGCAGCGAAAAGACTAAAATACTTAGTAATAGAGCCACAGGACTGGAAAAGGTCAGTTTTCATTCCAATTCCAAAGAAAGGCAATGCCAAAGAATGCTCAAACTACTGCACAATTGCACTCATCTCACATGCTACTAAAGTAATGCTCAAAATTCTCCAAGCCAGGCTTCAGCAATACATGAACCGTGAACTTCCTGATGTTCAAGCTGGTTTTAGAAAAGGCAGAGGAACCAGAGATCAAATTGCCAACATCTGCTGGATCATGGAAAAAGCAACGGAGTTCCAGAAAAACATCTATTTCTGCTTTATTGACTATCCCAAAGCCTTTGACTGTGTGGATCACAATAAACTGTGGAAAATTCTGAAAAAGATAGGAATACCAGACCACCTGACCTGCCTCTTGAGAAATTTGTACGCAGGTCAGGAAGAAACACTTAGAACTGGACATGGAACAACAGACTGGTTCCAAATAGGAAAAGGAGTACGTCAAGGCTGTATATTGTCACCCTGCTTATTTAACTTCTATGCAGAGTATATCATAAGAAATGCTGGGCTGGAAGAAGCACAAGCCGGAATCAAGATTGCTGGGAGAAATATCAATAACCTCAGATATGCAGATGACACCACCTTTATGGCAGAAAGTGAAGAGGAGCTAAAGGGCCTCTTGATGAAGGTGAAAGAGGAGCGTGAAAAAGTTGGCTTAAAGCTCAACATTCAGAAAACTAAGATCATGGTATCCGGTTCCATCACTTCATGGGAAATAGATGGGGAAACAGTGGAAACAGTGTCAGACTTTATTATTTTGGGCTCCAAACTCACTGCAGATGGTGACTGCAGCCATGAAATTGAAAGACGCTTACTCCTTGGAAGAAAAGTTATGAGACCAACCTAGACAGCATATTCAAAAGCAGAGACATTACTTTGTCCACTAAGGTCAGTCTAGTGAAGGCTATGGTTTTTCCTGTGGTCATGTATGGATGTGAGAGTTGGGCTGTGAAGAAGGCCAGGCACCAAAGAATTGATGCTTTTTGAACTGTGGTGTTGGAGAAGACTCTTGAGAGTCCCTTGGACTGCAAGGAGATTCAACCAGTCCATTCTGAAGGACATCAATCCTGGGATTTCTTTGGAAGGAATGATGCTAAAGCTGAAACTCCAGTACTTTGGCCACCTCATGCCAAGAGTTGACTCATTGGAAAAGACTCTGATGCTGGAGGGTATTGGGGGCAGGAAGAGAAGCAGACGACTGAGGAGAGATGGCTGGATGGCATCACCGACTCGATGGACGTGAGTCTGAGTGAATTCTGAGAGATGGTGATGAACAAGGAGGCCTGGCGTGCTGCGATTCATGGGGTCGCAAAGAGTCAGACACGATTGAGCGACTGAACTGACTGACTGACTGATAGTAAAGCATCTGTCTACAATGCGGGAGATCCAGTTTTGATCCCTGGGTCAGGAAGATCCCCTGGAGAAGGAAATCGCAATCCACTCCAGGACTATTGCCTGGAAAATCCCATGGACAGAGGAGCCTGGTAGGCTACAGTCCATGGGGGTCGCCGCAACGAGTCAGACATGACTGAGCGACTTCATGACACGACAGGACTTCACGACGACACGACAAAGAAACAAAAGACCTATATATAGAAAACTATAGAACACTAGTGAAAGAAATCAAAGAGGACATAAATAGTTGGAGTAATATACTGTGTTCATGGATTGGAAGAATCAATATAGTGAGAATGAGTATACTCCCCAAAGCAATCTATAGATTCAGTGCAATCCTTATCAAGCTATCAATTTTTTGGAGAACTAGAACAAATTCAGAGAACTAGAACTAATTTTTCAGAGAACTAGAACAAATAATTTCACAATTTGTATGGAAATAAAAAAAAACCTCAAATAGCCAAAGCAATCTTCAGAAAGAAGAATGGAACTGGAGGAATCAACCTGCCTGACTTCAGGCTCTACCACAAAGCCACAGTCATCAAGACGATATGGTACTGGTACAAAGACAGAAATATAGATCAATGGAACAATAAAAAAGCCCAGAGATAAATCCATGCACCTATGGACACCTTATCTTTGACAAAGGAGGCAAGAATATACAGTGGAGAAAAGACAAACTCTTTAACAAGTGGTGCTGGGAAAACTGGTCAACCACTTGTAAAAAAATGAAACTAGAACACTTTCTAACACCGTACACAAAAATAAACTCAAAATGGATTAAAGATCTAGATGTAAGACCAGAAACTATAAAACTCCTAGAGGAAAACAGGCAAAACACTCTCCGACATAAACCACAGCAGGATCCTCTATGACCCACCTCCCAGAATATTGGGAAAAAGCAAAAATAAACAAATGGGACCTAATTAAAAGCTTCTGCACAACAAAGGAAATTATAAGCAAGGTGAAAAGACAGCCTTCAGAATGGGAGAAAACAATAGCAAATAAAGCAACAGACAAAGAGTTAATCTCAAAAATATACAAGCAACTCCTGCAGCTCAACTCCAGAAAAATAAAAGACCCAATCAAAAAGTGGGCCAAAGAACTAAACAGACATTTCTCCAAAGAAGACATACAGATGGTTAACAAACATATGAAAAGATGCTCAACATCACTTATTATCAGAGAAATGCAAATCAAAACCACAATGAGGTACTGTTTCACACCAGTCAGAATGGCTGCAATCCAAAAGTCTACAAGCAATAAATGCTTGAGAGGACGTGGAGAAAAGGGAACCCTCTTACACTGTCGGTGGGAATGCAAGCTAGTACAGCCACTATGGAGAATAGTGTGGAGAGTCCTTAAAAAACTGTAAATAGAACTGCCATATGACCCAGCAATCCCACTGTTGGTCATACACACTGAGGAAACCAGAATCAAAAGACACATGTACCCCAGTGTTCATCACAGCACTGTTTATAATAGCCAGGACATAGAAGCAACCTAGATGTCCATCAGCAGATGAATGGATAAGAAAGCAGTGGTACATATACACAATGGAATATTACTCAGTCATTAAAAAGAATACATTTAAATCAGTTCTAATGAGGTGGATGAAACCGGAGTCTATTATACAGAGTGAAGTAAGCCAGAAAGAAAACCACCAATACAGTATACTAATACATATATATGGAATTTAGAAAGATGGTAACGATAACCCTGTATGTGAGACAGCAAAAAGACACAGATGTATAGAACAGTCTTTGGACTCTGTGGGAGAGAGCAAGGGTGGAATGATTTGGGAGAATGGCATTGAAACATGTAAATTATCACATGTGAAATGAATCACCAGTCCAGGTCTGATGCATGATATAGGGTGCTCGGGGCTGGTGCACTGGGATGACCCAGAGGGAGGGAGGTGGGGAGGGGGGGTTCAGGATGGGGAACACGTGTACACCCGTGGCAGATTCATGAAAATGTATGGCAAAACCAATACAATATTGTAAAGTAAATAAATACATAAAACTAAAAAAATAAAAAGAAATCTAAACAAAGAGTGCCTTGTAAGTAAACCACAGAGCACCTTCCTTGGCCAGTATTGCTTATCTGTTGTCTTATGTCTCTCTCTGATGGAAAGGACCCACTGATAACTCACAGATGAATAATTTCCTTCTAAATCACATCCCTACTCCTGAGGTTGCTGCCACAGGTGCAGCCAGTTGGACCAGCAAATAGGTTTATTCCAGGCACTGATGACTGAGTGCAGGGAAGGGGTAGCGCAAGATGTGTTTCCTTCTGCTGTTTCTACAGAAATAGTTCTTTCAGGGAGCATCACATAGGATCCATCATTATTCAGCAATTTCATATCCCAGGGACAACATGGGTTAAAGGCAGACTAACTTTCAAAGCCTAAATTTAGTTTACCCATGAATATTTTACTTCTACAAACTTTGTTTAAGCTATGGGTCTATAAGCACACCTCAGAGATACAATGGGTTCAGTTCCAGACCATGGCAATAAAGGGTGGCACATGGATTTTTTGGTTCCCAGTACATATAAAAGTTATGTTTACACTATACTATAGTCTAGATCCACTATAAACTGGTGTCTCAGTGGTAAAGAATCTGCCTGAGAGAATGGTAAAAAAATCCTGCAAGAGATAGGAGTTCGATCTCTGGTTCAGGAAGATTCCCTGGAGAAGGAAATGGCAACCCACTCCAGTAACTTGCCTGGAGAATCCCATGGACGGAGGAGTGTGGCAGGCTACAGTCCTTGGAGTTGCAAAAGAGTCAGACATGACTGAGCACACACAGCACAGCATGTGAGGAAAATGCCGCTTAATATCTCTTCCTATTTAACAGGCAGCCTTCTTTTACCACCATATAGGTAACTAAAATTTCTATGGATGTCTATACTGCATTCCAAGGAAGTTGTTTTTTATTAGCTTGAAAAAACAGTCTTAGGACGCAGTATGATCTATCTCTAAAACCTTTTATTCCCAAATGTTTGTGAGCACTAAGTGTTCTTAGTTTATGAAGCAAAGGTCAAGTAGCAAATTAGCATTAAAACAAAATGCTGAATGCCTATCAAAACGGGGTGATTTCATTTCTTATGCAAATACACAGAAAAAACAAAGTCCACCTGAGGAAACAGCTGTCAGAACATCTTGTCAGCAGATCCATTAAAGTTTTTTTAAAGCACACACAGGTATCTATACACGGTTTAAAACCAAATCAACAGCTTTTACTCACGAACATAATGATACCTGGAAAAAGAAGTACTTTCCAGAATTTTACTTTCAACTCACTTTTGCTTAATCTTGAGTCACTTTTTGGACAGCTCAGCAGTAGAAGAATCTCCCTGTAATGCAGGAGACTCAGGAGACTCAGTTTTGATCCCTGGGTCAGGAAGATCCCCTGGAGGAGGAAATGGCAACCCACTCCAGTACTCTTGCCTGGGGAATCCCATGGAGAGAGGAGCCCGAAGGGCTATAGTTCACGGAGTCACAAAAAGTCGGACACAATCAGACCAGACTTTTTGAGCATCAGTAACATCAACTCTCCTTCTTCTTTCCTTTCCTCAGGGTCATACAGTCACTTCCATCTGAAAACTAAACCTTTGTCTATTCTCAATAATGGAACGTTATTTGGGTGTGATTTATTTATTCCTTAGATTGTCCTGAAGACATCAGGATAGTTCACTTCATGTGGTTTTGTTGTTGTGTTAATTCTTTCCTTCCTAGATTTGAAAGAAAGGTTTTACCTTTCTGCAAATTCCCACCATCATCTCTTTTGTCAAGGAATGAACATGAATATCACCTTGGATTCATCGAGAGCGTCTAACCTCCTCATCAGCTGCTAAGTACCTGGCAATACTGTTATGTTTATTTTAAAAAAATAGCCTTTAAGATGTACCGTTTCATCTTGTCAACTGGGGTGGGGAGTGAGGAGGTAGAAGGGAAACCAAACTGAGGCTTCTGAAGTTTATGTGGAAGGAAAGAAAAGCAGAATCCATCCCCTCTCCTCTGACCTGTGTTTGTTCACATGTACGTGCGCCCCTGTGTTCACCGCGGCGCTGTTGACAATAGCCAAGTCATGAGAACAACCTAAATGTTCCTGGCAGATGGATGGATGAAGATGTGGCACACAGACACAGGGCAGTACTACTCAGTCATTGAAAAGACGCAACTCCACTTGCAGCAGTGTGGCTGCAGCTAGAGACTGCCATGTGAAGTGCAGAAGTCAGGAAAGACAAATGCCATGTGATGTCACTTGCATGTGAAATCTCCAATATGGCAGTCTATCTAATGAAGCAGAAACAGAGGCACGGACATGGAGAGCGGCCTGGCGGTGGCCAGGGGGAGGGTTTCAGGGGGTGGATAAAATGGGAGGTTGGGGTTAGCAGATATAAACTTGTGTATATAGAATGGATAAATAACAAGGTTCTCCTATAAAACACAGAGAACTGTAATCAATATCCTATGATAAACCATAATGGAAACAAATATGTTAAAAAGAATGTGCATATGTAAATAACTGAATCAATTTGCTGTACATCAGTAATCAAAACAACACTGAAATCAATTATCCTTCAATTTAAGAAAAGAAGAAACTGAGGGAAAAAAGATATTTATCCATAAATTTCCTTTATAATTACATATCAAATTTGAAACACATTCCCATAGGATTTGTTTATCTAATTTATTATGTGACCCTCAGAAAAATCAGTATAATTCTTGAGCTTTCTCTGGAAAATGTATGAGTGACATGTAAAGACCATGTCAATCAACATATGAGTTTTTATTTGCACAAACTTCCACCTTTTCCCCTTTTTCTTCCATTTAGATGAGGATCTTTATGGTTACACAAATCTACTTTATAGGCGTGTTTGTTTCAACACTTAACTACCTCTGAAGAACTCATCGCTTTTGCATTTACTTTTTTAGACTTTCTTTCTAGACAAATGCCATTATTCACTGAGTGACCGGGACAGCAAATCATGAAAAGTGCTCAATACTGTTACCTTTAGTCCTTTACGAATCAGTGCCCCGTAAGCCACTGTCAATATTTGCATAAACGCTTCCCAAGGTTTTACAGTGGCCTCAAGCCCAGAAGGTGACAGCAAAGGCTTCAGCTCTTGTCAAAAGACCACCTTGAATAGAATAAAATGATTGTTTATCAGTTCAGAAAGGACAGCGGATTATTGCAAAGACTCAGGCACAGAAAAAAGTCAAAAGAGTATCAAACTGCAATTTTCTAAACCATTTCTTGGAACTTGGGTTAGGGAGAATTAGTTAAAGGGAGAAAAAGTGTAAAGCAAATGATTTGCAACATGAAAGATCATTGTTATGAGGCTTGTTAATGGAAAAGTTTACCTTGATTTCCATGTTTGTTCTTGGTAACTTGTAAAACACATGTTCATAAGTTTGTAAGTTATTGTTCAGGTTTGGTACTGAGAGCTTCATCCTAACTATACACTGATATATCTAGAATCTAAAATTTAGAGTTCGAGAAAGTGCATCCACTTTGTCATCATCAAGGATACAAATAGCTCACGAGATGAAAAGCTCAGCTTAAGAAAACAGTTGCCAAAAATGGTGTTGGCAATCATAGAATGCATTGTATGTCTTAGGTGATAAAGCTTTTCTGGGATAACCGAATGAATGGATACCTAAATGATGTTAGAAGTATCAAAGCTATTTTTAAATTTTAATATTTTCATTTTCTCTGACAACAGACATTCTTTCAGATACAGTTTTTCAGAAAATTATCATCAGTAAAGTAACTGTTTTCCTCTGCTTGGATTCATGTGCACCTAGACCCATGAGTATGTCTGTTTGAAGCCACCTATTTAAACGATCATACGTTTCTGGTGTAGAGGAGTCTGATACATAACTCTTTATGTTTCTAAGTGGATCTAAAGTTTGCTCATTTAATGTAGAGTGGTTCTATAAGTCAGTGCAAACAATCGATACTCACTTTGAATTCACCTAAATCTAGAAATCTTTTTGTGCCATAAACACTGATTCTGAATTCTGTTTCTCTTGCTAACAAACATCACAGTTTTGTGCAAGGGACTAAAAACAGCTTTTACTGGACAAATGGATCTGTTTCTAAAGGTTATCATAACAAAACGGGGTGGGCTACGTGCATCCTCCCAAGCAGACTCCTTGTGAAAGTTACTGGTGTAATCCTGTCCACAAAGCAAGGCTTTGCATTTGGAACCAGGGCAGCCCCGTTCCATCATCTGCACCTTCCTCGTCACCCCCAACTCTTCTTTCTTCTACTTTCTTCCACACCCTGGGGCCTCCCTGAACTGTACCCCATCCACAGGGCCCCTCTGATGCTGGCTCCTTCTCCACCAGGCTATGCTCTGCCTGACTCCCCGCTGGGTGGGGGCCCCAGAGGGTCTAAAGCCAAGGCTGGACCGGAGGTGAAGCCCCAGGAGGGAGCCCCCAGGAGAGAAGGGTCAGGTGTCATGGACATTGTAAGGGTCAGATCTGGAGGGAGAGGGTGGGGCAGGACGTCAGAGTAAAGGAGGAAGGTGCAGCTCAGGGCAGGATGAGAGGTGCTTGGAGAGTCCCAGAAAGCAGTCCAGTGCCTGGAGCCAGCCTGGAAGAGGGCACAGCTGGGCCTGGGGCTGAGGGCATGGGCAGATGTTGGCTACTTGAGAAAAATGAGAGTCCGTAGATTTTTTTTTTAATCCATCTGAAAAGCTAATTAGAAAGTCAATAGTTATCAATCAGGGTGTGTAAATAGATTGCAAAACAGCCTTGCTCTCTGCTTCCTGAGTGCTGCATAACTGACTTCTGCTCCAACTTGACATTCCTTCCCTTCCTTTTAAAATGTAGCATATATCTATTTAAAACAATATTAGTCTTGGCATTGTTTAGCTTTTGTGTACACTCCTGTCAAATCTGTGAGAGTGTGAGAGAGTCTTTGGCTCCGGCTGCAGCTGATTTATGTGACAAAAATCTGTATCTGCCAATGTTTGCCAAAGGAGCGCTACAAGCTGGAATCATTTCATGCGATTTATAAACACATTTAAATGAAAAGAAAATGTTTTACTTGTATTCGGCATCGTGAATGTATTTGTGTCTGAATTTAGAAGACAGGAAGTAACCTACTCTTGGGAATAGCACTCAGAAAGCACGCATGGAACTCTTTCTTCTTTCCAGGGTTATCAAAGGAAGAACTTTTTTCTTTTTTGGTATCGAAGTTCTGATCTTGTATTGCATGCCAAAATTATAATAAACATCTATTAAAATGTAGATTTTCAAAATGCATAGTAATTTATAATTTATATAAATGTAACAAAAATATGTAATAATTTTTATTTATGTATTGTATATATTTTACATGTAATAATATAATAAATAAGTTTCAAGTAAATAAACAGCTATCATATCCATGAGCCCTGTGGAATTTTGAAAAATCTTCAAAGGCTCAACTCTTCCCATCAACTTAAATTTTTTTCGCCTTTGCTGTATCAGCAATTCTGAGTTTCACTTGCTGCCTGGTGTCCCTTGAAGCCCACAGAAAGTCAGGTCCTCTATCAGGCATTTCCAAAATCTAACCCAAATTTTGGTGTACACAGCCAGTATGGTTTAAATATGAGAAAATCTGTTTTCAAACATTCGCTATTCAAAACACTTGGGTTTTTAATAGGCTATCCATATTTGTATGCTTTGATCAAATGTCACTGAAATTTAATGTGACTCATGCAAATAAAAGGATATCTTTTTTTCCCTGTGATTTCCCCAGCATTTTGATTATCAGCATTATTATGAGACTATTTTGTACCATTAATCCTGTGTATGGCTGGAACTGTATTCTGGAAATGTATTTGTTGGCAGCTGTTTCATTATCTTATGTGTATATTCTTCATATTTAAATTTATGTGTTCTGGGTCCCTTCCCAGAACTAGTTAGATTGCTTAAGGGGGGCAAAGGAAGGAAAATTTTGTAATGTAATTCTGAGATCCTGGAAGCTAACGATGTGTTCCATCCTTAGACGTGCTAAAACACAATGTCCAAACCTTCCAAGATGCTTCCAGTGAATCCATGGTGTAGAATGAAAGTAACTGAAGAAGCTTTTTTTTTTTCATGCATCATACAGGTTTGAGTTTATACAAAATACAGTGTCAGACTAGCAAGTTCAATATTCTTGTATCTTCCTCACTTTACCCAGGTGTTGGTCACACAATGATAATATTCATATTTAACATAACCACCATCCAGGCTTTGGGTATATTAGCAAACAATAGTTTATGGCTTGATTGCAACACAGCTGACTTGTCAGTTCTGAAGGAAGTGATTGTTTTAGTTTCTAGGTGATGCTCAGAAAGGTTAGGTGATTTCTGAGATGTACCATTACCAAGGGAAAGACCAACCCCCAGAGTGGTAGTTCGCAACCTGGCAGCTCAGAGGGACCATATCAGGTGCTTTTAGAATAAACACCGATGTCTGGGCCCCACTTCAGGCCAGTTCCATCAGCACCACCAAGGGTGGGGCTCCAGCACCTTCAGTGTTTCCGTTTTCTTCACGAGTAAACGTGCATCCAGGGTTGAGAAGGCTGCTCTGGCAGATGGAAATTCTCAGGCTAATTCACCACTTCCACAAGAGTTACTATTTTTGTTACTGTTCACTAATTTGTACTGCTGTACACTAATTTGTACTGCAGCATGCCAGGCTTCCCTGTCCTTCACTGTCTCCCAGAGTTTGCTCAAATTCATGTCCACTGAGTCAGTGATGCCATCCAACCATCACATTCTCTGTCACCCCCTTCTCCTCCTGCCCCCAATCTTTCCCACTATTAGGTGTTTTCCAATGAGTCGGCAGCTCTTAGTATCAGGTGGCCAGAGTATTGGAGCTTCAACTTCAGCATCAGTCCTTTAGGCCTCTGGTACTCACTCACAGGCCTCTGGTACTCAGTTCAGACTCTAGAAGGAAAACTATCATCACCATTCCCATCACAATCAGGAAAGACATTCTTAGACAGTTTGACTCCAGTTACTATTCAGTCATAAAACAGACAAACGAACCTCAGGAAAATTTCAGATTCTAGTGTCTTTTGTCAGTTTAAAAGAAAGGTGTGTAGAAAGATGAAGATACAAGAGAAAGGGAATCATTGGGACCTTAAGTAAGCTCCTTAGAGGCACGCTTACATCTCATCATGGTTAGATGGTAACCTGTGCCCACAGAGACCTGACAAATTGGCTAGATTCTAAAAATGGGATCTGAAGGACAGCAAATGGCTAATAACAACATTAATTTACCTCACAAAGGGAAACAAGATGCATTTAGGCATCTTTACATATTTCAGTTTGTAGAAAATCAGTTTACTAAATGAATATGCTTTCTATATACTTATTGTACGACATCTGATTTAGTTGACTCTTTCCCAGTCAATTAATGCAGCAAATTAGGTAGCTTTTAGTGACAGATTTGCCCTAATAATGCAGATTCTTCTTACTTACTAAAATTATAAAATCTAGAAAGTTAAGCAAATGTGTGGTTCTATTTTTAGCAAGTGATCTATATTAGATGCTTTTTAGACTTTGTTAAATGAGTTTGATGATTATTCCTTAATAACAAAAATCTCATTATACCTTCCTAGAAATTAGCACTGAAAATAAGTGGTCTCTTTTATATGGTGAGTAAATTGTAAGACTAATCTGATATCCTTATTTATCAAAATCATATGCCTGGGAAGATAATTAGAGTGATATTATTCTGACTTAGCAAGACTTTGGCTTCAGACAGGATGTCTGCTTAATCAAAGGGTAAATTGTCAAATGGATTAAAACTTATTGTCCTAATTTCTCTAGTAGTGCACCATTATGAGACCTTGCATTCGATGCAGAGATTGAAGCGGTGGAGAAAGCCTCTGCATGGCCCAGATGCCACCTTCATTGCGTTCAATCAAGAGGACTTCTGCTGCCTTTAATTCGATGTGAAATGTCCACCTTCAGTTATTTCGAGGGGTTAGAGCTCCAGGTCCCCAACATGGGACACGACATTTGCAAAAACATATTTAGTAACAGAAAAGCGGAGACATCACTGTTCTGACAAAGGTTTGTATAGTCAAAACTACGGTTTTTCCATTAGTCATGTATGAATGTGAGAGTTAGACTGTAAAGAAGGCTGAGCACTGAAGAATTGATGCTTTTGAACTGTGGTATTGGAAAAGACTTTTGAGAGTCTCTTGGACTGCAAGGAGATCCAACCAGTCAATCCTCAAAGAAATAAATCCTGAATATTCATTGGAAGGATGGAGGCTGAAGCTGAAGCTCCAATACTTGGGCCACCTGATGTGAAGAACTGACTCATTGAAAAAGACCCTGATGGTGGGAGAGACCTAAGGCAAATGGAGAAGGGGTGGCAGAGAATGAGACGGTTAGACAGTATCACCCACTCAATGGACATGAATCTGAGCAAACTCTGGGAGACAGCGGAGCACAGAGGAGCCTGGTGTGCCGCAGTCAATGGGCTCGCAAAGACTTGGGCATGACTAAGTGACTGAACAACAGCACATGGTAGGCAAGACATAGCATATTAATATTAAAATCAAAGCAAGCAAAACTGCCATCTACTATAACCAATATTTCATTACAGAAAGGTCATTTTAACGACAATAGAAAGACGCAAAGTCCACAATTCACCCTTTAAAGTGATTAAATTTAACCTTATATAAACATTGTAGTCGCTGCTGTTTCTCATTTCGTTGGTACGGTGAAAGCTTTGCCATAGTCGCGAGATTTGGAAACTGCTAAGACTATAAAATGGGAATGTCACCCCTCAGAGCCCATTATTAGGCTGCATGTTTGCTTCCCAGTGAGGGAAGAGCACTGCCTAGGGATTCCTTCAGAATTGTGGCTGCTGTGTTTATTCACCAAGTCGTGTCCGACTCTTTTGTGACCCCATGGACACAAGCACTAATTCCCTCATGAACTGACCTTATTGCCATGTAAGGAAACCCAGAGCACTGAACTCAAGGGGGCTAATACTGAGTAGGATCATTAGAACTGAGAATGATGTATTTGGTGAATGTCAGTGACACTCCAGAAAGCTGATCGTGAAAGATGACAGATCTGGGCATGCCATGCAGCCTTCCAGGGCGTGAGTAGCGGAGGGGGCAGCTAAGGAGTCTGGGGAGAGTGAGCTTCAGGCGAGGAGAAGCTCACAGCAATTTCTTCTCTCTGTCCATGGGGCTTGGGCTTCCTTCCCCTGACTTTGGGAAGAGCCATCTTTCCTCATGGTTGATTCATTCTTGAAAGAAGATGTCAAGAAACCAGTGAGCTTGGATTTAAGACTCTAGGCATGATGGAGTGAGGGGCCCCCAGACCCGCTCCACAGCAAAGTAACTATTTAACTAGTAAAAACCATTAGAGTCAAGTATTTAAAGTCTCTGGAAATTGTCCCTAGGGCATAAAGAAAGTGGAGAAACGTGTTTAAGAAAATCTCTTACATCTCAGTAAGAACAGCAAGAGTGCATGGCATCTGAGACACAACCAGCAATCCGTTCTCACCCTGCCACGTCAGTGTTGCAGAAGCTCCGCTCGGGTGCCCTGCTCCTGCCGGGCACAGCCAGGAAGACATGGTTTACTTCTGCCCCCAGTGATGATTTCACCATGGGAAGGGCAAGCCGTTAGGACTTCTCACCTCCCCTGAGCCCACATTGCAGAAGCTCTTTGTGGACAAGGGTGGCCAAGACGATGGGGCTTCCCTGAGCGGTGAGGAGTCTGCCTGCAAACAGAGGATAAGAGAGAGACGCAGGTTTGATCCCTGGATCGGGAAGATCTCCTGGGGCTGGAAACAGCAAGCTGCTCCAGTATTCTTGCCTGGGAAATCCCATGGACAGAGGAGCCCGGCAAGTTACAGTCCATGGAGTTGCCAAGAGTGAGACATGATTGAATGACTAACCACACGCACATGGCCAAGAAGACCAGATTTCCCTTTCTATAATGGAAAAGAATCTGCAAGATATATTTATATATACATAAAACTTAGCTATGCATTTGAGACCAACACAACATTGTAAATGAACTCTACTTCAATTAAAAAAAGAAAAAAGAATATCCACAATAGTCTTACTTGAAAAAGCCCCAACATGGAAGTAACCAAAATACCTGCCAAGAAGAGAATGGATAAACAAACCTCAGTATTTTCTTACAGCGGAATGCCATCACTAATAAAAAGGAGCAGAAACTCAGTCTGCTTCAAGGAACGCTTGCCCTGCTCTTGTTGGGCAGCAGTCCTGTGGGTCAGAACCCTTCTGTGAACACCCATCATGGTGATGATGTCTCTAACTAGTGAGGCAGGACATCCTTGCTAAATGCTTAATTCATCTGTTCACTCAGCAAGTATTTATTGAGGGTTTATTATGTGCCAGTCTTGTCCTGAGACCAGTGGATGGGCATTTTTGTTAAGTTTGTAGGTTTCTATTAAATTGCTAAATAAACATACCCCAGGTCCTCATTCTAAAGAACTTTTCCAAAAACCTTTGTGTATAAATGCTTATGTGTTTCTGAGGTATCTAGAAATTATTACTTTGTAATTTTATAATACACAGACGCCAGGAATAATTACTGACATCTGTGTATTATAATAGATAGTGATACAAAGCAATAATTTAAAAACTTATACCTGTAATAATCTTTCTTTAAGAGAATAATTTTGAATGTTTTATTTATTTATCCACTATGCCCATCTCTTCCTGAAAGTATATTTTTAGAAAAGAAAGAACAAAAAGGATTTATGATTTCCTTACTTAGATTAATTAAAAGCTTTGAATTTCTCACACAGTTTGTCTCACTGTATTTTTCTTTACCTCTAAATGATTGTAACTAAAATTAGGGTATTTTTGGCATTAGAAGTGCTACTTTCTTCTCCTTTTGTCTTGGTCAGGTGAATAGTAATGATGACCTTGCAAAAAGAAGCATTGATATAAAGCAAGAAACAAAGTATGTATTTGAAAAGTACATTTCACATAAAAATCACACTTTCCATACTATGTGTATTTTAAAGCATTTTTTAATCCCCTTGAGCCCTATAGATCAAATTTAGAATTCAAGATGAAAAAGACTGAATAAATTGTTCAAATCCTTTGGAAATCTATCTTCACCACCTGATTCTAGTTTGCGTTCTCTAATTGGGCATTTAAAACATGATTTTCTGAAAGAAAATTCTTAAAGCATAGGCAGAATTTTACAAAAGAAAAAAAGAAGGTGATACTATTTTGATTTTAGACTATCCTGTGATAATTCCACAACTAGAAAGCTAAACACCATCAGTCAACTAAGCTAAGAGAGAGAAGTAATACTTGACGTGCTCTCAGATGAAGGAGATTCAATTATTCAAGCAAATAGAAAATGTGTTGAAAATGTGTACCACATGGTGTGACAGGATATAGCCTTGCCAGTAGAGGTGGTGTCCCATCAGTGTATTATTTTGTGCCTAGAAAAGTATTCAGCCCACAGTAAAAGCTCAATAAATGTTGGATAAGATATTGAATAAATTACTATTTTTCATAGAAATATCATCTCAGAACAGCTCTTAGAAGTACCAGGTCACCTCTTAACAATTGTTGTAACAACTTTTTCTAACTTGCTTTCTCTTCTATATGATAGATTTTCACAAAATTAATGTGGTAACCAGGCTCCCTCTTGCTTTTATTTTCCTTGAAGCTAAAAGTCCCTTCTACTGTATTTGGAGTGACACTAGTGATAAATAATTCTGCGTGCACAATACTGAATGATCGCTGAACTTCTTAAAGCACTAAAATTTTATTTCACTTTCTTAAAACTTTTTATTTTATATTGGAATATAGCCAATCAACAATGTCGTGATGGTTTCAGGTGGCCAGCAAAGGGATTCAGCCATACATATACAGGTGTTCATTCTGCCCCAAACTCCCCTCCCATCCAGGCTGCCACATAACACTGAGCAGATTCCCTCTGCTAAACAGTAGGTTCTTGTCGGTTATCCATTTTAAATATAGAAGTATCTACATGTCGATCCCAAAATTTTAAATAATACAATGGAGAAGAGAGCAGATCTTTGCAGAGGACTATCAGGTCACTAATTTTTAGGACCTGAAGAATTTCATTCTATTAGTTCTATCTAAGATGGATTTGGCTTTTCCCTCTTATTTCTGAAAACATATTGTTGCAGAAGATGGCCATTGAGGAGGAGATTGGTAGCTTCCCTCTAAAATCCATTCTTCTGGTCTCAGTGGTAATAAAACTGTAGCCTCATCACACATACTTGCTTAACTGGACTAAACTTCTCAATTCTCCCTGGAAGTTAGATGTAAGATATGTCTACATTCTTATTAACAGAACATGAACACAAATGATGGATGCCGCTTCTGGATTTGGGAATTAAGACTTCAGAACTATCTCCTTTCTTCCCCCTTCTTGCTGGCAGGAAACCAGATGGAGTGGCTGAGCTCCAGCCATGCAGAAAACGACAGAGGTATTGGGGATGACAGAGCAGAAAATGGGAAGAAACCTGAGCCCCAGAAGGCTCTTGCAGGGCAGAGGTGCCCAGTTAACCTGAATTTCCCATCTCAGAACTGTTGTGCGTAAGGCAAATAAATACCCATACTCTGTAAGTCATTACATATTGAGGTCAATTGGGGTCTATTTGTTCAGCCGGTTGTTTTCACCATACAGCTAATAGAGAAATCCTAATTTCTTGGGTGTTTTCTCTCATGCACTGCTATTAAGACAGGCCTGATTTATGCCATATTTGTTAAATCAATTATTTTGGTGTCATATAGAAAGGATATATCAAGATCTACCACAGCTTACTCATCAAATTTCAAAAATGAAGAAAATCTCAAAGTTAAGTCGAAGGCCAGTTCACTGTCACGAGGCTCTTGCAGTAGATGTGGAATTCAGGTGTCGACTCCAAACAAGGGTGTAAGTATGTATTTTGTTTGTTCTTCAATAAATGTGATTGATAACCTGATATGGCTTACATATTTTGTTTTTGTTTTTTCATTTTAATACATAGTTTTTTTTTTAATTGGAGACTAATTACTTCACAATATTGTAGTGGTTTTGCCATACATTGACATGAATCACCATGGTGTACACGTGTTCCCCACCCTGAACCCCCCTCCCACCTCCCTCCCCATCCCATCCCTCTGCGTCATCCCAGTGCACCATCTCCGAGCACCCTGTATCATGCATCCAACCTGGACTGGCAATTAGTTTCACATATGATAATTTACATGTTTCAATACCATTCTTCCAAATCATCCCACTCTCACCCTCTCCCACAGCGTCCAAAGATTGTTCTATACATCTGTGTCTCTTTCGCCGTCTCGCATACAGGGTTATCATTAATTACCATCTTTCTAAGTTCCATATATTTTGAATCCTGGCTTAAACATAGCTAACATGGTACGCATGTCATTCTGGAGAAGAGTTTTAGCAAAATCATATGAAAAAAAGTTATGTTGGACTGAAGGCAATCAGTGAGCATTGACTATTTCTTCCAAGAACTTTAACAATGAATTTTTTTTTGTAAGAGAAGCACAGGTTTCTAAGACACTCTCATAACTCTATCAAAATGACCGATATTCACTCCAAAAACTATAGAAGGTGCATCTATCTGCCTAACAGAGGAGGAATGCCTTGGTTGACAGGGTATCAGTGGATTTGGGACAGATGAGAAAGGAAGGCAGAATAAAGATGGCATACAACTCTTCCTTCTGAAGCTCAGCCACCCTGCCGGGCAGTGGCAGAAGCCACTCTCACTCTGGGGGAATGATGGCAAAGGGACTGGCAGGCGGTAGGGAATTGGGGCTCTATTGTGACATGTGGAATTCCAGCACCAACATGATGGTGAGGTCAAGAAGGGAGCGGAATGCCTGGGGTGTGCTAAATGAGTTACTTGTAACCATCATGAGACAAAGAGAAAGATTAGCTCAAAAAGTAAATATAGCAACTTCATGAGAAACAGAGAAGGAGCACAAAATGGTGAATTAATTATCAGTAGAAGGAAGGAAGGAAAGGAGGGAGGGAGAATTAATAATCATTATTCAATTATACAGAAGAATAAAATAATACAAGCAATATGGTTGAATTAAAATATTATTATTTATCACAGTCTACATGCAGTCTTAAATATGTGTTAGTATTTATCATACATTATGCCATAAAACTTTAATAAATTCCCCAGAAGTAGAAATTATATATTCAACATTATCTCAACACACACATGCACGCTAGAAATAAATAATAAAACTTTAGACAACCACAGTAAAAGCAATCTCTTAGACCTTGGGCAGAGCAAGACTAGTCTCCCACACAACTGAGCAAAGAAGAATTCAAACCACAATTATGGATCATGTAGGAATTAATGAGGAAGCTGCATGTCTGAATGTGAACAACACTGTGCTCATATGCTAAGTCAAATTATTAAATACTTTTCATTTTTAAAGTTATACAAACATAGATAAACTAAGAGGTCAAATTAAGAAGTTATGTAAAGGAAAACAAAATAAACCTGACATGATAAAGAATGAACTATGGATTGAATATAAAATGATTTAGATCAAATGGCTTAATTAAAAAAAATTAAAGAAGTCTTTTAAAATATTTTAAAAATCAACTTCTTGCATATATAATCAAGACAGCTTTACAATTCACATAAAATTAGGATTAAGAAAACACAAAAGCAGTATAGGTGAGATCAATGAAACAAGCAAAAATACATTTAATTTTGTGTTAATTAAGTATATCAGGTAAACATTAATTACCAAAAGAGACTAAAGCAGATGTCAAGGCTTAAATCTTCCCTTAACTATAGAGAATTTCTCAAAGTTTTCAGATAGCAAATTATTTTCCTGTAAAGACATAACCCCCAATAATTGTATTAGCAGTTTCTTTCATACTTCCAGTGAATAGATTCTAAACTTGATGCAGAAAATATTCCAGAATAGAGAAACATACAGGAAAGACAAAACATGGGGAAATAAGAGAAACAGAAAACAACAACTGCTGGTGAAATCTCAATTATCGAAATAGATAAAATATTTTTTGCAAAGCTCAGTAAATTACTTACAGAATTTAGTTCAGTCAGCTCAGTTGCTCAGTCATGTCCGACTCATTGCGACCCCACGGACTGCAGCACGCTAGGCCTTCCTATTCATCACCAGCTCTGGGAGAGTTTACTCAAACTCATGTCCATTGAGTCAGTGATGCCATCCAACCATCTCATCCTCTGTGGTCCCCTTCTCCTCCTGCCCTCAATCTTTCCCAGCATCAGGGTCTTTTCAAATGAGTCCGCTCTTTGCATCAGCTGGCCAAATATTGGAGTTTCAGCTTCAGCATCAGTCCTTCCAATGAGTATTCAGGACTGATTTCCTTTAAGATGGACTGGCCAAAACCATCAAATCCTCAGCGCTCAGGTTTCTTTATAGTCCAACTCTCACATCCATACATGACTACTGGAAAAACCATAACTTCGACTAGATGGACCTTGGTTGGCAAAGTAATGTCTCTGTCTTTTAATATGCTGCCTAGGTTGGTCATAACTTTTCTTCCAAGGAGTAAGCGTCTTTTAATTTCATGGCTGCAGTCACCATCTGCAGTGATTTTGGAGCCCCCAAAAATAGTCTGTCACTGTTTCTACTTATAGACTAATAGAGTATAAACAAATGAGATCTGGCCTAGAAATTCACGTGTTTTAAAATCAGAAAATTGATATAAAACATCAATAGATAAGAGGAGAAAAGCTATAGTTTATTATGATAAATAGCAAAAAGCTGCTAAAGTCTAACATCCAGGCATGGTAAACAACGTAGGACAGGCTGATGCTTCTTTAATACGGAAAGAGGTCATTTCAAACCAATAGGCAATAAAATATTTCAGGAGTTAAGATTATAAGAATTTCATTTAATAATAAAATAACGCTGCCTGTTTTTATTATTGTTATGTTATACTGAGTGCTTGATTTTCTGACCAATGTAACAAAGCATGAGAAAGGAAAATAGTATAAGAATTTAAAGGAATCCAGAATTACTAATTCCTAATAACAGTCTAAGAAGAAAACCAACAGTCAGCTGAAAATCAGAAAAAAATATTAAAATCAATAAATAATAGCAATAGCCACAAAAATAATCAGAGAATAACAAGGAAATCAAACTGTAAAGACTGAAAATATCCATTCATCTATAAAGACATTTGGAATTGGGAAGCTCTTTTTAAGCAAAAATAAAAGAATGAAGTTATTAAGGAAATGTCCAGTTGATTAGACTCTGCCAAAAGGCACAGTTAACAAAATTCAACATGAAGAGATAAAGTTGTGTTATTGTTGTGACATGTAAAGACATTGTCAATTAATAGAAAATATAAATTCTTCCATTTTAAAAGTAGACAAAATTTATCAACTGAAAAATCAAAAAGAAGAAACACTGATGTCCACAAGCATGTAATTAGCAAAAATTTTAGAAACATGCATTCAGTTTGACCTGGTAATTTCCTTTTTGTAATTTGTACCCAGGAGTTAATTAAGAAGGTACCAAAGATTCGGTCATCAGAAATTTATAGTCAAAGCTCTTAGCAGAGCTGAAAATATGTAAAAGCAAATGTCCACTATTAGAAGACCAAATAAAATATATGATGTGTACCTTACTAGCAAGAAGTGCAATATATATTGTAAAAAAACTGTTTACTGAAATAGAAAAGGTTTCTAAGATTTAGCCAAGTAAAAAGCAGATTACAAAACACCACACACAGTACTAGGGCATCTTTGTGTAACTTAAAAACACATATGCACGTATTTTTGTATCAGTATAAAATATCAACAGTGATTATTGCAGGATTTCAAAAATTTTTAAGTTTTTACTCATTTTGCTTTTCTCTGTTTTCTAGTGTTTCTGCAACAGTTTCATCATCAATAAAAGGTATTCTTATAATAACAATAATTCATCAATTTCTGTTAATATTGCACAGTCAGTTTTGGCATAATTCACCCTTCTATGTTTAAAAACACAAGTATGTATATTAACATTAAAATAAAGATGCCATAATTAGTATAAAAGTGAAAAGTGAAAGTGAAGTAGCTTAGTAGTGTCCGACTCTTTGAGACCCCATGGACTGTAGCCCACCAGGCTCCTCCATCCATGGGATTTTCCAGGCAAGAATACTGGAGTGGGTTGCCATTTCCTTCTCCAGGAGATCTTCCTGACCCAGAGACTGAATCCGGGTCTCCCGCATTGTAGGCAAATGCTTTACCATCTGAGCCATTAATAAACATGTTCCAAACAGAAGTGAAGAAAGAGCAGGGTAAAGCCACTATGACTGACTCCTAAGGAACAAAAATTAATATTAAAAAGTATGTGCCCAGCATATTGCAAGAGCTCAAAAAATTGATTGCATCTTATTATAAGGAATAGTTGATCACCATTTTTCTGGCAACCAAACTTCAAATTTTGAAACTTCAGGATGTATCTCTTCTATTCTAAATAAATTTAATTGCATATTTTCTCAACTAATTTTCTTGTGTAAGTGAATTTCAATATTCCAATCTTTTCAAATTCATTTGATCATGTTATTTTGGATAAACTCCAATGCTTTTCATACAAGGATGCTTAAATCTTTATGCAGATGACTTGATGTGAATGAGGGTTTCCACATGCCTCTTACGTGACCTTTGCACACAGGACCACAAGAGTCAGCCCACTGACCTTTGACTTACAGTGTTGTGGGACTCTTCAGTTTAATGGTAAAAGCATATTCTCTAGAATCACCTCCTTAGCTATGGATTTCAGCTCTGTCCTTCTCTTGCTGTGGTATTGTGGTGCTCCTGTTTGCTTCATCTTGCCTTAAACTCAGTTTAAGCACCTGGACCCATACCCAGCTTATCCTCAGTCTTAACAATAATTCATCCAAGTTCCTTTGTAGCCTAAAGCTACTTCCAAGTAGATGCTGTCATATACGTTTTACTATAATTTTCCACATTATATATATATATATTTTATCTTGAACCCAAGCTCATTATGAAATTTAAGTCTATCATCCAGGGCACTAAGTCCCCCTCGGAGAATGACATAATCACTACAAGTAATCAGCATTTTTTCATCCTAGAAAGTGTCAATAAATGTTCAGTAGTACCAAATGAATGTAATGTTTTTGTTATTGTTGGTGATCATTATCAGCAGACTGTATGTCAGTTAGGACACTTCAGCCACAAGAAGGAAAATCCTGATTTGGATTGGCTTAAACAAATGATGGGCCAGGTGGTGCTAGTGGTAAAGAAACCATCTGCCAACGTGGAGATTCAAGAGGTGCAGTTTTGATCCCTGGGTGGGGCAGATCCCCAGAATAGGAAATGGCAACCCGCTCAGGTATTCTTAGCTGGAAAATTCCATGGACAAAGGAGCTTGTATGACAAGATGGGCCTCAATGCTGGTGACTTTAGCATCTTGGTGAAGTAAGAAGGACCCAGTCCTTTTTATCTCCTGCCCATCCGCCCCCAGGCTGTCCACCAGGCTGACCTTGTCACCCACGATAGCCACAGCAGTTTAGGGCCACATCTGGACAAGGTAACACCCAGGAAAGCAAAGCGATTATTTCCTCTTTTATTAACTCAGGAGCAAGAAATCCCTCTTGATACTCCCATTAGAGAGAAGTTTCTCCAGCTAGATATGAATGGGGTGACTGTCTCTAAATCAAGACTATAGTAATGTGAGTTCGTGATGGGCACAGATGAGTCAAGACTTACTCCAATAGCTGGAACAGGAATGCATCCCCTGAGACTCACTGGAGAGCTTAAACATGTCCCCGAGGCAGGATTGTGGATAGGACAGCCCACAGAACGTGGGGTGATGGCCAAGCGTGCATGCTTGGTGGACCCATTCATGGCAGAGTGGCAATTTCCTCTTCTTTTTTAATGTTCAGGTAGCAAATACGCTGATGGGATGAGCTCAAGCCCAGCACTTGGCCGTATCCCTATATTAAGTTAAAGAGAAACTGTATCATCAAGGAAAATAGAACTGCTGTCCACAGTGTTTTCATTTTAAGTCCTAAATTATGCTCTGCTATGAACTTGAAGAGGTAGCTGATAATGAATGCTGTTTGTCTTCAAATTACATACCACAAATCAGGGCCTCCTCGAATAGAGCAAACAGACAGGGTGTAGTCTCTCAGCAAAAAGGAGCAAAAATCCAGCCACTTGTCTCAACACACTTCTGTCCCCAGCACTGCTGGAGCATCTCTAGTCCTAGACACATGGCATGTAAATACTATCTGCTCCCCACACACCGCACAACTCACATAGTGCAGAAATTCACATTCTAATAGTTACTTGAGTGATTGGTTTGCAGATTTTTTTGACACAAATTGGTTTTTCTTTAAGGTAAGTTTACACATTCACAGCAGTCAATCCTGTATTAAACCTGGCTGATCAATTTTAATGAAATGCCCTAAGTCATAATAATAATTTTAAAAAACAACCCTGTTTTATATTACAACAACAAAGAGGTATTTATTTGCCCCCAGGTCCTAGCCTCCACCTGCTCCTATATAAAGCAAATGCGCCGCAATAATAGTGACACTTTTAATTATGCTGTTTTTCTGTAAAACCCTGGCTGGTACATCATGAGTCTACGAGGTCGTAACAAGCGTCCTCAGTGATGGGCCAACCTCAGAGTCCAGATCCTGTAGGTGCTCTGTGAAGAGCGTGAGGGTTACGCTCAGGGTTAGCCTGCAGGTTTGCAATTCTTTATTCTTTAATGATTGATAAAAATCTTTTTTTAAAGTATTTATTGAAAAATTTAAAATTTTTTAAAAAATTTTAAATTATTTATTATTTATTATTTTCTTTAATTATTGATAAAAATCTTTTAGAATCCTCCTTTGATGTGTTTTAGGCTGGAGTGACACACCCGCTTCACCTCCCGCCCCACTTTGGGAGGGAGTTTGTGTGTGCCCCTTTCTGCCCCCTTGCCTCCCCAGTCCGAGGTCCAAAATCACTGTTTGCCTGGAGGGGCCTTTGTGAGGGTCTTCAGTCCTTCCAGTCATTGTTTCAAGCACTTCCTTCAGTCCTCATTCCAGGCCGCTCCTCAGGGGAGTCAGAGCTGTGCTCCGCCCCCACCAGGCACATGCACAGGAGCCCCTAAAACTCTCTCTCTGCCTCTGGCCCAGCCACACGGGAGCCCTTCCGTGTCCCCACCTCGACACTCGAAGCCCAGACAGCACGCCCTCTGTGGTCCTGAGAGGCGACATTCCAAGTGACAGTGAGGTCCGTGTCCCGGGCGCTGTGACGGAGCCACTAGTAGGCACGTCGTGGCTGGTAGGCACGTCGTGAAAGGGTTTCTACGGCGGAGAGCGACACGCTGACCTCTGCATTGGAAGGGAGCCCTGCAGCCACGCGGAGGCTCTGCAGGCGTTAGAGACCAGAGGCCGACACGAGAGAGGGGGCTGCAAGATGCTGCACCGGGAAACAGCAACATGGACACCTAAGAGCTTTAGCCGCCGAGTTAGGAGGAGCCGACTGAAAGGCATGCGGCTTAGGGGATAGAATCACAGAACCTGCCACTTAACTGGGTTTGGGGATGTGGGATGGAGGGAGAAGAGAAAGAGATACAGCCAACGTCCAGTCCTCTCCCTGGGGCCACGCTCACAAACGAGGGGACGAGGAAGGTGTCCCGGATGGTGATGGGCACCAGTGGCAACTCAGTACATTACAGCTGCTGCAGCAAAATACTGTGGCCGGGGCAGGCCAGGGGAGCTTCACTGACAGATTTTCTCTCTTGTGGTTCTGGAAGCTGGGGGTCCAAGATCCAGGTACCAGCAGATTCAGGGTCCCGGTTCATAGGCGGTGCCTTCTCACTGGGTCTTCTACACGGTGGAAGGGACACCTCTTCCATTAACTCCCAACATGTCCATGTATGACTGTTGACCTCTAGCTCAAGCCACGAAGTTTATAGTTGTTATTTTGGATCTTTACCACAGTTTGTTGTTGTTGTTCAGTTGCTAAGCCATGTTCATCTCTTTGCGACCCCATGGACTGCAGCACACCAGGCTTCCCTGTCCTTCACCATCTCCCAGAGTTTGCTCAAACTCATGTCCATTGAGTCGGTAAAGCTGTCCAACCATCTCATCCTCTGTCACCCTCTTCTCTTCCTGCCTTCAATTTTTCCCAGCATCAGGGGCTTTTCCAATCAGTTAGCTCTTTGCATCAGGTGGTCACAGTATTGGAGCTTCAGCTTCAGCATCAGTCCTTCCAGTGAATAGTCAGCGTTAATTTCCTTTAGGATGGACTGGCTTGATTTCCTTGTCCAAGGGACTATCAAGACTCTTCTCCAGCACCACAGTTCAAAAGCGTCAATGGTAATCCTTTAAAATGGCAGGCAGCATCTGACAAGTTAATGGGAGTCATCGTCAACCTGGGGAAGCTTAACTGTGCTCTGCATTTAGTACATAGTCTTCATTACTTTCCAAACTGTTGAAATCAGGGTGACTGCTTTACATGAGTTCCCTTGCTGTCCCTCATACCTCCAATTTATCTGAGACACACAGAAATTCTTAATAATTAAACTCTCCCAAACTTACTAATTATTATTAAAGGGAAACTATTAAAACTTGGTAACAAGAACTAGAGTCCCTATCTTAACTGTATTTCCATAGAGTCGGTGACACCATGGGTTTGCTCCGAGGACGTTAGAATTCCACATGTGGGGAGCAGTCAGGTGGTGGGTGCAGCGTCCTCTGGTTTGGGTTCAACTGGAGTCTCAGAAGATTTATTCCAGCATTTATTTTCCCCTCTGGGCAGTGAGACCTGCTGCTCTGGATTTTAAAATAAGAGAGATTGATCTTTAGCTCATTTCCATAAATATGCTGTGCACAGAGGAAGCACTGGAATGTGCAGTCTTTCCTGGTTGAAATGTGGCAGCTAAGCCCAGGGACTAGTTCTCGCCCATTGTGAAATTCCCCATGAATACTTAAGCCTCAACAAGGGCCAGTTTCTTCCAAACGGACTTTGGTCAACAGATTTGTACTGAAATAAGCCTCACGAGTAGACATGAGCTTAATTAAAAACTGATAAATCTCCCTTGCTTCATCTATCAGCTATTTTAAAAAGAGAGAGAAACTTCAAGGTGTTGCTATTAAGTCACAGTAGTTGGCACTTATAAACACAATTTCTGTGATATGTTTTCTTTCTCAAGAATATGGACCCTGTGTACTTTTTTCTTTTCCCTGGAAAATGCTAACTAGGTTTTCATAAGTTGTTTTTCATTGTTTGTAATGCTTAATTCTAAGGAAGATCTCGATGAATTAACACTATATTTTCTTGACAGAAGTTGTATGTTCTCCTACCAACCGTGAGTAGGGCAATATGACTGGACCTTAAGTTCCCAAGCATGCACGCGAAGTCGCTTCAGTCATGTCTGACTCTTTGTGACCCCATGGACTGTATCCTGCCAGGCTCCTCTGTCCCTGGGATTTTCCAGGGAAGAATACTGGAGTGGGTTGCCATGACCTCCTCCAGAGTATCTTCCTGACCCAGGGATTGAACCCTTGTCTCCAGTCTCTACCTGCACTGGCAGGCGGGTTCTTTACCACTAGCGCCACCTGGGAAGCCAAAATTCTCAAGTTCTAGGCATATAACTGTGCCTGCCTCAATGAAAAACTGAAAATGTTAGTGTCTTTTATGTCTATAAATGGATATCTGAGGCCATTTCAAGATTTCAGATTCTCAAGCCATCTGAAATAAACCCACATATTGGGGAAGAAGGGGCTTCCCAGGTGGTGCTAGTAATAAAGAACCTGCCTGTTAATGCAGGAGACTCAAGAGATGGGGGTTTGATCCCTGGGTCAGGAAGATCTTCTGGAGGAAGAAATGGCAACCCACTCCAGTATTCTTGCCTAGAGAATTCTATGGACAGAGGAGCCTGGTGGGCTACAGTCCATAGGCTCGCAAAGTGTCGGACACAACTGAAGCGACTTAGCACACACACATGAATGTGAGATCTGGCAAAGAACCCTGAGAAAGGGCTCTCCACCATCAAATAAGCATATGACATTAGATTCTACAAAGCACTTTTTAATCCACTTCATATTTCAACTGAATTTTCCTTCTCTTTGATATAATAAAAGGTTTCTTTAAATCTGATTTTGATAGAGGGAATTCTGGCATTGGTATGTGAAGAAGCAAACCACCTCCCACTTGAATAAGTACAAACGCATATGAACAATGATTTCAGGGCTCTAAAGATTGACCAAATTTAAACAACAAGGTGAGAGGTATTTAATCATGAAAATCTACTAACATTGGGGTTGTAACATTAGGTGAAAGGGAAATTCCATCCCCTCACCAATGGCACCCCACTCCAGTACCCTTGCCTGGAAAAACCTATGGACAGGGGAGCCTGGAAGGCTGCAGTCCATGGGGTCGCTGAGGGTCGGACACGACTGAGTGGCTTCACTTCCACTTTTCACTTTCATGCATTGGAAAAGGAAATGGCAACCTACTCCAGTGTTCTTGTCTGGAGAATCCCAGGGACAGGGGAGCCTGTTGGGCTGCCATCTATGGGGTCTCACAGAGTCGGACACGACTGAGGTGACTTAGCACCACTCCCACCCAGCTTGTGACCTTGTAGATTTACCAGGCGGGAATGGCCCTGAGCACCAGTAGTCTTCCTGCCATGGAAAATCGGGCAGACAACATGGAATGGAGGCTGAAGACTCAAGTGCTTCATCAGTAAATGCAGCAAACTTATTAGGAAATGAACAAGGAAAACTCACAGCTTGTCTAGCCCAAGTTGCAGTTCCAGTTAGAACAAAGATTAGCCCATGGAAATGTATGGGGGTGATTTTTAGAAACACGGAAGCCGTGGAGGAATGAAGATAAGCACTTTGCACAACTCTGGCTGACTATGACCAGCACCCAGCGTGGCAAGGGAAACTGAAGAGGGCTGAGAAGAAGGAGAAGCTGGGACTTATTGGAGGAGTGGCTGAACTCTGGGTGTGCCCAGGTGGGCGTCATACAGATGCAAAGCCTCTGATCACAGCCGCTGCTTGAACACTTGGCTGACCTCTCAGCTATGAAGGCACGGGGGTAATCCCTCAAAAGTCGCAATATGGATCCTAGGAATGCAGCAAAAACCCGTACTAAGAAGGAAGGTCATAGTCATAAACGCCTCCATTAAGAAGATCTCAAAGAAACAACTCAAGAAGATGAACCCAAAGAGAGCAGAAGAAAGGACACAACCCGTCTCTTTATGTGGAAGTCAGAGGGTTCAAGTTCTCACGACTGCTCATCATGACCCATTTATCAGGAAATGAGTCTCAAGACTAGCTTCCAAACATAGTTCTTGGTGTGCTTTCCAATTTACTTGCAGATACTGCTTCTCATCTGGAATAAAAAGGTATTTACACATAGAGCTAGAAATGGCAGAGCGAACTTTCACTTACCTTAAGGATTTGTTAACCAATGGGTTCGGGTACCAAATACTGCTTATGTATAATTGCTATGGATAAAACCCAATACAATGAACAAGTCATACTGACTGTCTCAATCAATTACTTCTTTTCACTCCTCCTAATTATGATGTAGATAAAGCAAGTTTGGCAGCTATTATTGATGCTTACTATTTCCAAAATTTTTCTTTTCCATGTTGAACATATCTAACATACTATTTTTACAATGAAGTTTTTAAATTATGACTCAAAATTATACATGTACATATAAGGTTTATGATTTTGAGTCCATTTTACACATGAGGAAAGCAGGTCACAAAAATCACACTAATGACTTGACAATGATATAGGTAAGTACTGAGAACTTTGAATTAGAATTAAATGCTCCTGATTGATTCATTCTAAGTGTAACCTCCTAAATGTGACAAAAATTACTTACACACAGTTATCATTGGGGGAACTGACTAGAAGAGAGCCTTATGAAATAGAATTGTACCTAAAAGCCAAAAGCATATAACCATGAGACTTGACTGCTTCACCCAAAGTTGTTTGTTTGTTTCCATCTGGACTCATGAAAACGGTGGAATCCACTTACTTGCTCTCAACCAGCATTTTTTAATGGGATCAGATGGAAATAGGATAGGATAGAATAGCTTAGGATAGACTGTTGGGATATGGATAGAATCGAATAGAATAGGATGGACTGCATCCTATACCTTATATATTTCCTCATGAACTTACATACATGGTGGGCAATATTGCACAGCATCTTTCCAAGTATAAGCTGAAGGAAGATATTAGCCTATTGTACCATTGGTCTCTGACTCTCCGCATATTTCAAGTCATCATAAAACCCTTAGTATCTTTTTAAAATTCAAATCTATTTCATGCAATCAACAATAAGAGAAGAAGAAAGTGTGGTCACTTTCCATGAGATGCTAAGAAAAAGCAGAAACGAACTTCTTGGCCAACCCAATACTTAATTATATGTATATACTATATCATTATAAAATGATTCAATATGGCTGTTTAGAGATAACATAACTAGATTGAAAACATACAAAATTTAGTGTAGTAGAGGGTGGTATAAGACCAAATTTTGGTCAAACATTTGGTCAGACACATTATTTGTATTTCTACCTCTTTATTCATACTTTGGGTGGTCAAATAGTGTGATGGATTTGCTTTATTTTATTTGCATGAATCATATTTGCCACACCCATATAGCTCAAAATAGAAGCTCCAGACCTGGGGTTATCTAACCATTCCCTTCCAGTATCTGTGAGTTGATGATTAGTTTTCTGCAAGTCACAAAGGAAAAACTTTCTTTTTCTTTTGTTCCATGCACTTTTCCCTGTGTGTGTACACACCCGTGTGTGTGTGGACACACATGGCAGCGAGAGGTTTTTAAAGGGAGAAAAAGAATGACAGCCATGGCAAAAGAAGGGCCGCAACCACTGTGGATAAATCAATCCATCAAAAAAAAGAAAACAGTTCTGCCATGAGCCTTAATCACTAAAGGTCATGTCGGAGAGTAAGGAGCAGATTAAATTAGCATAGTATTAGATATGGAAAATGATTTCTGTCAAAATCATCTTTACCACAATTATAATATGTTAATTACATATTTCATTAAGGAAGTTGATTATGGTTCACGGATGAAATCATGCCTGCAAGACACCTGGAAGGGGCGGCGGAGCCTGACTCATCCTCCCCTTCCTCCCGGGCTTCCCCTCCGTCCTCCCCACTCCCCTCCTCCCTCTCACTCCGGCCCCCCACCCTCCTTTTCCCCTTTTCCCATCCTCCTCCTCATCACCCCGCCCCTGTTTGATGCCATCAGCAGTGGCCAGATGTTTCCATCTTTAAGCTGATCTCGCGTCGGGATGCCTGGCTATAGTGTGGTCCAAGTGAGCAGACAGTGGCCGCTCAAAGGCCATTGTGGGGATCTTTGTTTTTCTCCTTTTGGTTTTGCTTTTTTTTAATTTAAATTGTATTGCATATTAGAGTATAGTTGATTTTCATTGTGATGTTCGTTTCAGTTGTACAGAACATGGTTCAGTTATACATATACACATATCCATCCCTTTTCAGACTCTTTTCCCATATAGGTTACAACAAAATATTGAGTAGAGCTCCCCATGCAATGGTCCCCAACCTTTTGACACCAGGGACCAGTACCTATGTCTTTGTTGATGACCTATTTTATATATAGTAGTAGGTATGTGTTAATTCCAAACAGCTTATTCATCCCTCCTCCCACCTTTTAGTAGCCATCAGTTTGTTTTCAAGGGCTCCCAGGTGGCAGTAGTGGTAAGAACCTGTCTGCCAATGCAGGAGGTGCCGGAGACGCGAGTTAAACCCCTGGGTCAGGATGATCCCCTGGAGGAGGGTATGGGCGGCCCACTCCAGTATTCTTGCCTGGAGAATCCCATGGACAGGGAACCTGGGGGCTACAGTCCGTGGGGTTGCAAAGAGTCGGACACGACTGAGGGGCGTATCACAGCACCCAGCACTGTTTGTTTCCCAAGCCTGTGCGTCTGCTTCTGTCTCACGCTCACGCTCAGCTCATCTCTTTGTCTAGGATGCTCTGTTCTCCTTTCCTCTCCCAGATACTCTCCACGCCCAGCCAGGGACCCTTGCAACAGCCCTGGCTTCTGCCCTGACCTGCCCGACCCGGGGGAGGGACTGCGTGATGGAGCCAGGCTGTCTCTGTCACGGCGGGCTGTGACAGCCTGCGGGGTTGATGTCGCCCTCTTCCAGAAGGCCCGCTCTGTCATTCGCCTGCGGGGCTGAGGCTGATGTTAACAGCACGTCGTAACCCTGCCCTGGGGAAGTGGCCGCGGTGCAAGGAGCAGCGAGGATGGACTCAAAGGTGGTCCAGCGATAGCTGAGATCTGAGAGCCAATTATTTTAGTCAATAATCTGTGAGCCTCTTCCTTGGGAACATCTTTGTTTTTTTTTTTATGATGACGGTCCAGCATTAATTCATGGGGACATGTACAACTGTTTAGAATTCCAGACTTTTATTATGGGCTCCTGTGTCGCTCGTTCGTCTGTCTTACGGACCTGAGTCACAGGGATCCGGGACCCCATCAGTGCCCTCTGCAGTGATGTCCTTCACACTTAGATACTTGGAGCACAGTTTAAGGAGGTGGCAGAATCAGGAAGGCCTCACGTTAGGCTTATGCGCTCATTTCTATGCAGAGTGGTAAGTCAGCCCAGGCTCAGCCCCACCAGCACAGGAAACGGGAAGCAGGCAGGTGACCCAAGAGGGAGTTTATCTGTGCCCCTGGGGAAGGTCCCTGGGGAGACCCTTGGGGACGAGACTGCTGCACGTCTGTCCAGTATCTCTTGCTAATATTCCCCCGTGGGTGGGATGCCTCAGTGGGCTTGTGCCAGCAGATTTGGCTCCGCAGAATAATTGTCGTTGGAATTAAGCATAATTGTCAAGAACTACTTGGTCATCATAAGTAAAACCGTCTCATTCAACTGCCCCTTTGCTTCCCAACAGTAATTACTTCAGTAATTAATCTCTGTCATTTAACTGTGTTACATTTTGAAAAGGGAAAATGGAAGAAAGACCGGTTTCAAACTCATTTACATCACAGTTTAAAATCCCAGAGTACGGTGAATCAAATGTCAAATTTAGCCCTTTCACATTTTCTAAAATAGTCTCGTTCTAACACCCGGTCCAATGGAATCAAAGGCAGGACACCGAGGTTACCTCTTCCTGAAAGGCCGGGCTTCAAAGGCAATATTGCTGAAAATTCTTCATGGAAATCCTCCTGGCTTGTTTCAAGGTGCTCAGAAACACAATTAATAAGCCCATTGAGAGAGCAGGAGGAAATCTCTCTGTCCAAAGACCATTTAGGCTGCTGGTAATGTCAATTGCCCATAATGCAGCTCCTGCATTTGTTAATGACATCATCATACAGTAAGTGAATAAATCTGCTCCAGCAATCTCCTTTAATTCCTTTTCACCTCATTTCATCGTTTCAAATTAACTTGTTTGACCTTGTTTATTGTACACCTCATTATACTTAATTTTCAAAGAAGTGCTTTTAATATACTGAAATTTCCTAATTTCTTATTCATTTTTTAATATTAGTAAGAGCTCATATATTACCTTTCTTTTTAATAGCCACCTTATTAATGAAATGCGTCCCATCACAGGTTACACAAAAATTTACGCTTAAAAAAAATCAGATTTACTTCACTCATCAGTAAGATGTGCCACTGGCTTGTTTAAATAGAAATTCTTCAGACTTAATAATCCATAATAAGCTTTAAACAAAAGCTTCCTCATTAAGAACTCTCCTGAAAATATAAGAATCTATTGCTCTCAGTGCAGGAAGGGTAATAGCAGATCTGTGATTGGATTGAGGACTCATTCAGGCGTTTTCTATTAGATAGTTGGATAATACTTACGTGAGTAGATGAGTGTGCATTTATTTGTCCAATAAGGTAGATGTTTGTCTTTTCCACTAATGTACAATTCAGATATACATTACGATTCCAGTATTCAATATTCAATTAACTTGTGTCTTCAATGAGTACAAACCATTATTATTTCAGTTGCTTTGTTAGACACACAGAAAAGAGCAGAATTTAAGTGTGTGCAATGGGAGGAGGTTTGAAATGCCTGAGTGTGGAAAGCCAAGATCGCGGGGAGCAGGGGGCGAAGCCGAAGAGGATGATGAGGTGGGGAGGGAAAGGGGAACGGCACTCAGAGGGGAACCTCTAACCGGCACACCGCATCCTGTGGTCTGAGTAGAAAGACTTTTCTGTCCCCAGACTTCCTCAATCAAGGGCTGCGTGAGCCACCATGAGACCCATGGGTGCGAAAGGACAGTGGGCAGGTGGCGGGTGCAGCGTCCCTGCCCTGCTGACTGGCCCTGGTTTATCCTGGATGAAGAAAATCTGCAGTGCTTTATGGTATTGACTTCACCCACACCTCTGTTTGGATTTGCCTTTGCTTTTTGGCTTGATGAAATAAAACTTTATTGAAACAGTGGAGACCCTCCCCCGTAACTTACTGCATGATCTTATGGCTCTGATAGTTTCAGGTTCCTTAGCAAGTCTTCATAGCTTTCTGGCAAAAAGCAACGCTGGTATTTACATAGGCCCAGAACCTTCTGATGAGAGAAGGCTTAGAGTTCGCATACACAAATACACGGGAGATTAAGGAAAACAAAAAGCCTCTTGCCAATTGACCCGCTACGTGAATACACATCAGGGCCCAGTGAATAAAAAGGCTATGAGGGTTTTGTTAAGGAGAACTGACTGATGCTGCAAGCGGGCTCTCCCCCATGCCTCCTCCGCAGTGAGCTTGTTATCTTCGTGGGCTGGACACTGCACCAGCAGGTCTGCTCTCCCCCTCTCTCCCAAATCAAAGATCAAAGGCTGCATTTGTAAAGCAAATAGTTGGAGAGTTACAGCCGGGTTTGATGAAAACCCACTCCAGGCCTCTTGGGAGATATTACCTTCCTCATTATTCCACTGATTGGCCTTATTTCATCCAAGGATTACTGCACATTCTCCTGACGGCTGATGAGCGGCTTCATGAATATACAAAATAATCCGGCGGCACTGGGCCAGCACTGATTATTATTGTGGAACTCAGAGGAGCTGCTTCAAATGAGCTGCTGGAGACGGTGGAACTCTTCCTCCCTGTTTTCCATCTGATTTTACCACAAGGATCCTTATTAGGCTATTTTTCACGTGTCTGTAAGAGAAAGAGAAAGAGAGAGAGATTGCATCTAGTTAAAAATGATCAGGGAATTCTGGGTACCAGATGTTTTTTGCTTAATATTGCAAAATGCCTTTTATTAGATTACGCTGAGCACTTACTAACTACAGTTAAACTGCTTTGCAGAGAAACCCGATGGGAACGGTGCCCTAAATAGCTTGCCTGGATTTGTTTTTTTTTCCTTTCCTTTCTTTTTTTGTGCATACTCTCCAGTGCGTATGTGCTTATTCACGGTTCTGTTTCTCTCTCTCTGTAGCTAGATAAGTCACTTGGGAGACAGGGACTGCGGATATGAAATTATCAAGGACTATTACACACTGGCCTGGAATAATTTAGCATCACACTGAAATCCAGTCTCTTTGGCCAAAGTACTTGGCCAAGGTGTTAATGAAACAGTAATGGTAGAGAGCAGAGGTGTTTATTTTTGGATTCAGTCAGGCAGAAACGGCTTTGACATAAACTGCCACGGATGGCTCCAATCTCCTCTGATGGGTTCAGACTTGGATTGAAGCCACTCTGGGGACAGAACCTTCCTTTCCTTTCTACGTATTGTGAAAAACCCACAGGACACGTGGAGACCCTCTCCCCACCCCCAGGAAGCAGCTTCTCTGGGAGACAAGCTTTGAAAAGAAGCAGGGACCTTCCATTTCCCTCTTAAAAGCATATTTATCCCCTCTCTGCTGAATCAGAAAGTACCTCTCTGATTGGCTGTCTCTACTCTCTGAGCCAATCAGAATCCCTTGATTTATAGCTGAGAAACGAGGTTCTGTGACTGTCATTTACAGCTGGACATACTGGTTTTTACTGATTGTGAACTGCTGAGCTTTTCTGGGCAATAAATGTCTTTTCTGGCACCGTGCAATGTGTCACATGACATAAATGGCCCACTTGAATGACTCTGGGAGGCTCCCTCACCACGCTGGCCAGAGAGCCATCCAGCAGGTGTGTTTCTAGACCAGGAGGTGTCTTCTCTGCCATCTTTGACATGACGGTGGTTTGCTCTGTTATGACCAGGAAGGGGCTTCCTGTTGTGGAGAGACGCCAGTCGTGAGCAAAGTGGGTAGAATTCAGCTCTGGGTGAGTCTGAGGTTGGCATAGACTTCTTCCTGAAGGTTGTCTATTCTATTCCGGGGGCTGTGTCTCTCCCAGTCCATTCAACTCCAGGGATAAAGGGGGGTGTATCGGGAAACCTTTCAAACACGTAAAATGACGTGCACACATGCAAGGTGTTAACACTGATTATACACCACCAGACTCATTGGAGAAAAGCTCCCCATTGTCATCTCATTTCAAGAACCAATTCCAATGCGAGTTTTCAAGGGCATTTGTTAGGGTCTGATGTCTGTAGGGGGTCCAGTAAAATTCTAGAGCCCCAGACACTTTCTGGTCCAGTCAGAAAATGCCCTTGCTCTTTGAAACAGGAATGTCCTTCAAGTTGGTGCAGGAAGAGCCTGTCAGGCAGACTCTTGATGATGGAAACTCAGCTTCATCTTCCCCCGCCGCTCCGCAGAACCACCCGGCAGAGTCATTTAATGAATCTACATTTCATGACTGAAGTGATAAGGATGAAACCGTTTAAAATAACCAAAAGGTAGATACACCAAAAAGCCTGATGAAACATTAAATGAATGTAGTGTAACACATTATCTCTGCTTCCGCACATCCAAAAAGCGCAATGAACTAAAAACATTGCATTAGGCCAAGAATAAAGCTAAAAATTAAATTGGCTCAGAAAGATCTAGGGTAGTGGTTTATGCACTTTGAATGCAGTAAATTTGGTCATTTACTCTCATTCTCCCTACCTGTGATGTGCACACTTAAAAGAACACAGGGCTCACAGGGAAAAGGTGAGAGAAAGAGGCGCAGCTACAGTCCTGCCCTTATTTACCTGACACCAGAAGGCAGGGGTGAGTCATATGAATGCTGGCTTTTTTTTTTTTTTTAAACTGTAAAATTGCTTCCATTTTCCAACATTTAAGTGCAACGAATGTCAACAAACATAAAAAATATGAGTGACTTCGAAAAAGATGGGAAACAGACCCAATAAAGAAGACACGTATTCAAAAATATAATACTGCCCCTTCAAATCAATAAATAAAGACAAGCATTTCATACACTAATGCATTTATCTATGACCATTATAAATTAGTTGCTTGCCAGAAAATACACTTCTTAGCACAAGTGCCATTATTTAAAGTTGTCTATTTAATGCACACTTAGTATATTTCCTCATCCAAAGCTTCTCTGCATAATTAGAAAGCATCCATTCTTAAAAACTAAAGTAGATGCCAAACCTGCAATACATAAAGCATGACGTTTTACAAATTTACATCTTCAAAAGTTATGTGCGGTTTCAGATAAAAGAAATTGCAGAAAGATCACTCTATTATGATGGCCCTGGATTCGCCGCCTGTACTCCCACAGTGAGCTGGCAGAAACATGAGCTGTAGGGCAGTTTTTCTTATTCAGCCTCAGTGAATGAATATTTCCCAGGGTGATCTGCTAAACAGGACAAGTGGAAGGTAGTCTTTTACGAACATGCTGATTCACGCATGACCATCCTGTCACGGGTCCCAGATCGTCTGAGGTCAGCCCTAAGGGCCCTCAAGTCGCATCAAGGTCTTGGCTGTCTTACCTGCTCTAAGTGATGGCTCTAGACCAGCACTCTTCTTATGTGCAAGGACCCAAAAGAGCCCACCTGGTCTTCCCAGGTGGCACAGTGGTAAAGAATCTGCCTGCCAATGCAGGAGACGTGGGTTCAACCCCTGTGTCCCGAAGATCCCCCGGAGTAGGAAATAGCAACCCACTCCAGTACTTTTGCCTGGGAAATCCCATGGACAGAGGAGCCTGGTGGGCTACAGTCCACTGAGCTTCAAATAGCCAGTCATGACTTAGCGACTGAGGACAAACACAAGGTAGGCCTTCGGGGGAAAAGTTCAAGGACTGATCCCTGAGTCTACACATCCCACTGGCTCCTTCCTTAAGCTCCCTGTTTCCCTTTACCAACATCCCCACTCTTCTCCACCTTTCCTCTGTTATCCTGTCTCCAACGCTCACCACTGGCCTCTGACATTGTCAGATTCTGAACTAACAAGCTGACTCCAGTAATGTTTGACTTTCCATCAGATTATGGAATAGATAAGACCATTATCTAGAGTGAACTGGAGAACATTTTAACACTGAATTACCCAAACAGCTCAGACAGCAGGCATGGCACCTAAATAGGAGCCAGCGTGGTCCTAAAGTCATCAGAATTGGCGCAGCTCAAGATAATCTTTGAAGAAACACTCTTTTTGCCTCTCACGTATTAATAATTCAACTCAATGTCACACCCCTCTTTATCTCAAGGGAACCTGTTGCCTATCTGGAAATAGTAGATGGGAGAAGCCCTGAGAGATCAGAAGAGATTCTTAGTGTGGTATCTATTGAGTCTATCATTTGGGCAAGATAGATCTGAAGAGGACTCCTGGTGTGTCCTGACGGGAGTCCTGGCAGTAATATGAGCAGCCATACCAAGCCTCATAGATATACACCTTATGCTGTGTTACACCATGACTTAAAGATTAAGAGATGTTACCAAAAAGGTAATTTTTCTTTTCACCTCTCTTTACAGATATTTTTACAATAACAGAATTGAGTAATTATCCAAGAATTCCCTGAGTTATCTTTATCGCTGATGGCATCAAGAGATGGATAAAGAAGATGTGGCACATATGTATAGCAGAATATTACTCAGTCATAAAAGGGTAGAAATCATGGCATCTGCAGAAACATGGATGGACCTAGAGATTATCACATTAAGTGAAGTAAGTCTGACAGAAAAAGATAATATTATGTGATATCATATATATGGAATCTAATTAAAAGTGATACAAATTAACTTACTTACAAATAGAAACAGACTCACAGATCTTGAAATCAAATTTATGATTACCAAAAGGGAAACATGGAGAGAATGACAAATTAGAAGACTGGTATTGAAGTATACACACTGCTATATATAAAATAGATAACTAATAAGGACCTAGCATATAGCACAAGGAACTCTACTCAATGTTTGGTAATAAGCTATATGGATAAAGAATCCAAAAAGAATATATATATATGTATATGTGTGTGTATATATATAATATATATATATAGTCCATAGGGTTGTAAAGAGTTGGACATGACTTAGCGACTAAACAATAGATATCTATCTGACTCATTTTGCTGTATACCCGAAACTACTAATAACACAGCATTGTAAATCACGTCTACTCCAATATACCTAAAACACACTATACAAACAGAAAATAGTGACACTGAAGCAAAGGAGAGATTCTTAGTGCGGCATCTACTGAGTCCATCATCTAGGGAAGAGAGATCCGAAGAGGACTCCTGGTGTGTCCTGACGGGATTCCTGGCAGTAATGTGATGACCTACACAATGAGCAGCTATACCAAGCCTCATCTTCCTGAACACAAGATTTGTTCACCTTCCAAGGGTCTGGTCTTTCCAGACTGAGAGAGTAGCATGATCTTCTTCTGAAGCAGAGCTGATTGTCATGATCTTGTTCCATTTGTTGTGGTTAGTTTAAGCCCAAGCATGTGATGTAATCCTGACCATTACAAGTCTGCTGTATAAGCATGGCTGGGAAGATCTACTCTGTGATGTCACACAAGTAGGGGACTTCCACTCTTGTGTCTTTGGATGTATTTGTTCTTTTGATCTGTAAGAACTGTCCTGAGACCAAGTCCACAAATGGAGCATAAAGAGCAGAAATACGGAAGACTCTGGGTTCTCAACCCTGCACTGAAATCACCCTATTTGACTTCTTCTTCCTGAGAGTAAATATCATCATTACTGAAGATACTTTTAGTTGCATCTTCTTTTATTTGTAGCCAAAAGCATCCTAAATGATATACGCTTGGAGATACACTAGGAAAAATGGGGGCTGAATAGATGTTCCTTGTTTATCTTAATTAATAAAATAAATAAAATAAAATAAAATTCATCTATTTTGTTAATAAATAATTAAAGAGAAAGATTTCAAGTTAGGCAGTAAAAATTGACAGCGGCTCTTGAGTAACCGACAGGATGATGAGAGTGAATGTAACATAGGGAAAGATCATGAAATTTCCATATGGTGCCCTTGAAATAGCTCCTTAGTCTGCAAGGTTGAAACTCCCTCCAAGTTGCTGCCGAGGGTCTACAGAAGAAAAACAAGAAGGATTCAGAATCTTGTCTGCAAGACAGTGACACACACAGACGTGTGTGCGCAAGTGTGTCATGTTGAAAACAGATTACATACTTCTAATTTGTAACAGTATCGGCGCACGTAATTTCCACATAATGAAAAAAAGCTCATTGGAATAAAATGGCAGATTGGAACTAGAAAAACAACTCTTTATTTGTAATCGGTTCAGGCAAACTGTGTGAAGCAGGTAAATTTCCAAACTCCCTGGGAAAAAAAGACACCCTTTCCCCCACTCACCACCTATTCATCTGTTCTAGATGGTAAATTTCTAGAAGGTGTGCAGGTGTTTTTGTTATTAGTTTTAGGTAGCACCCAACATAAACAGTAGAAAAGAGGCGACTTTTCCTAAGTACCATCCTTCTATTCTGTTTAATGATGATGACTTGAACAAATTCCCCTAGATTTCTGGCTTTCGCACATTTACTTACCCTGTTCTGACAGCACTGGCTGCTCTCAGACAAGGTAAACAATGAGTGGTAACTAAAAAAAATGCATGTAAGACACTGGTTCTGCCTTGCTGTGCACCACTTGTGGTCTATTTATCGACATTAAATCTTAAAGCAAACATTATTTATTGAGAAAACCCCTGGGGTTCCCCAAGAGGCGTAGGCAGCAAGAATTCAGCAGGAGACAGAGAGGGAGGGTTTGCCTCTGGCTCTTCTGAGAGGTGTAGGTACAGAGTGAGAAGGGATTCATGAGTGAAGATAATCTATGGGCCTCCCAGTCCCACCCTCCTCCTAGTGGGTGGGCAGCGTGGCAGAAATATACTTTACCATCCTCTAGTTTTTATTTAAAAAAAAAAAAAGAGAGAGAATCTGAACTTAAGATCCACAACCACTGGAAGAGAAGCACTTGCTTTTTCATTTATTTTTTAAATTAATTTTGGGGGCGTATAGTTGCTTTACAATGTTCTGTTTGTTAGTTTCTGCTGTATAGCAAAGTGAATCAGCCATATGTGTACGTACATAACCCTCTTCTTTGGCTTTCCTATCTATTTAGGTCACCACAGAGCACCAAGTGGAGTTCCCTGAGCTATACAGTAAGTTCTCATTGGTTCTCTCTTGTATACATACTATCTGTGTACAGAAGTCAGTTTGACTGTGGCCAAGCACTGTATACATGGGAAGTGTCTTCACGTCGTGTCACTTCTATTTTTTGTGATTTTGCCTACCCATCCTTGGTGAAACTACTGCCTTCTTTCCCATAATTTTGTGTGAGAACTTGATTGTGGTGCAGCTGAGATTTCTAGCTATTTTATATCTTCTAAAATACAGCTAACTTAATAAACTAAAGGATGTGTGTGATAAGTCACTTCAGTCGTGTCCAACTCTCTGCAGCCCTATGGACCAGAGCCTGCCAGGCTCCTCTGTCTATGGGACTCTCCAGCCAGGCATAATAGAGCCGGTTGCCTTGACGTCCTCCAGGGGATCTTCCTGACCCAAGGATCGAACCGCACCTCTCACGTCTCTTGCACTGGCAGGCGGGTTCCTCACCACTAGTGCTCCTTAGGAAGCCCCCAAACTAATAGATAGTCTCTCTCTTTGTTCTCTTTACCAGAATGTGCCAAATTCAGGAGAAACTCTGGGAAGTTTTGTCTAGGATAAAAAATGAAATACCTTATTTTTTTTTTAAAAGTCAAGGACAGAGTTATAGTTGCATCACATATTTCGATATTTTGAGCCAGTCTGAAAGTCCTATTACTTCCATATGCTCTATGGTTTTTCCATTAACAAAACCCTACACGATCTCATAAGACTGTGTGGTGGAGGAAAACACAGTGTCTTGGAAGAAGGAAACTTGCCTTCAGAGCCCCACCTCTGACCCTTGTCTCCTGTGTGAACACCGTCAGGTCATGTGGACAATTCATTTAAGCTCTTGGTGTTCCGTGAGTTCACAGTCATAAATCTGCTCAGTATGAATGTTCCTTGTCTTTTATTTCCTTAAAAATAACTGGGTTTAGCAAAAGGACTAACCCGGCGAGTGTTTGACCCCCTGGTTTACCCATGAGAGGTGCAACGTCCCCTGACTGTCCCCTTGGGAAGCTTTACTCTTTTGCTTCTGGGCGCACCAGGTACACAGGCCCCTGAGAAGTGTGAGGAACCCAGAGTCTAGCCACCCTCTCCCTGAGTTCCCAGCACCTTGCTGGAGGGACTCTGATCCCAGACGGTGCCTGGAAGAGACACCCTATGGCCACACCGACCCCCTTCTTTCCAGGCCTGGGACGTGACTCTCTGCTCTTCTCTGGCTGCCTTCCAAGGCAGCATCTGACCCCCTTCTCCTGCGTGAAGCCTCAGGAAAGGCAGGCTGAGGGGCCTCGGCACTGCTTGTTTCCCATCACCCACCCGCTCTGTGCTGGAAAGAAGGTGCAGCAAGGGCAGAGGCATTTATCTCTGCGTAAAATGACAGTATCTAACACACGGCAGTGTTCAATACACGTGCTGAAAAAGTGAATGAGTGAAAAAACTGGCAACCTAGGGGAATGATACTCAAAGAGACTGTGGAATGCTTATGAGCAATTACAGTTTGTATATGTGTGTGTATATATACACACATACATACATATATATATATATATAAATATGTGTGTTCAGTTCAGTTCAGTCGCTCAGTCGTGTCCAACTCCCTGTGACCCCACGAATCGCAGCATACCAGGCCTCCCTGTCCATCACCATCTCCCGGAGTTCACTCAGACTCACGTCCATCAAGTCCATGATGCCATCCAGCCATCTCATCCTCTGTCATCCCCGTCTCCTCCTGCCCCCAATCCCTCCCAGCATCAGAGTCTTTTCTAATGAGTCAACTCTTCACATGAGGTGGCCAAAGTACTGGAGTTTCAGCTTTAGCATCATTCCTTCCAAAGAAATCCCAGGGCTGATCTCCTTCAGAATGGACTGGTTGGATCTCCTTGCAGTCCAAGGGTCTCAATATGTGTGCATAATATATATAATGTGTACATGTATATGATATGTATGTATACACATATTTATGCACACATATACAAATATACACACACACACACACACATATGGGCTTCCCCAGTGGCTCAGCAGTAAAGAATCTGCCTGCAGTGTAGGAGACACAAGAGAGGAAGGCATGGAACCCACGCCAGTATTCTTGCCTGGAGAATCCCCATAGACAGAGGAGCCTGTCACGCTACAGTTCATGGGGTCTCAGAGGTGGACACGACTGCAGCAACTGAGTACGCACACATACATATATACACTTATTAGACTTAATTGATCATATGCTTCCTCTACTAGTATTTGACATTCAATCCTTGCTAAATGCACAGTGAATGAAGGTTTTCTCAGATGGGCTTTCCATGTAGTTATAGAGGGCATTTCCATGTACATCCTTCTTTAATCACCAAGACAAAATTAGAGGAAGGTGTTGTTATTCCCGTGTTAGAGATGATCAAACAGAGATTTAGGGAAGTGAATTACTTTTTCACCATAGCTATTACAGTCAGAGGAAGATCCAGGAGTGATACCAAGCTGGGATTCTTTCTACTGCTCTGCAACTTATTTCAAAACAACTGAAAACCTCCCTATTCCTCCTCTCCAAAAGGATACAGACTCTTATCAAACTTTCTAATAGCTCAGAGCAGGGAAAATGTGCGAGATACTTAAGCTATGAAAAATTCAAACTTTCTTCAGACCTTGCTCTGACAACATCTAAACAAGTAAATATAATATCTTAATGGACTTTAAAATGTGTTTCTCAGATCTCAGTACCAAGTCCAAGAGAATACAGATTATATACAAACATGAGTATTTGTAGCATTTTTACTCTCCCAGATTTCCAAGTACCATTTTTTGTTATGTATTAACTTTTTGAATACCCAAGTGGTTCGTGAAAGCTTTTATCAAAAAATCCCAACTTTTGGATGCATAGCCAAATTGAATCTGAACTCTGAATCATCTGAGCCCTGGGATGAGCTATTTGTTCACACAATCTCGTTGAATATACAGGAAGATCTATTTTGTGGAAGGCAATTTTAGTGAAATGTTCAGGAACCAGCATTCTTTAATTATCCTAACATTGTTTTTCTGAAAAGGGAAATGATTAGGAAAGGAGAGAAAGAAGGAAAATGGTTGGAAAATTGAATAGGGGAAGAAATGGCTTCTCATCGTTTTTGGAACTAGTCTAGGTCTGAATAATAAATGAAGAATGACCAAAAAAAAAAAAAAAGTACAAGATGACAGTGGGTAAAGGAAGGAAGGGAGGGGAAGATGGAGGACGCTATGAGAAAGAATTTTATTTAAATATAGATATTTATACCTTTGGCTGCCCCGGGTCTCAAGTGGCAGCATGCGGGACCTTTAGTGGAGACAGCTGGGAGCTAGATCCCTGACCAGGGATCGAACCACACCTCCTGCACAGAGGAGGAAATGGTGGGGGAGGGAATAGAGAGCAAGGGAGAGAGGGGGGGGGGAGGAAGGCGGGAAAGAAGGGGCTAGCTCTAGGAGGGAGAGGACACTTAGAGGCCGCTCCAGCGCCACACACTCCCCCCTACGGGCACTTCGTGACAACTAAGAGTTTTGTGAAGCCAGTCTACAGATTCCAACACGTTGGGTATTACCTGACAGTTTAGACTGCTTTTTGAAAGCAGATCCATTCTTTTGGTGAGGAAAATGATCTCAGTGGTTAAACCTCCACGTCTTTATATTTCTCAGACTTTCTCAGACTACAAAGTCAGGGTTTCTCAACCGACCTCCCCCGATTCTTCCCACAGCTGGATGTGGCTCATGTTTGAGGTTCTGGGGAGCCCACCTCCGCCACCCTCTCTACACGTCTACGTAAATGGCGACCCAGTGCCACCTCCCCTCATTAGCCTACCTCTCATCATTTATTCTTCCTGCCCACCCCTTTGATTTCCAGGCGTTTTGTGCGAGGTTTGATTCCTCGTTGGTAGTATTAAGTTTCTCACATTAGATTGTGAGATTCGTGGGAACTACACTTTTCTTATCTATTGTTGTTTTCCAAGGGCTAGCATTCTTTTTCCATGCCTGTGTAGCTCTCGATCTGGTTTCCAACAAAACCCAGGTTTTAGCAATGATCTTAGCGTGTGTGCCACAGAAGATGGTTCTGCGCAGACGATGCCATGATCGCGGGGTCTTTCATGGTCCCTGGCACCTAAGAGCTTATCAAAAGCTATTTGTTCATTGAATAAACATCTATTTATAGATGCAGAGAGGGACGGAGGTGTCCACTGTTAAGAGTAGCTGGTTAGACTTGGAATGCTTTCAATCTTATTTAAATTCTACATTCTAGTATCTGAAAGCTTCATAGTGATTAGGTGATCATTCTTAATAAAACAAGTTGATGTTCAAAAAATAATAACCCAACTAAAGGGCATGTACTCATTTAGGACAAGCAGAAGTCCATGGGGCAGTTAGGGGATTGAGCAAGGGAAGGATGTGTACTTTAACCCAAAGCTACCTGTTAAAGCAACAGGAACGCTTCTAGTCATCGGGCAGCTTGTCTGTGCCTGCTGCCTCTGTCCTGGAGCTGGCCAGAGGGGAAACAAACACGGTGCAGCATGGAAGGCAGGCACCAGGCGTTGGGAACTCAGCATCCAGAGAGCCCGCAGACCCTTGCTTGACCCACTCCCAGCCTGACAGGGGAGGGGAGTCCCACCTGACTGCTTTGTTCACAGGTGTGAGCTCAGCTGCCAACCCAAGTGTTCCTATGGTGCCCCGGCAGGTGCTGTTTGCTTCCTCAAGCCCATCCTTCTAAACACACACTCACACGCACCCCAACACTCCTACACACACACTCACATGCACCCAACATTCACACACACACTTACATGCACCCCTACAGTCACACACACCCTGACACTCATGTACACACACACACACTTGACACCCATGCACCCCTACAGTCACACACACCCTGACACTCATGTACACACACACACACTTAACACTCATGCACCCTGACACTCATACACACACACTCACATGCACCCCTACACTCACACACACTCATATGTACCCCAATACTCATACACACACACCCTGACACACACACCCCAACACACACATACACGCACCCCAACACACACACTCACATGCACCCCCTACACTCACACATACAGTCACACACACCCTGACACTCACATACACACACATGCACTCGGCAATCACACACACTCACACACACCCTGACACATACATACTTACACACACCCCAACATTCATACATACACACTCACATGCACCCTTACACTCACACACACTCACAGGTACCCCAATACTCACATACACACACTCACATGCACCCCAACACTCACACACACGTACTCACATGCACCCTGACACACACACACTCACACACACTCAAATGCACCCCGATACTCACACATACACATTTTCTTACCACTCCTCCTTCTGCTCATTTAGAGTCCTTATGGGGAACAGTCATCATCCCTACCCTACAGGCCCTGGACTTTGAGGACTATTTTTTGCAGGGAAGCCTCCTCCTTTGTGAAGCACCAAATAACCCCAGAATCAGGCACATTTTACACTTTTATCAGCACATCACTTTACGTGACAGATAATTCCTGTTAACTATGCTGTGCTCAGCAGACAGCCTGCAGTAGTGATGGCTCGCCAACAGGGGGTGAGATGGTGAGCGTGTCCCCCTTGTGAGCGTGTCCCCTTGTGAGCGTGTCCCCATGTGAGAATGTCCTCATGTGTGTCCCGTGTGAGCATGTCCTCATGTGTGTCCCGTGTGAGCATGTCCCCTTGTGAGCGTGTCCCCTTGTGAGCGTGTCCCCTTGTGAGCGTGTCCCCATGTGAGCATGTCCTCATGTGTGTCCCCGTGTGAGCGTGTCCCCATGTGAGCATGTCCTCATGTGTGTCCCCGTGTGAGTGTGTCCCCTTGCGAGCGTGTCCCCGTATGAGCATGTCCCCACACGAGCGTGTCCCCTTGCAAGCGTGTCCCCCTGTGAGCAGGTCCCCTTGTGAGCGTGTCCCCTTGTGAGCGTGTCCCCTTGTGAGCATGTCCCCCTGTGAGCATGTCCCCCTGTGAGCGTGTCCCCTTGCAAGCGTGTCCTCATGCGAGCATGTCCCCCTGTGAGCGTGTCCCCCTGTGAGTGTGTCCCCCTGTGAGCGTGACCCCCTGTGAGCGTGTCCTCCTGTGAGCATGTCCCCCCTGTGAGCGTGTCCCCTGTGAGCGTGTCCCCTTGTGAGCGTGTCCCCCTGTGAGTGTGACCCCCTGTGAGCGTGTCCCCTTGTGAGCGTGACCCCCTGTGAGCGTGTCCCCCTGTGAGCGTGTCCCCCTGTGAGCGTGTCCCCTGTGAGCGTGTCCCCCTGTGAGCGTGACCCCCTGTGAGCGTGACCTTACCTGGAGTGTGTCCCCCTGTGAGCGTGTCCCCCTGTGAGCGTGACCCCTTGTGAGCGTGTCCCCTGTGAGCGTGTCCCCTGTAAGCATGTCCCCCTGTGAGCGTGTCCCCTTGTGAGCGTGTCCCCCTGTGAGCGTGTCCCCTGTGAGCGTGACCCCCTGTGAGCGTGTCCCCTGTGAGCGTGTCCCCCTGTGAGCGTGACCCCCTGTGAGCGTGTCCCCCTGTGAGCGTGTCCCCTTGTGAGCGTGTCCCCCTGTGAGCGTGTCCCCTGTGAGCGTGTCCCCCTGTGAGCGTGTCCCCTGTGAGCGTGTCCCCTGTGAGCGTGACCCCCTGTGAGCATGTCCCCCTGTGAGCCTGTCCCCTGTAAGCATGTCCCCCTGTGAGCGTATCCCCTTGTGAGCGTGTCCCCTTGTGAGCGTGACCCCTTGTGAGCGTGTCCCCCTGTGAGCGTGTCCCTTGTGAGCGTGTCCCCTGTGAGCGTGACCCCTATGAGCATGTCCCCCTGTGAGCGTGTCCTCTTGTGAGCGTGTCCCCTTGTGAGCGTGACCCCTTGTGAGCGTGTCCCCCTGTGAGCGTGTCCCCTGTGAGCGTGACCCCCTGTGAGCGTGTCCCCTGTGAGCGTGTCCCCCTGTGAGCGTGTCCCCTGTGAGCGTGTCCCCTTGTGAGCATGTCCCCCTGTGAGCGTGACCCCCTGTGAGCGTGTCCCCTTGTGAGCGTGACCCCCTGTGAGCGTGTCCCCCTGTGAGCATGTCCCCCTGTGAGCATGACCCCCTGTGAGCGTGACCTTACCTGAGTGTGTCCCCTGTGAGCGTGTCCCCTGTGAGCGTGTCCCCTGTGAGCATGTCCCCTTGTGAGCGTGTCCCCCTGTGAGCGTGTCCCCTGTAAGCATGTCCCCCTGTGAGCGTGTCCCCTTGTGAGAGTGTCCCCTTGTGAGCGTGACCCCTTGTGAGCGTGTCCCCCTGTGAGCGTGTCCCCTGTGAGCGTGTCCCCCTGTGAGCGTGTCCCCTGTGAGCGTGTCCCCCTGTGAGCGTGTCCCCCTGTGAGCGTGTCCCCCTGTGAGCGTGTCCCCTGTGAGCGTGTCCCCTTGTGAGCGTGTCCCCCTGTGAGCGTGTCCCCTTGTGAACGTGTCCCCCTGTGAGCGTGTCCCCTGTGAGCGTGTCCCCTGTGAGCGTGACCCCCTGTGAGCGTGTCCCCCTGTGAGCGTGTCCCCCTGTGAGTGTGTCCCCTGTGAGCATGTCCCTGCCCGAGTGTGTCCCTGCGTTAGTGTCAGCACAGCCTCAGCATGTGGAATCAGCAGCTTACATGATTCGTATTTCCCTTCAAGTTTCGCGTGCAGGGACGAAGGGCAAGGAGACTGATCAGACCACTGATGGCTAAACAAGCAGACGGACAGAGTCCCGAGCCTGAAGGGGGGTCTGGGGAGTGGCAGGGGTGCACTTGGCAGCTTTTGCTGGGACCTTGCTGCAAAAAGGGGGTGTGTGAGTTGTGATCACACCAGGAGCTGTGAGTGGCTGAGCCCAGGAGACACTGACAAATCTGAGCTGGACTCAACACATCAGACAGGGACCCTCAGGCCCCTGAGAGCTAGTGGGCGGTGTGGAAAGCAGTGTTATAGCTTCAAGGCATCAATAAGGGAAAATCCAAGCCCTGGGAGGACACATGTAGGAAGCAGGTAGTGGGTCAAACTCTAGCCAGGCTGTTGTTTGTTTGGAGAACCGCGCAAGAGCTCCTGAGTCAGCAGCCAACCCTCGGCCGGCAACTGGATGCTTTGTAAGGCCTCCCAGGAGCAGGGGCAGCACAAGTGTGTGTCATATCACCACAAGGAGGACCCCAGACACTGGGTCTGGCACACCAGACTCCCCCAACCCCCAGTGGACAGCAGAAGTGAGTGAGTGAAGTGAAGTCGCTCAGTCTTGTCTGACTCTTTGCGACCCCATGGACTGTAGCCTACCAGGCTTCTCCGTCCATGGGATTCTCCAGGCAAGAGTACTGGAGTGGGTTACCATTTCCTTCTCCAGGGGATCTTCCCAACCCAGGGATAGAACCTGGGTCCCCCACATTGGAGGCAGACACTTTAACCTCTGAGCCACCAGGGAAGCCCTGGACAGCAGAAAGGAGGGTCAAATTCCCGGAAGACACTTAATGCCCCCAGGCTGGAGGAGTGCCACTGGAATCATGCCTGAGTTTGTAGAAACAGGATACCCAGTCCCCACGCCCCTCACCTGCCATCTCCAGACCCATCCTTAGAGCCCACTGTGGTTCACTGGGCCCTACCGTCACTGTTAGGCTTGCAGGGTGGGGAGGAGTGTGATCTTGGTTAGTGTTGCTGAGCCACAGTGAGAGGAGAGGGATAAAGAGGTTCTTGTCAGTCATTTTGTCCAGAAACATTGTCACAATTGGAGACTGAAGCATGCCCGCTATCAGAAATGCAGGATTGCTTGTGGACCACCTTGGGAGGCTCACCACCAAGACGTGGGGAGATAGATGTTCTGGGTCTGAAAGAAGAGCCGCCCAGGTGAGCTCTAGGGCACAGTCCCAAGGTCAGACCCACGCTTCTCTGAAGGTCAAGAACAATGCTCCTTAAGTCTGCAGTCATTCTGGTTGATGTCTTGTTCACCCAGCCCTCTCTTCCAAGTGCTTAGCATTGGAAGAAGCTTCCCTTCGAGTAACTATTGTGTCAGAGAAAAGCAGCACTGAGAGAAGGTGTTACCTTTGCCCTGAGTCAGGGCGTCATGATGCACAAATAACTCTTTACTTGATGCATTTGAATCTTGCTTCCATGACTCAACCTCAACCCAAGAAGTTAAGGTGGTAAACTCATGGATTGTGGATTGCTGGTTGTAGGGACTTTTTCCCCCATAAAATACAGCATACAGGGGTTATAAACACACAATACAGATTATCAGACTATAAAAAGGCATAACAATACGATATGATTCATAGCTGGCATGGGCACAATATTTTGCAACAAGATTAAAGACTATGTGACTTAAATAACTTTCATTGTAATGCTTTCAACAGATCTAACGGAAAACAAACGGATTCTGCCTGGTGGTATGACTGGTGGGTAGTACCCAATAAAATCCCCAGAGGGCTATTCATCTCCTCAGTCTAGCTGAGATGGTTCCACTTTGGTGAACACTTCACAACCAGGCCAGGCAGTTTCTGGGCGTGGAGGTAATATACCAGTCTCCTAGGATGCGCTGTGTTTGGCTAAATACAGCAGGCGTCCTCGGAGTCACACGGCTGAGGATGAGTGATTGGTACCCCGTCCCTCCACCTAGTCTCCTGCTCAGGCTCTCTTGGACTCCATTCAGGAATTAATTTGTGGTGTTCTGGTCCCCAAATAAATAACTTTTGTCTTCATCCAGCTCCTTGAGTTTCACAAGGAACAATATGCAGCCCTGACAAGGGGTGCGTCGCACAAGACCACGGGAGAGCCCGCTCTGCGCATCTGCAATTCAAATGCGGGATGAGGGCTGAAGCCTTCAATCTGTCTGCATCTAGTGCGTCCAGGCTGAGCCAGAGGCGGAGCTCTCGGCGCTGGTCCCCAGCGGATGTTTGGGAGCAGTGACAAGTGAGGGTCCTGCCGTCCTTCCTCCTGCAGCTTCGACGCACAGGCTGCTGGCGGAGCCCTCATCAGAACAGAGATGCTCTGTGCCCGTGAAGTGGTACCCTGTCTGCTCCAGCCCGCGGATTGGCTGAGCGAGTGAGCAGGGCAAGCGCTGAGTTCCTGAGAGCTGTTGGCAGCCTCTTCCTCTTTGTTCTTCCGAATGTGAAAATAGTGTAAATAGCAGCATCTGTAACTGCTCCTGCTGCTCTGACCGCCAGCCAGATCCTTTTTTTTTCCCCCTCCTTGCTCTCCCTGTCGGGCCATCCACATGCCACACACAGGCCAAGATGATGCAGTGAGGGACCCCCGAGTGCAGAGATGTAGGGCTGACCCCGCCCCCACGAGGGGCCCGGGAGGGCTCCGGGATTCCGGGGCTTCTGGCAGAATTCACAGCTCCATATGCTGCATCACGGAGGTTTGCGGCATTCATGGAATGTGTACAAAACGCATTTCTGCCCCTTCTTCTCCCCACAACCCACAGAAACACCATCCCTCAATCTTGAAGAGCTACAGTAACCTAAGCTGGATTTTATGCTTTGGAATTTTTAAAAGGGGATTGTTCTTACTCTAGCGTCCTCTGACTGCACTGAAATGAGCCCTGGCGTGAGTAACTCAAGGAATTATGTGGGGACAGCAACACAGAGCATTTTTGCCTTTTACCTGGATCTCTCCATGAGGCGACCAGTTCCAAAGCGTTCTTTCTCTTGGATCTTGTCATTTCCTTTCTCTGTCTGCCATCTCTGCTAACTGACAAAAGAAAAGGCTGTTATTTTCAGCATGTTCAAAGAATCCACACTGTTTTTCTATCAAAGTGGCAGGTGTCCCTGACTGTGAATTGTATACTAAAATTCTCAAAGGCCTAATCAAAATTAGCACCATCTCGATTTTAGAAATAAGGACCAAAGGGTCAGTAAGATTTCTTTGTGCTATTATAACTTCCATATCATCCTGAATCTCAATTCAAGACAACCTTAGCATGGAAAAGTAGAATTCCCAACTATATCCATCCGTTAAAAAAAAAAAATGTGTATCATTCTAACACATGTCAACCCCAAAGACATAAAATGCTAGTCTCCGAGGGACAGCCTATAATTGTGTTTTAAAAATACACACCAATATATCTTCTCTGAGTTAGAAATTCTGCATTCGGGACTTCCCTGGTGGTCCAGTGGCTGAGAATCCACCTTGCAATGTAGGGAATGTGGGTTCGATCCCTGGTCTGCGAAAATTCCACATGCCACAGAGCAGCTAAGCCCATGCAGCACGGCAACTGAATCCTCTGTGCAGCAACAAGAGACCTGATGTAGTCAACAAATAAATATTCCTCAAAAAGAAGTTAAACACGGAAAGAGAGAAATGTGTGTCACTAAAGTAATATAACTAGTAACTAAATAAATAAACAAATAACAATAACAAGCCCTAGAAGTACAGTACCCCAAGTACCCTGAACAGTACCCCAAGCTGCTACAATCTCTTATCTGAAATGTCCAGTTTCCAGGAATTTCCTGGTGGTCCAGCAGTTAGAAGTCTGTGCTCACACTGCTGAGGGCCTGGGTTCAATCCCTGGTCAGGGAACTAAGATCCATGGCCAAGGGGAAAAAAAAAAAGAAAGAAAGAAAAGAGGAAGTTCTACACATGGGTGAAATATCTGTCCACAGAATGGTCATCCATCCTGCTCTGTGGTCTGTAAAGGTTAAAACTGGCCTAGATCTGAAAGGGTCCAGGACTAAAGCAAGCAAGGGTGCACTTCCAAGCTAAGAGTAAATGAAAGTCTTTAGACTTTCAGGAGAGTAAATACAGCCTCTTTTATTAAGTTTTCTCTTTTTGTGAATCTATATAATTTACTAGTTTCGCCATTCCAAGCAAATAAATATGGGTTTGACGTTTTATGCAGACACTTCATAAGGGCGGAAAGTTAGAAATGATTCAGGAAGTAAGGTCTTCATTGGTTACCAAGCAGGCAGGAATATGCTAAGGAAAATGAAGGGGGGAAATTATGATGGAAACAAGGCTGAGGAAGCTCTTGATGCAGATAGCCTATACCCCGAAGGAAGCCCGGAGGACAAGAGAGGGGGTCCCTGAGCACCCTGGGCTGCCCCATCCCAAGCTGAGGGCACGGAGGAAGCCAGGCCGTCAGCTCTGCTCTGAATGAGTCTGCTGCTTACAGATCCCGCCAGCGTCAAGTCTGTGAGACTGTGAAATGGCAGAGGGGGACTGTGACCTGTACAGAAGGAGTAGGGCTCCAGAGAGCCCCGGAGGACAGGACTTTCCCCCGGGAGCACCAGAGGTGGGAGGAAGCTGAATCCTGGGATTGTATCCAAACTGCCCTCCGTCACCCATACGGAGACACTCGCTGGGCTCTGGACCTCCCTATGCCTCCTCCCAAGGGGACAGCCTGCTGTCCTAAGTCCTGGATGTTATTAAGCTTCAGCACTGAAGCTGGGGACATGTCCATCTTATGACTGGTGGAAAAACAAGGAACAATCTCGACCCAGAGCAGAGGGGCCAGATGAGCCAGGCTTGGGCTTGCACTCCACACACTGAGACTATTACAGGAGGGCGCCACAGTCTGGATGGCGCTCCATAGCCGAGAGATTCCTTTGATGTTTATTCTAGTAATTCATAAATTTTTTACATGCTCATACTTATGTAATGCATATAGTCAAGGCTATGGTTTTTCCAGTAGTGATGTACAGATGTGAGCTTTGGATCATAAAGAAATCTGAGCACTGAAGAATTGATGCTTTTGAACTGTGGTGTTGGAGAAGACTCTTAAGAGTCCCTTGGACTGCAAGGAGATCAAACCAGTCAATCCTAAAGGAAATTAACCCTGAATATTCACTGAAAGGAATGTTGCTGAAGCTGATGTTTCAGTATTTTGGCTACCTGATGCGAAGAGCTGACTTGTTGAAAAAGACCTGGATGCTGGGAAAGATTGAAGGCAGGAGGAGAAGGGGATGACAGAGGATGAGATGGTTGGATGGCATCAGCGACTCAATGGACATGAGTTTGAGCAAACTCTGGGAGATGATGAAGGACAGGGAAACCTGGCATGCTACAGTCCATGGGGTTGCCAAGAGTCAGACATGACTTAGTGACTGAACACCAACAACTGGTGTAAAGAAGATCATGTTTGTGGGCTTTTTTCTCAAAGATCTTTGAATAAGATTGAATCTCCAGGAAGATGTGCCTTGTCGGGGTTGGCCCTCTGCCATCTCCCTGCCCCATAAGGACGTCTGTGGGGACAGGGAGTGCAGAGCCCTCAGCTGTGGATCAGGAGAAATCCAGGAGGGTCGGCGGTGCCCTGGCCCACAGCTCACTGGGCTGTGGGTGCAGGACAGTGGTCGCAGACTGCTGGGGTTAGACTGGGCCCTCTTTGCCCAATGCATACCAGGCACATGGCCTGCCACATGACCTATCTCATTCTGCCAACTGGATCAAATTAGTTAAACCCAAAATTAGTTCAAGCCACTTTTTAGAAATAGAGTAGTTATCTGACCAAATGTGTCAGATTTAAAAATATAACCTGTTTACGATAGCTAGGACATAAAAGCAACCTAAATGTCCATCAGCAGAGGGAAGAAAGTTGTGGTACATATACACAATGGAATATTACTCAACTATTAAAAATAACACATTTGAATCAGTTTTAAAGAGGTGGATGAAACTGGAATCTATTATACAGAGTGAAGTAAGTCAGAAAGAAAAACACCAGTCCAGTATATTAACACATATATGTGGAATTTAGAAAGATGGTAACAATGACTCTATTTGCGAGACAGCAGAACAGACACAGATGTAAAGAACAGGCTTTTGGACTCTGTGGGAGAAGATGAGGGTAGGATGATTTGAGAGAATGACATTGAAACATCTATATTACCATATGTGAAACAGATTGCCAGTCCAGGTTCGATGCATGAGACAGGGCGCTCAGGGCCGGTGCACTGGGATGACCCTGAGGGATGGGATGGGGAGGGAGGTGGGAGGGGGTTCAGGATGGGGGACACATGTCCACTTATGGCTGATTCATGTCAGTGTATGGCAAAAACCACCACAATGTTGTAGAGTAATTAATCTCCAATTAAAATAAATTAAATTTTAAAAAGTAATAGGATCCAACCATCTCATTGCCTGCTTCAGTGTTCTTGCCTGGAGAATCCCATGGACAGAGGAGCATAGTGGGCTACAATCCATGGAATCACAAAGAGTTGGACACGACAAAAGTGACTTAGCATGCACACACACAGAAACCATTTCATTTAGAATCAAACTTTTAACTTGGAAAAACTTACTGAGAGCGAGAATACCCCATATGAAATTATGATGCTGAACGCAGGTCCAAACCCATACAACATGCAATATCCAGAGTGAATCGTGATACAAACTGTGGGCTTTGGGGGTTCAGTTCAGTTCAGTCACTCAGTTGTGTCCAACTCTTTGTGACCACATGGACTGCAGCACGCCAGGCCTCTCTGTCCGTCACCAACTCCGGGAGTTTACTCAAACTCACATCCATTGAGTCAGTGATCCCATCCAACCATCTCATCCTCTGTCGTCCCCTTCTCCTCCCACCCTCAATCTTTCCCAGCATCAGGGTCTTTTCCAATGAGTCAGTTCTTCACATCAGGAGGCCAAAGTATTAGAGTTTCAGCTTCAACATCAGTCTAAAATTTGGGGGCTATGATGTGTCAATACCGATACTTTATGTCTAACAAATCAACATTAATTATAGGAGAGGTTCTGCATATATGGTGGAGGAGATAGATGGGAAATCTACATAATTCCCCTCAACTTTTTCTAAAACTGCTTTAAAAATTATAGTCTTAAAAGTATTTTCAATCTCACTGATACGTATGGTCTAGTTTGGTCTGCTTCTGCCCTCCTCAGGTGGCCAGTCCATATTCAGAGATGTATAAATAAGAGCAAGGGGCTGAGGGGCTTCCCCAAGTGTTCAGAGCAGGCCTCAGACACCATCGCCCACATCCACACCTTTTTGTCTTCCCACTCTTTGACTGTTTGTCCACATAGAAACGCTCTCCATGTGAAGACACAAAGTGTCTGGAAAATGCTGTGGGCCTGTTCATGATTCCAATAGTGTTGGAAACCAAAAGATTACAAAGAAGTTATGTGTCCTGACGGTTATATACACAACAGGAGATTGAAACTTCATCACTTTAATAACAAAGTTGAAATGGCTTCGCATCAAATCCATGGACCAGATCCACACCAGTGCCTACCTGCAGATGATAAATGTGCTACTTGAAAACATATTTTCCATCCCCTTCTGGTATATCATCTTGAGCTCACAGACATCAGTCATGGCAGGACCGTGCTGCTCAAAGACCTGCCAAGACAGCGAGGGGGTCTGTGTGGTTCCTACTCACAGTTGGGAGGCTAGTCCAATGGAGTTAAATTTGCAAACCTCTTCCTTGATTATATGTTTTCAAAATAAATATATGGATAGTGTGATATACTATTTGTGAGTTAAAGTTGGATGTAAAGAACAGAGGTTCATCATTCAGACTAGACTGGTTTAATGAAAGAAACATCCAACCTTCAGTCTTGTGTGGAGTATATGATGCTTCCCAGGTGGCGCAAGTGGTAAAGAGCTCTCAGGCCCATGCAGGAGACATGAAACGTGGGTTCGATCCCTCAATTGGAAAGATCCCCTGGAGGAGGGCACGGCAACCCTCTCTAGTATCCTTTCCTGGAAAATTCCATGAACAGGGGAGCCTGGCAGGCTACAGTCCATAGGGTCACACAATAAAATAAAATGTTAACATAATAGTGATTAACTGTAAAAGCCACCCGGAGGACAGACACTAGTACCATGCCTGTGAGAGGCGTCATCACCGAGGCTCACAGACGGGAGTAACTGCTGGCTCTCCTGGGAGTGGCATCCAGACTCATGAGGGTGCCGGCCCTGGAGGCTTTCTGCCCCTTCCCGCAGGTCCTCATGGGAAGGAGAGAGAGGCTTGGGCTCCAACTTGCCAACCAGGACGCAGAAGCCAGGTGCTTTGGAGGAAGCGATGGCCAGCCCAGAGCTGCCAGGGCATGAGATTAAAAAGGGGCAGAGAAGGTGACCAGGTGCACCGCCTCCTTTCCCTGAGCCCCCGGCATCGTCCCGTCTCCACAAAGGAGACTGGACACAGAGAGCCCACAGCTGAGTGTCCATGTCTGAGCAGGGAGGAGGCACAGGGCGGCTGTGTGATGTCGGTGCCATCCCCCCACTGTACAGGCGAGAAGGTGAGGGGTCTTTCCTACCCCGCTGACACCAGCTTCTCTCCAGATGGACACCCCGACATTGGAGAACCAGTTCTCGGATCAAGGGTGGTTATCATCCTGTTGGAGAGAGCGGGCCTGGTCCCCCATTGGAGGCGGGGACCCTGCACACATCCCTCAGGTGGGGTCAGGGCTCGGGGCCCCGAGCCTCCCCAACTGGTGCCGACCAAGAGTCAGGTGCAGGAGCTTGAAGTGACTGCTGAAAAGCAAGGAAATAGCTCAGTTCCTGCTCCCGAGCGCCCACAGCTGCTGGGACTGGTCCCGGCATGGTGATGGCGTTAAGGATGGAGACGCACCCTGAGGCAGGGGTCTGAAACAGGGCATCCCCAGGGCCACGCTCCATCTGGAGGCTCCAGGGAGACTCCTTCCTCACCTGCCCCAGCTCCTCGAGGTCCCAGGAGCTTGGCTTGTGGCCGCATTGCTCCAAACTCAGCCTCCATCTTTACACAGCCCCTCGCCACTGTGTCCGTGTTTTCTCCAGTTCTTACAGGAACCCTGGTCACTGAGTGAGGCCCCATCCTAATCCAGTATGCCCTCATTTTAACAAATTATTAATTTATCTGCACAACTAAGACTCTAGTTCCGCATCAGGTCACAGGCTGAGGTTCCAGATGGACAGGCATTTGGGGGTCTGCATGTTTGTGGTGATCTGCTAGTAGGGCTTCCCAGGCGGCACTAGTGGTAAAGAACCCTCCTGCCGATGCAGGAGACATGAGAGATGCAGGTTCGATCCCTGGGTGGGGAAGATCCGCTGGAAGAGGGCATGGCAACCCACTCCAGTATCCTGGAGAATCCCTGTGAACAGAGGAGTCTGGCGGGCTACAGTCCATAGGATCACGGAGAGCTGGACATGACGAAGCAACTGTAGTGTGGGGTCAGCAACGAGTGTGACTTACAACCAGAGAAGGTCTTATTACATGGGAGCCAGAGGGAGAAACAGATGCCTGCAAGGCAGCCTCAGCCCTTCATTCAAGGAACATCTACAAGAACAAGAACAATCTGGGGAGATCGCGAGCAGAGAGGCAGGGTGGGCGAGGGGTGGGCGGGAAGTGGGGTTTGGGAACTGACTCACTCTGCAAATCCTCCCGGGCCTCCTCCTCCCCGGCCCTGGAGGACTGGGCTACCGCCGGGTCGGAGCAGCAGCCCTCTGCTCTCAGCACAGTTAGGGCATACCCTCTGGGGCCACACCCCACACCAGCCCGCACAGAGGTGCGTTCACCTGGGGTGTGAGAGGAAGGGGCTTTGTTAAGTGTGAAACATGCACAAAGGGAGAAAATGTCTCAAGCATAAAATGTCAACTGAGAATCAAAAACACAACAACACACATAGAATTAATGATGCTTTATTTAAGGATCATATTCCAAGCCCAAACATACAACCGTTTAAGGACAGTTTATCAGGGTGCGTTTCTACCCCTCCCAAATGCCTCCATAAAAGAGATCTGGGCAGCACATGAGTCAAATTCCCACAACCAAAAGATAAAAGGCCCAGGGAAGGTAAATCAAAAAGCTGAATGTCCAGAAACAGCTCGGAAAACCACAACCCCCAAGCTGGAAATCAATGACTTGTTAGTCGTGGAAACATATAACCAAGTCACTTCATAACGTGCTCACTTCCTTCATTAAAGAAATATTCTTTGGCACAAGTAACAATATTGGAATTCTTTTATTATGGAAAATGTCAGTGTTCTCCTAAAACTCTTAGGTCCTGTTGTGTGGTTTTTTTAAAATCTGTTTTAAATTCCAGTTTTGTGGAAATTATTAAAGTTTTCTACAAGTGTAAAAGCCGCCATGAAACTCATTTGATTTAATTTTCTTTCCATTGATAATACCCCTAAAAGTCATAAAAATAAATTTGGGGCCAACCTTGTCAACAAAGAGAACTGGAACTGCAGCAGAACTTCACCACCCTTGGAACTTTAAACTCTGAGAATCCCTACCCTTCTGCTGGAACGCCGGGTCCCTCGTTCCAAAAGCTCCATCTGCCCTGGGCTTCCCTCCTTCTCCATCTCCCGTGTTCCATCTCCACGCCCTCCTTCCTTGGTTCCTGTCTCTCCTTCTCCCTGAGAAATTCAATTCTCCCTGAAGCTCCCAGCAAACTCCTGCCCATTCCTAGAGACCCTCAGTGGCCACCTTTCCTTGTCACTTGTCCTGTCTCTGAGGCAGAATAATTATTTATTGGTTTTGGCTGTGCTGGGTCTTCATTGCTGTTCTCGGGCTTTCTCTGGTTTTGGTGAGCAGGGGGCTATTCCTAGCTGTGGAGTGCGGGCTTCTCATCAAAGTGGCTTCTCTTGTTGTGGAGCAAACTTGAGGGGCCTGGGCCCCAGCAGTTGCAGCTCCCGGGATCTCGAGCACAGGCTCAGTCATTGGGATGCACGGGTTTAGCTGCTCCTCAGCATGTGGGATCTTCCTGGACCAGGGACTGAACCAGTGTCTCCTGAATGGCAAGGTGGATTCTTCACCACTGGACCACCAGGGAAGCCTGAGGTGGAGTCTTTGCGTCTCTCTCCGAGTCCCAGACCTTTCTTGCTGTGGATCTCCTCTCTCAGAATCACGAATTGCTTGCATCCCTGCCATAGGTGACTCAGAGGTAAAGAACCCACCTGCCAGTGCTAGAGGCATAAGAGATGTACGTTTGATCCCTGGGTCAGGAAGATCCCCTGGATAAGGTCAGGCACCCACTCCAGTGTTCTTGCCTGGAAAATCCCCATGGACAGAGAAGCCTGGTGGGCTATGGTCCATAGGGTTGCAAAGAGTCAGACACGACAGATGCAACTTGGCATGCACGCACGCATCTTCTCCTTGTCTCTTCCATCCTCTTCTCTTGGTACTTGGCTGTGTCCAAATTTCCTCCTCTCACAAAGACCCTAGTCCTATAGCACTGGGGCTGACCCTAATGATTCCCTTTTACTTAATTATCTCTTTAGAGATCTATCTCCAAACACAGTCCCTTTCTGAGATCCCAGGGTTAGGGTTCTGACCTATGGATTCTTAGTGGGGGACACAATACAACCTATTACATTGATAATGCGATTTCTTTCATCATTGAAATCCCACAGCTTTCTTACATTTTTGTTTGCTTGCTTGCTTTTAACTCTGCAGACTCATATCTTGGTCTGATTCTTGGAGATATTTAATTATGTACCTCTTGTCAGTGCCCTGGATGGAGTCACAGCCTGGACCTAATAAGTATTCTTCCTTTCAAATTGTTCGCTTCTCCTTCCTATTTCAAAATTGGATCTGAAGTTCCCCACATGGCATGAGAACTGTTTGTGCATTGCAAGCTCCAGGTCCTTAAATTTATGAATTATTGTCTCCTTGAAAGCGAGGCTAACCAGACCTGATTTCCAGGCATCCCCAGTGCGCATGACGCCAGACCTGCAATAAAAAATGTCCGGTGAGTTCAGACCCTTCTATGGAGAATTCTTAAAGGCAACCACTTAGATTTGCTTTTTAAATTTTTTTCCCCCTCATACGGAGAAGGATCGTGCAGAATCAACCCACTAAAAAGAATTGTCATAAAATCTCACACCATTGACTTGTAAATGGAATTGAATCTATAGCGTCTACATAATGATACTATCAAAAGGAAAAACTATCACATCCATATAACAGATGAGATATGAAATGACTACCATGGCAGATGAACACCCCAGAGGTATTTTGCTTTATTCTGCTCACTGCGTTTATAACCCCAGTTTCTCTAATTTTAGTTATTTTTTTCCTCAGGTCTCAAGACAAGAGCAGAAAGACTCTTCCCCCCACCCTCTCAACAAATCACCTCATACAGAAGTCGATAATATAAATACTTACGTTTCTGGGGTCAGGGCTGGGGCTTTATTAAAACTGATTTTTCAAAATGTATTTCTGTTGTGGCTGCAGCTACAGGGGAGCCCTCCCGTCAGAACCTCTCGGTCTGGGAATCAAAGCTTATGCAGGGGTGGGGGCGGGTTTGAAGAAGGAAAAATGGCACTTGGGAGACGCAGACCAAGTGGTGTGATCATCTCAGGGATCAGCCTTGCAGGCGGGGACCAGCCTGGGGCAGAACATCAGAGACAGGTCCTGTCTGAGTGCCTTCCTCGGCAAACTCAGCTCCTTCCTGCCTTCTTGGCCTCATGATAGTGACCGCCCCAAACTCAGATCATCAGCAGACGCCCTCATTGAGCCCCACCTGGAGCTAAAACACAGCACCCCCAAAATGTGAAGCCATTCGGATCACAGGCTCATGCTTTGCTCTCTGCTGCCAGAAGGGTGTCCTGCAAAAGCAGAGGCCCCCAGGGCTGATTCTCAGACCCCCACCCACCTGCAGCCTCGGGGGACTCGGCCAGTCTCATTAAGGCTGGACGGCTGCATCCGGGTTCCGGGCCCGGGGCCCCAGGGGTGGGAGAGGGAGGCGCGGGCGGGGGTCCTGCTTGCTCGAGAGTTCCTGGCATGCCTGGGATTTACAAGCTGGAGGGTCCTGGTTAAAGGGTGTGCTTTGGACCTATTAAATATGAGTGGCCTCGGGGACTGGCTCATTCCCACCAGTGCAGTCGGCACTCTCATTGTGGGGAACACAGGCCTGGCGCTAATGAAGCTGTGCAGAGGCAGCCAGACCCCCTCCTGCAGAACCAGAGCTGGGGGCTTTCTGCGCACGTTTCCCCCATGGAGAGAGCAAGAAAAGGCGCATGTGGGCCTCACAAAGTCAGCAGGAAGAAAAGCACCGAGCCGACACACACATGCTAGCGATAAGTGTCGCCGGGGCGTTAAATGGTGTGAAACCAGAGAGGAAAACAAAAGCGAGTGTGGCAAGAACAGCCAGGAAACCTCAGCCACAGCACTGAAAAATGAACAAACACACAGAAAATCCAAAGGCCCCCCAGTGTAACCACGCACGGGTGAGGAAGCTGGTCCCCGCCCCGCCTTCCTGCTCCCTTCTATGCGAGTCAAACTTTTGTTTAGCGTCTGCAGCCCCTTAATTATATTTAGGCTTTGTGCCTTTTTTGGTCCATCGGGGTTTAAGGAGATCTCATTTTCTTTTGTAATTTTCCAGGAAGGTTCAGGAAAAAGGCACATGTGCCTTAAAAGAGCCTGCAAAACGATTATTTTCCACCCAGAAATTTCTTTTCCTAGTAAAAAGTAACATGTGTTTACAGTGCTAAATTTGGAAAACAGAGATAAATATAGAGAAGGTAAAAATTATCCACAATTCCTCCTCCTCTAGAGAGTCACAGCTGTATTCTAGAAGATTTATTTCTATGCTTATTATAATTGATCAAAAAAGGTAAAGGTAAATAGGAATACAATTTCATTTTATGAAGCGGAGATCATAATATATCCAGTAATGTTTTGTTGTTGTTTAGTTGCTAAGTCGTGTCTGACTCTTTTGTGACCCCATGGACTGTAGCCTGCCAGGCTCCTCTGTCCATGGGGTTCCCCAGGCGAGAATATCAGAGTGGGTTGCCGTTTCCTTCTCCAGGGGATCTTCCCCACCCAGGATCAAACCCTGAGCATTGCAGGCACATTCTTTACCACTGAGCTGTCAGGGAAGTCCATGTAGTAACGTATACTGTGTTTATTTAATCTTGTGTTGTAATAATTTTCATACGGCATAATGTATTCTTTGAAAGCATGATTATTAACAGCTTCAAAATATTTTTAATGTGTATAGCATAATTTATTTTCCCATTTTTCTCTTCTTGGACAGTCAGGTGGTTTTGAGTTTCTTCTCATAAATCAGGCTAGAATAACTATCCCTATATGTAAAACCTTGAGCATGTTTCTTGTAATATCTTTAGAACACATTTCTAGGTGTGAAATTATTGAGTTAAAAAGAATGAATGTTCTTTAAATTTACCCTTCCTCTCTTGTACTGAAATGTTCAGGTCCTTGCACACTGTCCAGCAAGAAGTATTTTCTTCAAAATTTATAAACGGGTTAGCCTATATTATAGGTGAAAGTGCTATTTTGAATTTAATTTAATAGCTAAGGGGTTGAATACGTTCATTATTTGTGTTCAATCTGAACTCATTTTGCAAATTATATGTTGCTACTTTTTAAAAACAAGATGTTAAGTTTTTTTTCAATATTTGGACATTTTCTTTGTGTTATTAATACTAATAAGTATTTTGAGATCATCAAGATTTTATTTTTTCTAGTTTCTAAGTCATCATAATTTTGTATGTGACATTTGTTGATATTTTAAATATTTTAATGATATAAATTCATGTAAAGAGAAAACTCACTATTTTATTTGTTCTTTGTTCTCTTTCATTTATTCTTTGAAAATTCTGTTTCCTCTCAAGGCAATTTTTTAGATAACCAGTGAAAATAGCTTCTTGTGTTTCAGTACCTTTTTCAATATTTACTTCATTAATCCACTATAAATTTATTTCAGTGTAAAGAGCAATGTGAGATTCTAGCTTGACTTTTTCTCCCCAAATAACACATAAATTTTTCCAAACTTAGCAGCACAATAGGTTGAGCAATTCATTAATCCCACAGTGGCTTATAATGTTTTCTTCATCATAAAATATGGTGTATCCCAGAGTCTTTTTCCAGGCAATAGAATCTAGTCTACAAATCTACTTGCATGTTGTTGTACAATTAACAAACTCCTTTAATTGTTATATTAGCTTCACAATATAATTTATAATATATATACTACAGGTTTATATCACATAATATATACAATCTTCCTCCAATGCAGGTGCTGCAAAAGTCAGGGGTTCGATCCCTGGATCAGGAAGATCTCCTGGAGGAGGGTACTGCGACCCACTCCAGTATTCTTGCCTGGAGAATCCCATGGACAGAAGAGCCTGGCGGGCTACAGTCCATAGGGTCACAGAAAGTCAGACACGACTGAAGTGACTTAGCACACATGCACATGCAAAGTAGCGCTGATAGGTCATTTCTCATGATTTTTAAAAAAACATTTAAAAATCACTTTCAAAAGTGGTGTAGCCCTTTTGGAAAACTTTGCCAGTCTCTTAGAATGTTCAACATAGATTTATCATATGACCTAGCAGTTTCATTCTTAGGTCCCTACCCAAGAGAAATGAGAGCCTACATGGACCCAGAGACTGGAATGCACACAACTATAGAAGCATGCTTTATAACAGCCAAGAGGTGGAAACAACCCAAATGCCATCCAACTTGAATGGATGAACAACACATAGTATATCCATAAACCAGAATTATTCAGCCATATAAAGGAATGAAACCCTGACACATGCTACAGTGGGGTTGGACCTCAAAAACATGATGCAAAGTGAAAAGAAGGCCACACGGTATACGGTTCCATTCGTATGAAATGTGCAGAATCCAGAAAGCTGCAGCAACAGAAGGCAAATTTGTGGTTACAAGGGGCCCCGTGGTGAAAGACAGTGACTCAACGTGGGCACGACCTTTCTTCTTGCCTTGATGGGAAATTTCCATAGCTAGATCATGGTGATGGCTGCACAGGTCTGTAAATTTAGTAAAATTCATTGAATTATACATTTAAAATGAGAGAATTTTATGGTATGTTAAGTATACTTCAATAAAGCAGTCAAAAATCATTTTCAGTATATACTTTTTCAGATTACTTTAGAATCATTTGCTGAGTTGCTAAGAAAGTTCCATCAGTATTACACTAAAACTTCAGGGAAGAAAATTGTTATATTGTTAGATTTTATATCTAGGAACATTTTTTCATTGTTATGTAAATGGATCATACAATGTATAAACTTCACTGCATTTTATTTCTGAAATTATCTTTATACCACTAAATAGAATCATATTCTTGAATTATTTCACTAAAATTTTTCTTCAGGTGTGATTTATTTGATTTTGATATATTAAAATGTTTTGTCAATTATTTCAAGCTTGTTATTATCAGTATGTAGTAAAGCATTTTTGTATTTATTTAGTATTATATCATCTTGCCTTTTTAAGATTTTTAAGATTAATTTGGTATTAGAGCCAAATAACTGTAGAGATTTCAAAAAAATTCCTAGACTTCTTCCAATAATGTTTTTCTCTTCCTCTGTATTGGTTAGAACTTCCAGCTTAAATTAGAAGAATTTTGATAACAACAACAACAATAAATAAATAATCTCATTCCTGATTTTAAAGGGAATTTTCCCAGTGTTTTACCATTACGTGTAATGTTGACTTTAGGTGGTGTGTGTGGTTTTTAGCTTTTTAATTTTGAAATAACTATAAATTCACAGGAAGTCACAAAAATAATACAGAGGTATTGTGTAGCCATTTCCCAGTCTCTCCCATCAATTACATCTTACGTAACTATCACACACTATTAAAAGCAGGAAATTGGCATTAGTATGATGTGCCGTGTATAGTTCTTTGTTATTTATCATGTGTGTGGATTCGGATAACCACAGCCACACTTGGAACTGCTTGCTCTCCGCAAGGATTCAGCTACCCCTTCATGCTAAAACCACCCAGTCCCTCGCTTTCCCTCACGCCTGACCACCACTAACCTCTGTTCCACCTCTGCAATGTAATTTAGTCATTTCAAGAATGTTATATAAATCACATGTGTAACCTTTTGAGTTTGGCTTGTTTTACTCACTGTAATGTTTTGCGATTCATGCAAATTATTGCACGTATCAGTCCTTTGTTTCTTTTCATTGCTGTGATATTCCATGGTATTGATGTATTGTAGTTTAACTATTCACTTATTGTAGGATATTTTGATTGTTTCCAGCTTTTAGCTCTTGGCAATCAAACTGCTATGAACAACCATGGTCAGCTTTTCATGAAGAGAAGTGTTTGCTGCTTTGGGATAGGAGTATAATTGCTGGGATATATAGTAAGTATATGTTTAGTTGTTTTTCAGAAATTGCAAAACTATTTTCCAGAGTGGCTGCATCACTTTGTCTTCCCACGAACCCACACATAGAATATAAGAGATCAGTTTCTTTGCAGCCTTGCCAGCAGTTCCTATTGTCGTTTTGATTTTTTTTAATTGTTCTAATATGCAGTGATTTCTTCTTGTGGTCTTAATTTGTCTGTCTCTTATGGCTTGTAATGTAAGACATTTTTATGTGTTATTTGCCAAACATGTATCTTCTTTGCTAGCTGTCTCTTCATGTCTTTTGCCCATTGCCAGAAAAAAAAAAAAAAAAAACAACCTATAATTGTGTGACTTCATTGAATTTTGAGTTCTTTATACATTCTAGTTATAAATCCTGTTTCAGACTTAGGGTTTGCAAATATATTTTCCCAGTCTGTGATTTCCACTGATGTATGTGTATCTTTCCACCAACACTCCATAGTCTAGATTACTGTTACTGTAGAAGTATTAAACTTGGGTAAAATGCCTTCACAAAAGGTATTATTATTATCCCAGATTGTTCTTGCTATTTTAGTTAGTTTGCCTTTCCGTATAAATTTTAGACTAATAGTATCTCTACCTACAGAAAATTTTAACTGGATTTTGACATGAATTTCATGATTTGTATATCCTTTGGGAAAAAAACTGACATCTTTACTATGTCAAGTCTTCCAATCCATGAATGAACAGCTTAAGTCTCTTAATTTACTTAGACCTTCTGTGACTCCTTTAATCAGTGTTTCTGCAGCTTTCAACACACAAGGTCTATGTATGTGGGTGTCTCTTTTTAGATCTATAACCAAATATTTTATTCCTATTAAGCAACTTAATAAGAATATAAAAAGGAACTGAATTTCTAAATCTGCTTGCCAAGTGTGTGTTACATGTGTGCAGAACTACGTGGCCTTTGTTCTGTAACCCTGCTGAACTCAGTGTGTATAATCTTAATCATTTTAAACATGTTGCAGATTTTTATGGCCTAAGATATGGTCTGTCTTGGTATAAGTTCTGTGGGCACTTGAAAAGAATGTATATTCTGCTGTTTGGGGGTGAAATAGTCTACAAATCAAAATCAGATCCAGCTGCTTCATGTTGCTGTTGGCTCCTTATAGATGTTTGTGATTTCCTATTTATTCTTTCTCTCTCTATGAATTTGACTACTCTAACTCTCTCATAACAATGGAAGTAGACTATATTTTTCCCTTTGGGACTGATTTACTTCACTCGGCGTAATGCCCTCAAGATCCATCTATGTTTTAGCATATGTCAGAATTTCCTATTTAAGGCTGAATAATATTCCGCTGACTTGATGAGTTTTTGATGTTGTGGGGTTTTGTCTTTTCTGTTTCCTTGTACAGACTTTCATAACACAATGGAAGATGCTGAGTTGGCAGCCGCTAGGCAGGCACCATTTTAACTAGAAGCCGTTATGATGCTTCATTATTCTTCTATGAACAGAGGGTTTAAAAAAAAACCCTATTATTGAAATCAATTTCACCAAACAATAGAACAAATAAAGGAAACAGTAAACTCCATTTTTGGTACAATGATCATTGACAGTGTAAAAATCATATTAGTTAACTCTATGACACCTTTCCTGGACAAAAGACAACTTATAGAAGACAGTTTGCAATTCTGTCTCATTCATGTGAAATCTAGACTAAAATCTAGACTGAAATCTACCTGTCAATTATCATCTACTGAGTCTGTTTTTGCATGATTACAAGTGTTAAAAAAAAATGTTGTTACCATTCACTCTGAGATTTAATTAATACTCTATGCTAATGCTACTGCTACTGCTAAGTCACTTCAGTCGTGTCTGACTCTGTGCGACCCCATAGACGGCAGCCCACCAGGCTCCCCCATCCCTGGATTCTCCAGGCAAGAACACTGGAGTGGGTTGCCATTTCCTTCTCCAATGCATGAAAGTGAAAAGTGAAAGTGAAGCCGCTCAGTCGTGTCCGACTCTTAGCGGCCCTGTGGATTGCAGCCTACCAGGCTCCTCCATCCATGGGATTTTCCAGGCAATAGACTGGAGTGAGGTGCCATTACCTTCTCTGAATTAATACCCTATGGGAAGTGAAGTGAAGTGAAGTGAAGTCGGTCAGTCATGTCCAACTCTTTGCGACCCGTGGACTGTAGCCAGCCAGGCTCCTCTGTCCACGGGATTCTCCAGGCAAGAATACTGGAGTGGGTTGCCATTTCCTTCTCCACCTATAGAGTTGAATATTTGAAAAGCCAAAATATTGGAGGGTCTAAAAGGAGAAAAAAAACCAGCAAATAAAGAAAATACACAATAACAACAACAAACAAGCAAAGCTGTCATTTAATGCATGGGTACGTTTTAATTAAGGGTGATTGAATACCTATTTTCTCTTTTGGACATATTAACCTAAAGCTGATAAGAGACAACCCGGGGAAGAGGAAGAAGGGGGTCAGAGGAGAGAAGAGAGAAAGAGAGAGAAGTTTAGGAGACTGGAGAAAGTGAGGGGGTGCAAGGGGAAGAGTGGGGAGTGGTGGGGGGCGGGGTGAGAGGAAAAGGAAGAGCACCCCCTCGGGCCGACCAGCCCTATCCGCTTTCCTACTGAAGGTGAAATCACCCTCAGAGGAGAAAACTCCATCCTGGGAAATGTCCAGGTTCATCCTGGCAGGTGAAGGATGAAGTCTCAGTTTTCAGTCAATGAATGCCCTGGGACTTAGAGGTTCAAGCCACCTCGTTAATGTGATTTTATTTTTGGTATATGAGTGGTTTTTTCCTTTTTCATTTGTTTCTTATGTTTGCTTAACAGCAGCAGAAAATGAGAAATTTCCCTGAGGTGAGGAGGACATTGGAGGCGGTGTAGACAAAAGGCTGCTCCTGCTCCAAACACCATTCAAGACACAAAGACAGAGTTCGAGGCCATCGTTCAAATGGAAGAGAGATGCTGAAAGCCCTTATTCTCCCGGGAACATATGTTTGAGGACCTTCCACAAATATAATTCAATCTGAAAGCCTTTTTCAAGGTTAATGAATATCATGGAAAGTTATAAATTAGATGTTTTTAAAATGTAAACTTGACCGTTTTTAATCAAGTTAAAAGAGCTATTTCAATTTCTTATGAAAATGAGTGCTAAGATGATCATAAGTCCAGAATAATTTGAACATCTAAATCTGCATGGTGCACTCTCTCTATTCAATAAGTATGTAGCATGACCATCCTGCACTAATCCTCCATTAATACTTTGTTAATAATCTCAGCATTCATGGAATGTGACCATACTCATAGAAAGATGACTTGTGCTCATGCCGAAACTTACCACCTTAATGTAGAATTTGGTTTAGAAAATGCTAATAAAGTACAACATAAAATGGTTAAAAGATATGTAAACTGTGTGAACACTGAAATCTATACTTCCATTAATTAATTCACCCGAAGCAAGAAGAGTTGGTTCTCTGCAATTCTTACCCACATATTATTTGGGTTCCTTTTGGCATGGCTATTTCATTTTAGTTCTGAGTATTAAGAGAGGTGACAGGGGTCCCTTAAGCCAGAAATGAGTTTTCACAAGATGCCTCTCTTATTGATATTTCTTGCTTTTTGAAGAATAAATCATTTGACCTCATATTTCTTGCAAATAATTACCAAAATTAAAAGTATCTGCAGAACATCCTTTTTGCTCCTAGCTCTGTGGAAAGGGGTCTTTGCCACAGCTAGCCGAGTGCTGGCATCTGACTTAGCATATAATGTCATTGTGAGGATGAAATGAGAAAATACTCATGAACATGCCTAACAGACTACCTGCCATGGAACAAGTGCTTAAGAAATATTTGTTGGGCTGTCATTGTATAGTCCTTGCCAGAAAGAAATTGAGTCAGTTGGAAAAACACTGACACGCGCATAGAAGAGTAATGCTTTTATATCTATCTATGAATATATATGCTCAGTCATGTCCAACTCTTTGCAACCCCATGGACCCCACAGGCTGTAGCACACCAGGCTTTCCTGGCTTTCATTATCTCCCAGAGGTTGCTCAAATTCATGTCCATTGAGTCAATGATGCCATCCAACCATCTCATCTTCTGTCGCCCCCTTCTCTTCCTTACACTATACATATACATGTATATATACGTGTGTGTGTGTGTGTGTGTGTGTGTGTGTATATATATATATATATATATATATATATATATATATAGTGTATGGTAAAATTAAATACTGAATATCTGATATCAGCAAGATAGTCATGATAGAGTTCAATTAGCCTCTAGGTGCTGACTGTCTACAACACTGAAGACAGCCAGGCTGAGACCACAAAGAGGGAGGTGGGATGTGGGTTCATCACAGCATATTAGTGCAGAGATTTTGCTGACTATTCAGAGTGGACCTTTCTCCCCAAGTTTGTGATATAAAACCTGCTTCTAAGAATGGTCACCCAGTCATCACTGTCAACTTTCCTTCTCTCCTTCAAACTTTAGGAAGGTTGAAGATGAATGGCAGGGGAAAAAGAAGAAGAATGAAAATAAAAACTAATAAAAACAAGTTTAGTCAAATAAAGCGATACGTATTTAATCTAGGGAAATGCACACCAGCTTTCGAAGCCAATGATCTCGCCCCTCTTTTTCAGGTTGCACACTCATAACACTAAAGCATCCTAACAGATTTTATTTCCACATTTTGTTAAAATGATTCCATCCCAAACTAGGATTTCATATGCCCCACATTGAATCCACAGAAAACTTCACCAGGCTAGTTTTGAACTCCCGGAAACATCAGCTTTTCATAGAAATGCTGACAGACCCTTAAGCAGAGTGATGTGAGTGGAACTGAGGATCATAAATATGAGGAGCAATTCCTGAACCGAAGACGGGCAAATAGTTACCCAGCTGCTACAGAAACAGCAAGATAAACTCTGAAAAAATAAAAAATAAAAAAAAAAGGAGAGAAGGAATTAAATGAAATGGATATGAGCTGGAAACATCTGTGTTCACCACAGAGCAAAATGCATATTCAGCAGCCAGTTTATGGGTTCTTTAGAGGATGTGAATGGTACATTGTAAATAATGACCGGCCTGCAATAAATTCCCAGTAAAAAGAGAGGGGCTGCTGTGGGTCCCTCCCACAATTCACATTTCTGGGTCCCCGCTGTGAGTGATGATTCACAGCGGTCACAAACTCCTGTTTTCAAAATGCTATTGTATACTCCAGGGCTTTCATTAAGTTTTACACTAGCTGGGGAAATTTAAAACTTGAGAGCAAGGAGAGGAGAGGGGAGCAGAGCTCTCAGAGGTGACGTGCGTTTAGCACCGGGTCTCTGGTGGGGCTGATGGATGCGATCACGGGTGTGACTTCCCATCCACCCCGAATTGCCTCCCATCCTTCTTCCTGCTGGAAATCCGTAATGAAAGGAGAGCCAGGATCCGTGATTTCCTCATGCGAAGGAAAAGGAAAAAGACAGGCTCAAGATTTTTGCGGCTGAATTCTGAGAAGTCACAGAAACACAGCAGGAAGATGCAGGGTGCTGCATTTGGTGGGGGCCAAGCAGGGCTGCATAGACCAAGTCTTACTGGACTGCAGCGTGCAGATGCCTTGCTCCTCAGAATTCTGAAGGTCACCATGCCCGTAAGCCTCTAGGGTTGCACTAATCACACGTACCAAATATGTCTGTTGAGTATAATGACTATGACTGCGAAATAGTGTTGGATGTTACGGATGCTAACACTTAGAGAAGAAATCGTCCAGTCTGGTTGAAAAGTGTTCTCCCCAGGCTGAGATCCATCCCAAGGAATAAATGTCCTCTCCCAACCCAGCAAAATTTTTTTAAACTGTTTTAAAAGTTTAGTTGGAAAGATCACAATATAAAACCTTGGTGGGTTTTTTGTTTTGTTTTATTGAGATAGAATTTACATATAACATTATTTGTTTCAGATTATAACATGATGCTTTAATACATGCACATATTGCAAAATCTAGTGGACGGAGGTGCCTGGTGGGCTGCAGTCCATGGGGTCGCTAAGGGTCAGACACGACTGAGCGACTTCACTTTCACTTTTCACTTTCATACACTGGAGAAGGAAATGGCAAGCCACTCCAGTGTTCTTGCCTAGAGAATCCCAGGGACGGGGGAGCCTGGTGGTCTGCCATCTATGGGGTCACATAGAGTCGGACACAACTGAAGTGACTTAGCAGTAGCAGTGACTTTCTAAGGCTCAGCTCAGTGTGGGCAGTGCTGGTGCCTGGTCTGTTGACACTGAGCTGATGGGACAAGTTCCTGTGCCAAGCTTTCCTCCTGCAAGATGCACTTTTACGTTCTGTCTGAATCTTCCTAGCCCGAAGGTTGCTGGACAATGCATAGTTCACTAAGGAGAAGGGTACTGGGCCAAGTCTCAAACATTCCCAAGGCTCAGAGGGGGCTCTGGAAGCCCTGTGTCTGGTGGCTCCCTCCGCCTGCCTATTCAGAGTCTCTGGAGCCCCGGGAGCCCGCACCACCTGCACTCCATCCATCCCTACTGAAAACGGAAGGCACAGTCGAACCAGCCCTGGGTCCCCAGGCGGAACATTCGACAGAGCTGTACGCAAAGAGGTCATGTCACTTCAGATAACTTAGAGTTATATTTACTACAATTTCCAAACCTCTCAAGAACTCTTCTTTATGCATTCCCTCCAGGCATTTCTAAATGGACCTCTACTCACTGGCCTCTGCAGATAGCAAAGGTGTTCTTTTTCTGAAACAAAACAAGTTAACCTGTATTCTTTCCATGTGTTCTCTTCTTTTCCAAATAAACTAGCCCTTTTCGAATAAGCAAGTGGCTAGAATCACTGAAAGCTTTTTCTTAAAAAAAAAAAAAAAAAAAACACAAAAAACTCTGTGGAGGAAATCTTCTATATTGCTTTTAGAATAATTTCCAGTAATTTTGCTCTTTTTTCAAAGAGTATTTAGGATTTTGCACAGCATGCTTAAAAGCAAAGAAACAATTGTTTTATAATATGCCAAGTCTCTGGAGAAGGGAATGGCAGTCCACTCCAATATTCTTGCCTGGAAAATCCCATAGAAAGGGGAGCCTGGAGGGCTCAGTCCATGGGGTCAGCAAGAGTCGGATACAACTGAGCCGATGAACAACAATGCCGAGTCTCACTGAGCAATTACAGCAGTGGGCGTTGGAAGGATGTAGGACAGTCCCAGCATCCTAGCCTCTCTGTCTCAGTCTGGGCACAGGAAGTGAAGGCTGCAGGGGTTCCCCAGGGTCTGGGTCCACCGTCCACAGAAGAGATGCCTCTGGTGAAGGCCAGCCTGGGGACAGTAAGGTGAACGCCCCAGGGCCAGTCAGGTATATGGCCTGCAGTGACGCTGGCAGGCCTGAATGTTTAAAAGGGGACCATCCCTGTGAAAAGGAATTAAAGAATTGAGGGAAGATCTTCTCACTCTGGAAAGAGGAAAGCAGATTCTCAGTATTAGTTATCAAATCAATTGATTTAGATCAGCAAAACTTGCCTGTGCACCTTTCATATGCAGACAGGGCGAGGTTTCAAGAGCAAAGTACATGATTAAGGCATGACCACTGTTTCCTGAGGACAGAGGAGCTAATGAAAGATACCTGTGGATTAGCAATTCACTGCTGAAACAGAGAGAAGAGATATGATGAAAATTCAGGGTAAAAGGGAGAAGTAAGTTTTTTAAATGTTAAATGAGTGGATAAACTCAGATATGCTCTAAACCCAAAGAAACTGGAACATCAATATAATTTTTGGATCTGAAAGAATGGTTGAGAACATAGAAAGTAGTATGACTTCACATGATAAGGTCAACTTTATAGTCCAATTACTTCAAAAGGTAAAATAAAAATAAAATGAAAGGCTAAAAACAAGTTCAAAATGCTTTAGTTCAGTTTGGAATAACCAGTAAGAGATTAGTTTCTAAGGGAGTCAAAGATATTTTGGGCATAATCATGCCCTTTCATTGAATAGCCACTGATATTATTTCCACAGGTTGGATGAGCCATGTGTGCATGCGTGCTGAGCCACTTCAGTCATGTTCAACTCTTTGTGACCCTGTGGACTGTAGCCAAAGGCTCCTCTGTCCATGGGATTCTCCAGGCAAGAATACTGGAGTGGGATGCCATTGTCCTTCTCCAAGGGATTTTCCTGACCCAGGGATCAAACCCAGGTCTCCTGCATTGCAGATGGATCGCTTACCATCGGAACCACCAGGGGTGCCTCTGCCATGGCTGGCCTCTGAAGATGTCTTGGTGATGGATTCTGGAACGAGTGGGATGCTCAGGGGACAGCGCTGCCTGTGTGGCTGACGGCTGTCAGACCCTCACACCATTGGTCTTGCTGTATTAGTAGCTACCAGAACAAATAGCAAAGCAAGTGCATGTCATATTGGAAGCAAGATGCCCAATACTGAATGATGAAACCATCCATTATGCACACATCACGTACTGTACATATAGCACACTTCCGTGCACTCATTAAGGTTCTTCCCCAAAGTAAAGCAAAGCTGTAAGCCCCCCTCTGAGGGGACTCAAGCAAGTCTTATAAAACCAATAGAAAAAATAAGGTCCCTACAGGAAGCTCAGGTGTGTCTTGGCTTAGTGTTGCTACCTTTTCCAAAAACACATATCTACAGACCCCCATATCTACAGACCCCCATGTCTACAGGCCCCCATATCTACAGGCCCCCATATCTACAGATACAGTATTTCTGGCATCCTGTTAGATCCTTTTACTCTGTGTCCAGATCTCCCATTGATGCCGTAATGCCCACACCACATTTGTATTTCAGAATTAATCGGTTATTTTAGCTGACTCCTGGAGCAAACTGGAGCTTGGATGACTTGGGTTAGCTTGTGGATTTATCAAAATGTTGACTACCCAATATATTGCTAAAAATAAAGGTGAGACATGTTAGGGGTCACTGTGTGCAGAGTAAGTCCAGTTTCATGAAATAAAATATCTATGGTTGCATACTCATTCAACTATAATAGAAGCTTGTTTTTTTTTTTTTAATCAGTGTTTTTCTCTGGAGGACAGCGTTAAAAAGATAGCTGTTTTTTGCTTTTTGTTTTTCTTTGTTCAACAAGTTTTCTGCACTATGAGGTTGAGAACATTATCTATAGCTATTTTTTTAAAAAGTAACATCATGACTACTGATATGAAAAAAATATATATTAAATATTTAATTGAACTCAGTCAATGAGAGAGTCAAGTAGATGTTCTAACCAGTTCAAAGAACTTTTAAAAACACAAATATTTGTGGAGTAAAAGAATGTTGAAATAAATGTGCAAAATTGGCTTTTCCAAGGGGAGAAGAGGGTTTCAGCTGAACCTCTATAGACATAATTTGCAAATCTACAGATAAAAATTATTATGCTTTGTATCATCTACATGCAAGTTTGAAAGTTGTAAAACAGCCCCCACTGAATGAAAATCTAATAACTCAGAGAGTTCTTCTCTAGACTCCTCTAGAGTCTAGACAATCCAGAGTTTTCCACTAAAGTACAAATTTTCGCCACATTAGTTAACCTCTGCTTCCAGGGCTCAAATGTTCCCTGGGCAAAACTAGGTTACTTAATAAACGTTTATTTTAAAAATGAGTAAATGTGTATCTATTATAACTAGAATAGCTTTATCTATTTATTTATTTATTTTTCGGTTAAGCCTTATCTCTGGAGAGTGGATGGAATTGCGAGGCTCCTGAATTCTCTTCTCAGGGCAGTCACAGTACAGTGGTACAGGTTGTGCACTGAACAGCCGCAGGAAGTATCATACGTGTTGTAATCAATGTAAATATCACTAGAGTTGCCTAGATGTGGTGCTGGGAGTGAGGAATGAGGATGAAGGGAAATACAGGAAGAGAAAGGCTGAGAGCACCAGCTCTGGCTCAGGAAACAGGTTCACTCCACCGACTCGTGTAGATTGAAGTATAGCTGTTTATTCACTGTTCTGTCCTTTCACCATGCAAACCAACCAGGAGCCAAGGTGGAGCAAGGCAGAAAGAAGGTTCCTACAAGCACAAGCAGAAATATTTTTTAGAAAACCTTTTTAGGATAGAAAGTTGTGTTTGAAGGAAAAAGAAAAATAGGCTGTTGTGTTTTAAAGATCACTATCTGCAAATGATGCGCTGCTGCATTTGAGAGATGGGGTCCATTACTTACTTTTATTCCCCTTGAAGACAAGCTATTTGTAGACAGAGATGCTAAAAAGTGATCACTTTTAAGCCTCCTCCTCTCTGTATCAAGGCCAACTTCCAATACAATTCTTTTAATTAGGCTTATATTTCATGCCCTAGAAACCCTGCATTCCCTAAAAGCCCCAGGTCCAGGCACCTTTGGGCCCAATTACTCCTCCACCGGGGTGGGAGCTGCACTTGAGTGGCTTCCATTACCCTGTTTGTACACCTCAGCTCTGCTGTGAGTCTCCAAGGGCACATCGCTGCTTCCAAAGAACAACCCTGGTGAGCAGATTCGCTGTTCTCTCATCAACTGGGAGGCTCAGGGCTCAGCCCGGAACACGTTCCTCCTGGGGCTCTCCTAGCACCCACCACGAATATATACTCTAGAAGGATGTTCCAGTGGAGTGAAACCATTGTCCAACCTCATCCCAAAGCTACCGCCATTCTTAGTCACAAACAATTGTTTGTGTCAGCCCTCCAAAGCCCTCTCCTTCACCTGGCTTCTCCCCTCCACAACTCCTGTAATCTTTCAAGGATTTCCTGTTTCCAAGAGAGATGAACACTTATTTACAAAGGGAGCGCTTTGAAACCTTGCCAAGGCTTACACCAAATCAAGCTTCCTAGGTGGCGCTAGTGGTAAAGAACCAGCCTGCCAATGCAAGAGACTTAAGAGACTCAGATTGGATCCCTGGGTTGGGAAGATCCCCTGGAGGAGAAAATGGCAACCCACTCCAGTATTCCTCCTGGGAAATCCCATGGACAGAGGAGTCTGGCAGGCTACAGTCCATGGAGTTGCAAAGTCAGACATGACTTAGTGAATGAACAACAACAATGCATATTCTTAAGAAACCTACTACGGCTATTTCCTAAAGAAAAACAAACAAACAAAAGTCAACAAAATAGTCCTTGTATAATGTCTCTTGTCAGGGCCACATTCAGATTTTGAGTGCAGCTTGACTCATTGGCAAAGACCCAGATGCTGGGAAAAATTGAGGGCATCACCAACTTAATGAACATGAGTTTGAGCAAACTCTAGGAGGTAGTGAAGGACAGGGAAGCCTGGCATGCTGTGGTCCATTGGGTCAAACTTCTAAAAGTCAATTTTTTTTAATCTATGAGTATGTAATTCATCAGGATATGAATAATTAAATAATTATTAGGAATTAAAATAATTCCTCAAAAGAGCTTGAGGAGGAAATCAAACTAGCAGGAAAGAACTTAACATTTTAGCAAATAGAATGTCAAAAACACAACTGTTCTTCCTAAAGCAGGCTCTGGTGTACACCTATGTTAGTATACAAGAGGGAACATGTAGATGACACTTAACACCACGTGTACCAGACAAGTGATAGGGCTTGGGGACAGTGAATAAAAAGGGGAGCCAGTCCCTGCGAGGTGGAAATTACTCTATTATCTTCAATACCTTCTCTTAAATATGCTAAGTCTTGATCATCAAATAGTAGGGAGAGTTCTACTTGGAACTCTCTAATTTCTTTCTCTCTTTTGGATACAACTCCAAATTCAGTGCTGTAATATAAAAGCAAAATTAAGAGACTCAAAAGACTGTGGTGTTAAATATTCATAAATAAGGTGAATAACACTAAAGATGACATCAAGTTCTGTTCTCATTACCAGAGTCATATGGATAGTGTATGTGTGTGCTCAGTCATGTCCAGCTCTTTATGGCCCCATGGACTGTAGACTATCAGACTCTTCTGCCCATCGAATGTCCCAGGCGAGAATACTTAAGTGGGTGGCATTTCCTACTCTAGAGGACAGCTAGTTTTGCAGGATTCCACCAGTTTATAAATGAAATGCACAGGAATGAGACACTCCCAAATTAGTTACAAAGAAGTCTGCAGACCATTAGCGAACGTAATTTTAACAGCTAATGTGGACCCACATCTGGCAGAGGCTGTATCTCCCTTTTTCTATTATTTTCCAAAGGCAGTCTTCTTTATTCTTCCTAAAGCATTAATGAAATTCCCATGTATTTAAATGGACGCGAAGCAAGTTCTGTTACATCAACACCGGTAATGCGCTTTACTGCTGCTGTCATTCCCTTACAGCATGTGCATTTGCGCATCATTTAGAACATTTTAACAATCTTAGTGCGCTAGAAATAGCTTTAACTCTCCATTCCCTTTACGTGTCGTTTCAGATAAAGCACCTTGAAAAGCATTCTGTATACTCTTTCAAAAAAGTGAGAAGATGGAGCATAAAACCTAGATACGTTTGTATTTTTATCAGAAAATATTCAAAATTTAAAAATAGAAAAAAAAACTACTTGGGAAATAGAAATACCAATGAGGGTTAATGAATGAAATAGCCTAACTTTTGAAATCACATAGTAATGAGGGCTTATATTTGTTTCTAAATCGGTCCTTATCCCCTCATTCAATACACATTTTAACATCATCTTTTTCAATAAAGGATGATGTTAATAAAGTTAACAAATCTCAGCATCAGCCTGTAGAGAGCTTCAGGTGTTTATGTGCTCTGATAGTCCATTTGTAGGCCCAAGGCCCTAACCCAGATGACTGTGGCCACCTTCACAAATACATCAGTGGCTGTAACTGACATGAGTGTGTTGTTCTATTTAGTGACAAGTCCAAAGGAGTAATCATGGGAGTTGGAGAAGGAAATGGCAGCCCACTCCAGTGCTCTTGCCTGGAGAATCCCAGGGATGACGGAGCCTGGTGGGCTGCCGTCTATGGGGTCGCACAGAGTCGGACACGACTGAAGTGACTTAGCAGCAATCATGGGAGTGAACCACTGGGTAATTCCATCAAAGTGATTGGAGCATTTTCGGGTATATAGAGATAGTGCGGGCATGCATGCATGCTCAGTCACTTCTGTCATGTCTGACTCTTTGTAATCGTATGGACTAGCCCACCAGATTCCTCTGTCCTTGGGAAGTGAGTTGCCATGCCCTCCTCCAGGAGATCTTCCCTATGTCTCTGATCTCCCCAGGAGATCAAACCTGTGTCTCCTACATTGTGGGTGGATTCTTTACTGCGGAGCTACCGGGGAACCCATACAGAGGTAGACTGATCAATAAAAGGAAAAATATACTAACTACTGAAGCTGTAGTTGTGATAAACATTAAAAAGACACTAAGTATTTTTACTGAAGAGACTAGGATCTGCTATTCCTAATGTAGAAATATTTCATCTGTGGGACATGGAAATTTTTCAAAAATATTTCTAAGTAGTTGTAATGGTGACCACCCTCTTGCAAAGGGATATAATCTCTGTTCATAAGTTCAAATGTTAGTACAATATTATATTGTTGATGTTTTCAGCAATAGAAAATTATTCTCCTTTGATCTAAGCATTTAGACATAAGAAAAAGAGTGAATTTCTTTCCTACCGTCAAAGAGATTATCTTATACAAGGAAAAGTAAGCCTGAATATAAAATAACTTTTAAAGTATTTTTAATATTAAGTCAAATTCAATAAAGAAGCACCAGAAGCATAGAAAAAAATTTGTTTAAGAAAATGAATCTCATTGTTTGTCAAATTGCTGGCATAACAACATAGAGAGGAACTTTTCCAGTGAATTCCCATGTCTGGCAATGATGGAGTTCAGTTAAGTTCAGTCCCTCAGTCGTGTCCGACTCTTTGTGACTCCATAGACTACAGCACGCCAGGCCTCCCTGTCCATCACCAACTCCTGTGTTTATTCAAACTCATGTCCAGTGAGTTGGTGATGCCATCGAGCCATCCCATCCTCTGTTGTCCCCTTCTCCTCCTGCCTTCAATCTTTCCCAGCATCAGGGTCTTTTCAAATGAGTCAGTTCTTCACATCAGATGGCCAAACAGTTGAAGTTTCACCTTCAGCATCAGTCCTTCCAAAGAATATTCAGGACTGATTTCCTTTAGGATTGACTGGTTGAATCTCCTTGCTATCCAAGGGACTTTCAAGAATCTTCTTCAATACTACATTTCAAAAGCTTCAATTCTTTGGCACTCAGCTTTCTTTATAGTCCAACTCTCACATCCATACATGACTACTGGGAAAACCATAGCTTTGACTAGATGGATCTTTGATGGCAACATAACGTCTCTGCTTTTTAATATGCTGTCTAGGTTGGTCATAGCTTTTCTTCCAAGGAGCAAATGTCTTTCAAGTTCATGGCTGCAGTCACCATCTGCAGTGATTTTGGAGCCCCCAAATAAAGTCTGTCACTATTTCCATTGTTTCCCCATCTATTTCCCATGAAGTGATGGGACCAGATGCCATGATCTTAGTTTTCTGAATGTTGAGCTTTAAGCCAACTTTTTCACTCTCCTCTTTCACTTTCATCAAGAGGCTTTTTAGTTCTTCTTCACTTTCTGCCATAAGGGTGGTATCATCTGCATATCTGAGGTAATTGATATTTCTCCTGGCAATTTTGATTCCAGCTTGTGCTTCATCTGGTCCAGCATTTCTCTTGATGTACTCTGCATACAATTTAAATAAGCAGGGTGACAATATATAGCCTTGATGTACTCCTTTTCCTATTTGGAACCAGTCTGTTGTTCCATCTGCAGTTCTAACTGTTGCTTCCTGACCTGCATACAGATTTCTCAGGAGGCAGGTCAAGTGGTCTGATATTCCCATCTCTTTGAGAATCCATTGAGATTCTTGAGTTTATTGTGATCCACACAGTCAAAGGTTTTGGCATAGTCAATAAAGCAGAAATAGATGTTTTTCTGGAACTCTCTTGCTTTTTCCATGATCCAGTGGATGTTGGCAATTTGATCTCTGGTTCCTCTGCCTTTTCTAAATCCAGATTGAACATCTGGAAGTTCATGGTTCATGTACTGTTGAAGCGTGGCTTGGAGAATTTTGAGCGTTACTTTGCTAGCATGTGAGATGAGTGCAATTGTGCGGTAGTTTGAACATTCTTTGGCATTGCCTTTCTTTGGGATTGGAATGAAAACGGATCTTTTCCAGTCCTGTGGCCATTGCTGAGTTTTCCAAATTTGGTGGCATATTGAGTACAGTACTTTCACAGCATCATCTTTTAGGATTTTAAATAGATCAACTGGAATGCCATCACCTCCATTAGCTTTGTTCATAGTGATGCTTTCTAAGGCCCACTTGACTTCACATTCCAGGATGTCTGGCTCTAGGTGAGTGATCACACCATCATGATTATCTGGTTCATGAAAATCTTTCTGGTATAGTTTTCTGGGTATTCTTGCCACCTCTTCTTAATATCTTCTGCTTCTGTTAGGTCCATACCATTTCTGTCCTTTATTGTGCCCATCTTTGCATGAAATGTTCCCTTGGTATCTCTGATTTTCTTGATGAGATCTCTAGTCTTTCCAGTTCTGTTGTTCTCCTCTATGTCTTTGCCTGGATCACCAAGGAACAGGATGGAGTAACAGGGACCAGATTTCCTGCCCAGGAGAGAAAGCCTGGATGCGATGTAGAAAGCAATGGTTCTCAAGACATTGGACATCAGGTTGTGAGGAATAATGGCCCTAAAGGATGGGAAACCACTGAGGTGAGCAGAACTATCACTAGCTTACTGCCTGGAGAGAGTCTCAAGGCCACAGTGCAAGGAGGAAGAACACAGGGAGCACAGCTATCTTCCTGAGCTGAGGGGATGGGGCAGGGAGTTCAAAGAGACTGGATTAGTTCTCTGTTGCTGTGGCAATAAATTACTACAAACTCATTGGCTTAGAACAAAACGAATTCATTACCTACAGTTTTGGAGGCTGGAAGTCCAAAGTGGACCAGCAAATCTGTGCTCTTTCTGGGGTTTCCAGGAAAACATCTGCTTCCTTCCCCTTTCCTCTCTCCAAGAAGCCTCCTGAATGAATCCCTTGGCTCTTGGCCAATTCCTCCATCTTCAAAGCCTTCAGTGTGGCATCCCCCAATCTCTTTTTCTGTACCTCAGATCCTATAGCTTTCCTGTTTTAGGACACATGGGATTACATCAGGCCCCCTTTAAAATTAAGAGTAATCTACCTATCTAAATATTCTTATTGAACTGCATCTACAAAGTCCCTTTACAGCCATTCCTTTCTGCAGGGGATCTTCCCAACCCAGGGATAAAACTTGATTCTTGTGCATTATAGGCAGATTCTTTACCATCTGAGCCACCAGGGAGCCCCATACAAGGTAATATCTGCACAAATCCTGGGATATAGAATGCAGATGTCTTTGAAGAATGAGTAGTCATTATTTGTGTGCTCAGTCACTCAGTCGTGTCCGACTCTATGCAACCCTATGGACTGTAGCCCCCCAGGCTCCTCTGACTATGGGATTCTCCAGGCAAGAATGCTGGAGTGGGTTGCCATTTCCTACTCCAAGTCATTATTTACTCTACCACAAAAACAAAGGCAGCTAGATTTTGCACAACAGAGAAGCAGAGAGGACAGGTGTGCAGTGTAAAAACCCTACAGATCTAGAGAGGGGGCCCCTCAGATCTTCAGCAGAGGCTCCTTCTTGGGTATGCAACTAAGTGTTGATAGTTGTATGCTTTGTGGAAACTACGTAGGGCTGAGGGGCAAACATCTCAACACGATGAATGAGGAAATCCTAGAGGCTCACTCAGGGCTAGTTAGTGCCTACTCCCATCACCTGAGTAGAAAATTTAATAATATATGGACATTGAGTAGATTATTCAGACAGAACTTTTGCATCCAGAATAAGGCAAAATAAGACTTAGATTAAATATCATTCTAGTCTTCCCAATAAGATTTAAAAGCAAAATTCAAAAGGATCAAAGTATTTCTAAGTAACATTGCAGAACAAAGCTCAAGAATTTTCAGGAATACAAAAATATCCAGCACCCAAAAATAAAATATTCACAATGAAAGGAATTTAATAAAAATTACCAGGTGTGCAGAGAAGAAGGAAAATGCAACCCATAATTAAGAAAGAATCAGTCAATCAAAACTGACCCAGAAATAATCCTGATGATAGAGGTGGTAGACAAGAACATTAAAACAATTATTATAATTTTATTCCATGTGTTCAAGAAGCTAGAGGAAAAATTAAACATCTGAAATTCAGCCGGGAAAGATATTTTTATAAAGACCCAATTTCAACTTCTAGAGATGAAAACATATTATTTAGGATGAAAAATTCACTAAATGGGATTAACATCATTGACATGCAGAAGAAAAGATTAGCAAAGATTAGAAAATTTGAAGACATAGCAGTATAGTTTCAAAATGAAACACAAAGAAAAAATAACTTCAAACCATGAAAAGAGTATCAGTGAGCTGTGGAACAGCCTCAAGTGGTCAATTATGCATGTTATTTGAGTTTCCAAAGGAGATATGGAGGGATGAAGAAAAAGTATCTGAAAAATAACAGCCACAAATTTTCTACATTTGGTTGAAACTATAAACCTGTAGATTAGAGAAGATGAGCAAGTGAAAGCACAAGAAACATGAAAACATCTAAGGCACATCATAATCAAGCTGTAAGGACAAACTGAAAGTATTAAAACTAGTCAATAGAAAAAGTCACATTACACAAGTAGGAGAAAAAATTAAAGATAACAGTAGATTTCTCCCTGGAAACAATGCAAGTTGGAAGACAATGGAGTGACATCTCTAAAGCGCTGAAAGTAAAGTGCATCAGCCTGAAATTCTTTACTAGCGAAAACAGATTTCAAAAACTGTTTTTAGTAATTACATTGTTAGTGGTAATTTTTATATTGTCATTCTAAAGCTTTGTATATGAATAGTCAAATAAAGCAAGTAAATCATTATTCATATACTAATCATAATAGCCAACTGCTGGAAACAAGCCAATGTCCATCAGCTGATGAATCAACAAATGCAGCCCATCTCTACAGTGGAATATTACTTAGCTATAAAAAGAAAGCACTGACACAGGCTGCACGCGGATAAACCTTGAAACATTGTGCTGAACAAGAGAAACCAGACACAAAAGGCCGTATATTTTATGATGCACTTTATGTAAAATGCCCGGAATTAACAAGTCCACTGACAGAAACCAAATTCCGGGTTTCTAGAGCATTGGGGAGGCAGGAGTGAGGAATAACTGCTTAATGGACATAGGGCTTCCTTTTTGTGTGATGAAAATACTCTGAAACTAGGCAGTGGTGATAACTGCAAACCACTGTGAACATGGTAAATGCCACTAATAGCAATTTTTATGTTATGTGTATTTTACTACAAATAAAATGTTAGAGAATAGTAAGCAGTGGATATTACAATTTCTCTACAAGACAAAATATAGTTAAAAAAATCTGGAGGGGGAATAGGTAAAAGACATGGAGAAAATAAGATGGGTCACAGATTGATAATTGTTGAGAGAATAATAAGGGGAGTTTCTTTGCATTATTTTTTTATTTCTATTTATATGCCCACTATATGTATGCATGTATGTGTGTATATATATATATATATATATACACATATATACACATATATATATAATAGGCATATTAATATAATTATATCAGTTCAGTTCAGTCACTCAGTCATGTCCAACTCTGTGCAATCCCATAAATTGCAACACGCCAGGCCTCCCTGTCCATCTCCAACTCCCGGAGTTCACTCAGACTCACATCCATTGAGTCGGTGATGCCATACAGCCATCCCATCCTCTGTCATCTGCTTTTCCTCCTACCCCCAATCCTTCCCAGCATCAGAGTCTTTTCCAATGAGTCACCTCTTTGCATGAGGTGGCCAAAGTACTGGAGTTTCAGCCTTAGCATCATCATTCCTTCCAAGGAACACCCAGGACCGATCTCCTTTAGAATAGACTGGTTGGATCTCCTTGCAGCCCAAGGGACTCTCAAGAATCTTCTCCAACACCACAGCTCAAAAGTATCAGTTCTTTGGTGCTCAGCTTTCTTCACAGTCCAACTCGCACATCCATACATGACTACTAGAAAAACCATAGCCTTGACTAAACGGACCTTCGTTGGCAAAGTAATGTCTCTGCTTTTGAATATGCTATCAAGGTTGGTCATAACTTTCCTTCCAAGGAGTAAGCGTCTTTTAATTTCATGGTTGCAGTCACCTCTGCAGTGATTTTGGAGCCCAGAAAAATAAAGTCTGACACTGCTTCCACTGTTTTCCCATCTATTTCCCATGAAGTGATGGGACCAGATGCCATGATCTTTGTTTTCTGAATGTTGAGCTTTAAGTCAACTTTTTCACTCTCTTCTTTCACTTTCATCAAGAGGCTCTTTAGTTCGTCTTCACTTTCTGCCATAAGGGTGGTGTCATCTGCATATCTGAGGTTATAGATATTTCTCGTGGCAGTCTTGATTCCAGCTTGTGCTTCATCCGGTCCAGCATTTCTCCTGATGTACTCTGCATACAACTTAAATAAGCAATGTGGCAATATATAGCCCTGACGTACTCCTTTTCCTATTTGGAGCCAGTCTGTTGTTCCATGTCCAGTTCTAACTGTTACTTCTTGACTTGCATATAGATTTCTCAAGAAATATATACAAATATTAAAAACTTTAAAAATGTATCAAGGAGTCAGTGACTTTTGTTGATTTTTTTCTGATGAAACAGTCAATGATATTTCCTTGGAAAAAAGGCTCCGTGGGCTATGAGACCACAGGCTATGAGAGACCATTGTGGTTCAGACGGTAAAGAATGTGCCTGCGATGCAGGATATCTAGGTTCTAACCCCGGATCAGAAAGATGCCCTGGAGAAGGGAACGGCCACCCACTCCAGTATTCTTGCCTGGAGAATTCCTTGAACAGAGAAGCCTGGCAGGCTACAGTCCATGAGATTGCAAAGAATCAAACACAGCTGAGAGACTCACACTTTTCATTTTTAATATAATTTTATTTGTGGTTTGATAGGCTATTTTTTCCAATCCGTGGTATTATTTGACAACGCCTCAGAGTTAAAGTTTAAAAGTTCAAGATGTTTTGCATAGTTACTAAGTGAATATTGACTTTAGAAATGGAGGCATAAGCGTAGGTGGCTTAAAATTATCCGGGGCTTATCTCAGCTTTAGGTTTAGGGAACAAGTTACTTCCTTGTGAAGAATGAGACTGCAACTAATTTAGGGGTTTGAACCAATGACTGATAAAAAATAAATCTATGTTTTTAAAAAACTGACAAGTCAAAACAAGTTGTTGAACTAACTGTTTGTAGCTATGAATTCAGTTTGAATGTGTGGAATTGATCAGTTGCTTAGATATATAGATGTGATCTGAAAATTTAATCTATAATTGAAGACTTCAATGCTAATCAAGTCATCTAATTTGGGGGTTAAAAATGTCCACCTTAAATTAAATCAACTGCTTTTTTCATTTAAATATATGCTTCTGTATTTAGCCCAGCAAATCATTCAAAAATTGGAGTTCTTTACTGCTGTTATAACTCCACCCATTTTCACCTCTCCAGCCCTTTGTTTTCACTGAGAACCAATATTTTGTTAACAATTGTGAGACCATATGAGACTCCACACTATGCCAGGTGTGCACTCGGTTCAGCACAGGAGATGATTCTTGCTCCTCACCCTCTGCCCAGCCTGCTACTCTCTAAAGCCTGTCTTACTCCTCCTCCTTCCCCAGAATGAGCCCTTTCTTTCTAGTTGTATCCCTTTCCTCTCTTTCCAGGGTAAAACCCTATTCGTTTCCTGAGCAATTGGTCTGTGGCTTCTACAGCATCAGAAGCACTTTTCTTCTCTTTTCTCCATTGAGGTTGGCAGGGTCTATCTACAGAATTATCTGGGATTTCTTTCAATCATTCAAGAGCCAAATCATTTGTTCAAGAAACCTAGAGCACTAATTTACAAATTGTTGACAACTAACGTATACAAAATGTACAACTTAATGATTCAAAACATGAAACCTAGAAAAATAGAACCGCACGTCCTACCTTACAAGTAGATAGGATGGCTGTGTAAATGGCCACAGCCAGAGAGAGCACCTAGAGGCTTACCCAGGAGGAGACCCCCATGGGATTGCCTAGAAGGCTCCACCTGATCCAAGGTGGAGGTCCATGGGTACAAGCCTCACAAGCCATTTCTCAGCTGGCAGCAGGCAAAAGACAATGATTATTAAACACAGCCTTCCTAAGACTTTACAGGAAGGTTATTTTCCCTTTGCACCAGAGAAAACATGCTTAACTGCCTCCAGATTAGAAAGAAGAAAATGAAGCTAATGAGAGGCTGTCCCCTGAGCCGTGATCACGCTGGGTACAGCAATGGTGAGCATGTGTTCTGGTACTGCCTGTCCACGGTAGCTCTTCTCACATACACACGTGCATGAAGACACTGCTGAGTACCAGCTCCGTGCTTTAGCATGACTTGGTTAATACTAAAAATAAAATCTTTTCCCTCATATTTCACTGTGATGCAATTTCTTGTCTTAAAGAAAGATGGAAACTTATACTTGGAAGATATATAGTTAGAATTTCCTGTAATACGGAATTAGCTCCAGTCAAAATGAACTATTCTACACTGCCATTATTACTCATTTACCAAAAATACTCTGTTCTGGGCTTAATATTTTCTTAATACTTTAAACTTTTATAAGCACTTTCTCATCAAATACCTCTTCTTGCCTCTCAGTAAGCCTCAGAGTCAGGGCAAACATTACTATTGCCAGATGTCAGGATTACTAGGGATGGCAATGAATAGTGACAGAATTAGGATTAAAATCTGCATTTTCCTACTCTTAGTCTCATGTGTTTTTGGGGAAAAATATCAAAAATCAAACAAAACACTGTTTCATCACATAGCTCACTAAATATCTGTCAAATTTTTCAAGTAACAGAGGCACATGTTATTTGTTTATGATGACTATATTTGCCTTGACACTTTTTAAAAATACTTCAGTAAAAATTCCATGAAAAATTTCATAAAAGACTCTTTTAATGCCATACCTTGACAATAGACACGTCCATACAAAGCTCTGAGGCTCCATTACATTTTTATTATGATATGATTATGATGTCAATGCAAATTTCTAAAGAGCTCTATCCGACTGTAATTTCAAGACAGCTTCATTGCATTAAGGAACAAGACAGTCAACATAACAATCCGTTAATTTGGGGGTTTTGACAGAAAGCCGTAAAACAAAGGAATGTGCAGGATCAAGTCAACCTGGAGTTTGGCTTCTCTAGGGTAGGTAGTGGGACTGAAATCCATGATTCTAAATGTAGGGACCAACCGGCAGCGAGAGAGGGGCCGAGGACTCAGGTGGGACGGGCTGGAATTGTTCCATGTGTCCCGGGGACCCTGTGTCTGCTCACCCTGGCAGCGACTGTGCTGACTTTCTGTGACACTGGATCTGGTCCCTGAAATGACATGTAGCCATTTTATGCTCCCCTACTACTGAAGCCAAGGGAGTGCTGCTGGCAAGCATTCCTGTTCTTTCCTTTGGGTTTTTTTTTTCTATCCTGTGTATTTATGGGGCTTTTAAATACTATCTTTTCCTGTTTACCATATGTCAAATTCTACATGAGCTGATAAAAACATGCAAAGGCCTTATCACTCTAAGCTCCTAAAATAGACTTCTCCTCCCTCCCACCTCCTACACTTCATCAAGCCCCTAAGTACTAATTACTAAAATCTAAAACGCTCATCTGACCGAATTGCATTATGTGTCCATTTTTAAAGACCTCAATTCAATTACGCACACTGAAGTGGGCACCCAGAAAAAAAAAAATCCTGTCTGTATTTTTCCATGATGCAGCAAGTCAGCACTGGGACAGTTCAGCATAAAGAAGATCGTTTGCCCTGGAACACAACACGCTCTTTTTGAAGCAAGGCAGCACCCTCTTCTCTGGGAGGGAGCACCGACTCTGGTATAGACGCTGCAGCCAGCCGCCTTCATGAGAGCCCGCTGTGCTGCTCCCAGGAGTGCGCCTGCTTGATGCTGGGAGCAGATTAAAGCTGTTCTAATTTCCCATCCCAGCCAAATAGATGCATAAGCAAGCTGTTAGACTGTCTCAGCACCGGTATGGAAACCCCCAGCCCCGTTAGCAGATCCATGAACATTTGCAAGTAAAATCACAAGGCACCTGGGGAGGGGATGTGGGTGGGAAGGGGGGCATTAGTAAAAGAGGAGGAGGCTTCTCCCCGATCCAAGTGTAAACCCCTGCTGAAGTGGCAGTGAAAGTCAGAATGCACTTCACCAGGGTGGGGAACAGAACGCCTGCACCCAGCAGTGAAGGCGCTGGCGTGTCCCTCCATTTACAGCTGAAACAGTTTGCTGGGCTGTGTCTATACCCTAGGCTGTTCAAATGGCCAAAAAGGAGCTGTAAGTCAGCTGGGTTGTCAATAGTGGGAGAATATTCTATACTATGACATGAGTTTGAGTAGGCTCTGGGAATTGGTGATGGACAGGGAAGCCTGGCATGCTGCGGTCCATGGGGTCACAGAGTCGGACACAACTAAGCAACTGAACTGAACTGACACTGTACTATACTATACTATGCTATGCTATTCTATACCATATATGTTTCCCTGGCAGCTCAGCCATAAAGAATCCACCTGCAATGCAGGAGACACAGGTTGATCCCTGAGTCGAGAAGCCCCTGGAGGAGGAAACGGTAACCTACTCCAGTACTCTTGCCTGGAAAATCCCACAGATGGAGGAGCCTGGCAGGCTACAGTCCACAGAGCTGCAAAGAGTCAGACCACAACTAAGCGTGTGTGCGTGCACATGCACACACATGTACATATGTGGCTGACTCACTTTGCTGTACGGCAGAAACTGACACAGCACACACACAAGCACACACACATACACATGTGGCTGGTTCCCTTTGTTGTATGACAGAAACTGACACAGCAGTGTGAAACAACTATAGGGCAATAAACAAAAATTACACAAGCGGCCTGGTGGGAAGAGGAGAAGAACAGATCCCGGGCAAGCAACACAAATAAGAACCTCAATAGACAGTAAACAACCCTGCCACCTTTTTGTAATTATACACAAACGCTGTGCTTCTTGAGTCATAAAAACAGAAAACAAACTACGAGGATCAGGAATTAATCCGATGGGTGGAAAGGAACATGACTGTGTTTTCCGGGGGCTCTGGAAGTTGGGCTGACCGTAATCACGAGCTGGCAAAGCCATGGTCATGTCAGAGTCCAAGTTCATCTCTCTAACTCAGGAAGACAATCACTCATGCCTTCAACCTTAGAAGAGTAAACTGATCAGCAAGGTGCATTTTTTAACTAAAGATGATATTTTCTGTAGTGAATAAGAGGAGCATTATTTTAATCACTTATCTTACAATTCTTTAGCATTTTCTGTTTCTGACTGTGGGGTGGGTATGTTTCCAAGTTTGCAAATCCTTCTAAGGTATATGTCAGGAGCCACTGAGCTTTTTTTACAGTTTACTCACTATAATGAAACTTGGAGGATTTCAGCTTGGGAACCAGTTCCCACATATAGGTTTGAGGCTGCTGTGATGTGCAGGATCTGACAGAGCAAATACCGGTTTGGGGATTCTTGTGGGCAACAGGAAAATTCCTAGTTGTCCACCTCTAGTTCCATTCAAATTGGAAGCTCAAAAGAATCTCTAAATACATGGGACTCAAAGGAAAAATCAGGAAAAGGGGCCTGTGAATTCTCATCCATCAGCCCTTTCAGAAAGATTTTAGGAAAAGGAAAATATATATAAAGAAAGCTCAGATAGATTGGTAATGAAAGGGAGAAACAGGTTTCAAAAATGCTATAAAATATGCTAAGAATCCATTGGTATTTCTGGAGCTCCCTCCTACCAGGCATGGGGACTCTGGGGGCCTGCAGGCCAAGTCCCATGGATGTCATGGGAGGTTTACCCAGAATGGTCCAAATTCACTCGGGAGCATGGGTGCAAAGCTGAATTTTACGAAGTTTTCTCCATTAATCCTATATGGTCACAGTGAGGGTAACCATCAATTTTTAGACAAGAAGACATGCCTGAGAAATCCTTGCTTTCTGTACTAGTCATATGCAAGATGAAATTCCCATGGGCACTGCCACTGTCTACATGCCCAGGGGTCTTTCTTATCATTATCACCACTCCTGTGAATTTGGAGAGATTATTTCACCACTGCCATTCACACTCAGCTGAAAACAGAGCCAGGTGTAAATTTATTAGGGCTACTCTGAAAAACAAAGTTTTAGAGTAGCGAAACCTGTCTTGAGTTAGGTCATAATAAAAGAAAAATCTCTCATGGATTTGACTGTGGTTTGACCAACATTCTAGAAACACACAAACACAGAAAATAAAAAGCCTTTCTTTTTTTTTTTTTTAAAGACCTTTAGAGTGTAATAATCCTCAGTAAAGAGGATTTTAAAATGAATTTCATCTGTTGCTTTTTAAAATAAATTCCAGTGATATTTTAATTTGAAAACATCAGTCAAGTGCACAGAGGTCCATTCTTTGCGGCGAGTCTCACAAGAACCCTCCACTGTCAAGGGCAATGCTTACATCTAAAAGTATGAACCACTCAGAAAACATTTTCCATGCAAACTGTAAAACTGTGTCACTGAATTATTTAAACAGAAAGTAATTAAATTAAGGAAATAAAATTTTAAAACCATAGTGAAAGCTCTGACTTGAAAAAATCAGAATGGAACAATTAGTCTTACAATTCCTGTGACTCTTTTCCCATTCAGCCAATCTACTTGGTATGTGTACAATGTGAGACTCCCTGAAGATAATAAATATTATTATAACTGCCTAATTTGTATAGTTATCTACAAATGCTGTATCATTTGATACCTAGGAAAACAGAATATTAGTAAGACATATATTACCTCATTTTTATATATAAAGAAACTAATACTCAGAGAACTAAACTAACCCAAGGTTACAATTCTAGTAAGAAAGAGAAATCCTGGATTTTTATCACTCATAACCTAGTCTTGAAAATGTGAAACCATCTACCTTATGCCCCCTTGGGTAAAATTGTAATCTTAGATTAAAATATTAATTCCAAAGATAAATCTGACTTGCTTTGGATTTCCACAGAAATCTAAACTGATTTCATTTACTCTTCCACGCCGTAGCATCCTGTCTATGGTCAAATAGAGCAGACATAAACAACACGTGTATTTATAATGAAATTGAAACCTTCTTGCCTATCAGGTTCCTGAGTGAATTTATTCTCTGGCTAGTGGACAGCATAAAGCTGAGTAACACTTCAGTGAACCACTCTGTGACCTGGGGAAATTTCATAGTTGACTTGATTATTGGAACCAGCCAAGGACTCTCTGGACTGTGCCTTTAATCCTCTACAGAGAAAAATAATAACAACTAGGCTGAAGTCACATGGGCTATGGATGTAAAAATGGGATTTACTCCCTTAGGACAGGAGTGGGGTACCTCCAAGAAATGAAGGCCAAGAGAACTCAGTACAAATGCAACTTGCAATGGGCAGTGAGGGGGTATTTCTGAAATGATCATTAATAAAAATATTCATGATAATATCCTTAGTTTCTGACCATGCAAAGGACCATAAGGTTGGTTATGCTGAGAATAACAGTGAAATTAATGATAAAAAGAGTTACTCAGAGGGCGCGATCAGATGTTAACCTTTACGTTATCCCCATAACATCTATCAATCATCATTTGCATGCACTTGCCCCATTTTATAGACAAGGAAACAATGGCTTACATAACTTGTACAGGCTTCCCTGATGGCTCAGTGGACGAAGAGTCTGCCTGCAGCACAGGAGGCAAGGGCCACGTGGGTTTGACTCCTGGTTGGGCACGATCCCCTGGAGGAGGAAATGGCAGCCCGTTCCAGTGTTCTTGCTTGGGAAATCCCATGGACCGAGGAGCCTGGTGCGCTGCAGTCCATGGGGTCACAAAGAGTTGGACCTGACTGAGCAACTAAACACACACACACACAACCTTCTGAATGTGCCAAAGTTGACAGTAAGAGGATTTGTACCTAACTGTATAACGCAGAGCCCATGTTCTGGACCCTCGTGTTCTGCAGAGATAGACGTGTTCTAAGGATGGTTATGTGGAGAATTTTACAACATTAGACTTTTTCCCACAATTTTTTTGTGTCTTGAATCTTTATTATTGATATTTATTTGCTTTTGTCACTACTTAAAAAAATACCTCCAGAACAGTGTAATAAACTAAGCTTCATCATGCCTTAGCATGAATTAATTTCTCGGTAGATTTTGGTTGGAGAAACAAGAAAGAGAATCATGGGAGATTTGGAGCCCAATTGGGAGAGGCTGTAGATAGGTAGGAAACCATGCAAGAAAAGCTTTGGAAGGTGAAGAGGAAGGAAATGGGAGAGAAATACCCTCTTTCCTACCAGGCAAGATGGGCTGGCACTGTGCAGAATCAATAACTTAACACAGTTTTCTTATTCATGCTATGTTTTCAAGGGTGTAAGGGGGAGTCTTGCTCAGTCTCAAACATAGCAGAAGGGACAAGACCCATGGTGGGGAGGGCCCTCTCACAGTGGCAGCTGAACGCCCCAATCTAGAAGTGACAGCGTTTTGCTCACACTTCATTAATCAGATCTAATCACTGGCCAGTGAACTGATGCTCCTGGAGAAGGAAATGGCAGCCCACTCCTGTGTTCTTGCCTGGAGAATTCCATGGACAGAGGAGCCTGGGGGGTCACAGTCCATGGGGTGGCAAGGAGTCGGACACGACTGAGAGACTAACAACAACAAAGAACTAACGCACTGATCACGTCACTGGCCACTCTAACCACAGGGGCCAGGGGTGCCGACCTACTGCATGCAGATGGCGGGGAGGCAGAGAGTCACAATAGCACTAGTGAGCATTCTGTCCAGGAGCCTCTCTCCATGTTTACCTACTTCCCCGCTGTGGCCCAGAGTCAACACCTTCACTCCAGAGCACATCTGTCTTCCCAAACGCCTTCATTTGCTGCGCACATCGCTTTCTAAAACTGTTATTTTTTTCAGAAGTTCAGCTTCTCCTCCATTACATCGATGTACCATACGACCAAAGTAAGTCAAGAACATATCTTTAAAACATATCTGAGATGAGAAATAGCAAGGCTAATGCCGGGCCCCTATTTGCGATGGGAGGGTTCTGTCATCTTTATCAAAGAGAGAGCCGTGTCTGCTCCTTCAATTATGTTCCTTCCTTATACATTATCTTATCAGAGGCATTGTATGGGATCTTAAAATTATGAATTTCTGACTGATGTGAGCGATTCATCTTATTGTAATTTTCTGTGAATATTATGATAGCCAAGAGGAAAGGGAAATTCATCTGTATGCTCTGAAATCTTTGAAAATCAAACTTTACTTTAAAAATAAATTTTATTGCCATAAGGTATTCCTTTTGTGTCATTCCTCACCTCGAAGAGGATGTGATGGACCCTTAGTAATGAGTAGTATCTGAATCACGCTGGAAGATGTCAAAATAAAATGAAGATTTCAAAAGAGAAGAGCTTCCTATAATTTTGCAAGAAAGAGAAGGGGAGAGAAATCTCATTTCAAATCACACCTCAATCAGCAAAGATTTCATTTTCCATAAACTATATGTATTTACATAATCATTTGTGGTTTGGTAAAGTGATCCAGTAATTCTGTTGAGACCGCCTACATGTCCATTGTATCTGTGCTTGCGCTGGACACAATGATGATCAGGGTTATAAGAATTCATCAAAATCTCCCAAGCCCTGACATTCTAGCTAAGAAGGAAAGGCAGACAATGCCACAGACCAGGGCTACAAGAAGCAGAACTGGAGATAAGGAGTCATGAGCCTTAGTCTGTTTTTTAAATTATTATTATTTTAATTGGAAGCTAATTCATAATCTGCTGATGAAGAAAGTGGGGAAGTTTCCTGGGGGAAACTGATCATGGTGTGAAGGAAGCAGGACCAGCTGGAGGAAAGGTCAGGCATGGATGTGATTTCAGGCAGCATCCCACAGCAGGGAGCCTGACCCTGGGATAATTCTGAAGAGTAAATAACACTGAATGGTTGTCTTGACCTCAGACTTCCGTGGCGGCTCAAACAGTAAAGAATCTACCTGTAATGCAGGAGACACAGGTTCAATACATGGGTGGGAAAGATCCCTTTGAGGAAGGTATGGCCACCCACTCCAGGGGGTGCCTGGAAAATTCTATAGACAGAGGAGTCTGGCTGGCTAAAGTCCACGGGATTGCAAAGAGTGATACACGACTGAGTGACTAACGTACACATACAAGGCAAAGGAGATGGTTTTCATGCTGTTGAACATCTCAGTTCATGGCTAAGGTCTCCATCAAGGCCACATCAAATCCGAGAGACTTTCTGTTCTCTGCACATGTCATCAAAATAGCCCCAGTTGCCAAATGTCAGTTCTCCAAAGAAATCTTGCAGACTGTGGTCCCTGAAGGCAATCCCTTGGTCCCTCCAAGGGATTCAAGAGAACCTGAGCAAACAACTGATATTATCAACTACAAGTCCACCTCTGTGTCATGTGGCTCTACACATTAAATTTATACCATCATGACATCCTCAGGATGCTGCTGAGTCAACATTTCTCAGGGAACTTACCAGAGAGGGTAAGTGGAATGACCTATAGTTCTCTTTCCTGCATTGGGTTCTAAACTGTAACTTGCTCTTGCCATCTGCCTGCACTGGGACAGCTCTTTGCTCCCACGAGAATCATCTCCCTACCTTTCCCTTCACTAGTTGGACATTTCAAATTATCTGGTGGCTCAGATGGTAAAGAACCCACCTGCCATGCAGGAGACCTGGGGCTCGATCCCTGGGTTGGGAGGATCCCCTGGATGAGGGCACGGCAACCCACTCCAGTATTCTTGCCTGGAGAATCCTCATGGAAAGAAGAGACTGGTGGACTACACTCCATGGGGTCTCACAGAGTCAGACATGACTTACCAACTATGCACAGATAGATTCAACCTTTCAGTTTATACTTTCAGTGGCCCCCAACTTTTTGCTTCCTGAGAAAGACCCCATCCAGGCCAAAATATCTAAAAACGTCACCCTAGAGAAAATATCTGGTAACCACTAGACTGCTATTGACTTCATAGATGCCTATGAAATGACCCTAAAATGTTCAAAATAAGAGTATGCCAAGAGGAAAGGAACTCTGATTTAATGTTTATTCTTTGGAAAGACATTTGCTTGCTAGGTGTGAGGTATGAGTGCTTACTAGGTATGAGGCCCTGTTTCAGCTGTTGGAAGGCAGTGATGAGCAAGGCTGACAGGCTCCATCCTGGAGAGAGGCTGCTTCATGCCTCCACAGACAGCCCCTCCTCAGCACCTCCCTTGTCACCTTCTCTTCGCTTGCTTAGTTGAGGGAACCCCTGATTTCTGCAGGCACAAATCTCTGAAGACTTCCCTGAGCCTCTGAAAGTGCTAGTTGTTCAGTCACGGTCCAGCTCTTTGAGTTGGACAGTAGTAGCCCACCAGCCTTATCTGTCAGTGGGATTTTTTTCAGGCAAGAATACTTGGCGTGGGTTGCCATTTCCTCCTCCAGGGGATCTTCTCGACCCAGGGATCAAACCCACGTCTCCTGCATTGGCAGACCAATTCTTTGGCTACTAGCAGCACCTGGGAAGCCCATTAACTATATAATACATGCAATTTAAAGATAGCTCTTATGATCTGACTGGTATCACTAGTTCTGTGTTAGCAGCCTGTGGGTGAGATGGATACTTCTGGCTAACTAAGGAAGCTAGCACTGCATATATTTTTTTCTATAAGAAAATAAATTTGGGTTGTAAACAATTTAGTCACAAATTTATCCTGGCAACTAAGGAAATCAGGGTACACCTGTACTATCTCGTGGCTTTAGTGATGAAGTACCAAGGTACTCACATCTCATTCCTTCTGTCTCTCCCGTTAAACATTCCCACGATTTAGGATTCCATTCCCAAACTAACCTGAGTGCTTGTCAGTAGTATTCAATGGGCATCCAGCCAGTGGGGTAGAGAGGGCGGGGCCCCTATAGAGGATGTTCCTCACCTGGGACCCAACATCTTTGATCTCTTTCTTAATTTCAGCTTCATCTGACTCCATCTTCCCAAGACAAAAGCCAGAAACACTCAGTCTGGTTTCTGGGCCTTCAGGTGACCTGGGCTCCCCAGTCAGAATTAGAAAGGGTGACTTCCCTGGTGGCACATCGGATAAGAATCCACTTGCTAATGCAGAGGACACAGATCTGATCCCCAGTCCTGGAAGATCCTACATGCCTCTGAGCAACTAAGCCTGTGTGCCAGAACTACTAAACCGCTGACATCTAGAGCCTGCGCTCTGCACGATGAGAAGCCCACGCGTACAAGAGCAGCCCTTGCTCACTGCAGCTAGAGAAAGCCCAAGTGCAGCAACGAATAAGTGCAACCAAAAATAAATAAGTTAGTTAATTAATTAATGTTATATTAAAAAAGGAACAGAAAGGGAGCCGGTGAGAGGCAGCCAAGCACAGGGGGCTACTACCTGTCAGGTGTGGAGGCAGCATTCTGAAAGAGTGTTGGTGATGTGTCTGCCAAGAGACCACGGCCTGCCTGAAGTAAGCCCAGGCCTTGCTCCGGGCTACATAGCCCAAGGCCAGCTTTACGGCACCCCAGGGTGTCTGCCAACCACCCAGTCCCTTTTAAAGGGAAAGTGGCTCAGTCATGTCTGACTCTTTGCGACCCTATGGACTATATAGTCCACGGAATTCTCCAGGCCAGAATACTGTAGTGTAGCCTTTTCGGGTGGATTCTTTACCAGCTGAGCCACCAGGGAAGCCCAAGAATTCAGGAGTGGGTAGTCTATCCCTTCTCCGGGGGATCTTTCTGACCCAGAGTCTCCGGCATTGCAGGCGGATTCTTTACCAGCTGAGCTACCATGGAATGCCTTTTATTATTTTTTATGGTTATTTTTTTTGTGATGCAACTTAGTTTTTAAATTTTTAAAAAATTTGTTTATTTTAATTGGAAGCTAATTACTTCACAATATTGTGGTGGGTTTTGCCATACATTCACATGAATCAGCCATGAGTGTACATGTGTTCCTCTTTAAATGCTCATTTAAAAGGGAAATGTAAAAATGTAAAGGCAAATATAAAAGGGAATCCCTTTTACAAAGAACTCTGACCCTTCAAAGCCTAGAATAGTGACACCAGGACTCTCTGCCACACCCCCGTTTTTGGCTTCTCTGCACACTTTTCCTCTCTCAGGATGTCGGGGCTCTGCTTGGCCCTGGCCAGCCCTGGAAAGAAGCTCTGCCCTTGGGCCCCATGTAACACAGATGTCCGGCCTGATCCTGGCCTTCCTGGCCATCTGGGGTCTTGCCTCTTATTAGAGCCCATGTCCTCCTCCTGGTCAGTGCTGGCCGTTCTGGTCACCTTCTGACTGAGGCCACTGGCCATCCTCTGGCCAGTTGTAGCTCAGCTGACTGTTGGCCGCCCTCTGTCCTTCTGGCTCAGCAATCGAATGCCCAGGATCCAAGGTTCCTGAGACAGCAGCTGGCTCACTTCTGTGTCCCAGAGCATCTGGAGGAACCCGGTCCTCAAGGAAGCAAGGTGAACTCACTTATCAAGGACAGAGTCTTAAAAGACCTGACTCTGGTCATATGTAGCTACTGACCCCTCCCCTGGGATCTGCAGCTCTCACAGCGTAGGTGCAATAGGGTGATGGCTTTAAACTGAATAACCAGAGAAATGATCATATTTGAATCTCTCTGGTTGGTGTTTGGTTGTATGCTCTGTCCTGTGTTTTGCTGAGTTTCCTCGAAGAGCATCCTGAAAATTAGTGCTAAGTGAAGAGAACCTGAGGTCCCAGTTGGGGAAAGATCAATACCCTCGAAGGGGAGCTGAGAACATACTTTCTGTTTAGCGTTTTCTGAATAGTCTTGATGCTGCTTACAATACAATAATACAGATGGATGACAGTGAAAGGGAACGGGGTGGCAGGAGGAAGAGGGAGATAAGATAGAATGTTGCTCACGACCACAGTGGAAATGTCCCAGCACCAGAGGCAGGCAGGAGGGAGCCAAGACTGCAAAGTTGGCACAGAGATAGACAGAGAGACAAGACAGGGGGCCCCTGCAGCTGGGGAGACAGCCCCCAACACCTGGAGGACAGAAGGAGCAGCAATGATAATAGGAATCATGGCCAAGTATTGAAGACAAGCAATTCCTTGTCCACATCCCTAAGCCAGCTGTTTTATAATTTTCATGTAAGTCTTTCCCATGTGCATTTATTGGCTTTCCATGGCGTCTTCCGAACTCATTGATTTCAATCGTTTTGGACCTAGAAATATCTTATCTCTAGTGGACCACAGCGTCCATCAGGAGCTACTGCAGAAGGAGAATCCTGGCAGGCACCGTCAGAGCCAACAGCTTGTGAAGTCAGCAATGCCCTCCCCGGCTATCACTGATGGCGGTGGTCGCTGGGGTGGGTGGACCAAACACCCAGCACTGGGCTGAATCATGGGCCCCCAAGAAGACACGCTGCAGCGCTAACGTACCGGTGGCTATGTGACTGTTTGGAAACTGAGTCACTGCAGCTATAATTAGTTAAAATGAGGTCATACTGGAATAAGAAGGACCCTTAACAGTATGACCACTGTCCTTACAAGAAGACAGAGACACCGGGCATAGAATGCCATGTGACAAGGTGGCAGGAACCCAGGTGACGTGGTCACAAGCCGAGGCATGCTGGAAACAGCCTGCAAATACCAGAAACTACAGAGGAGCTGGGAGGCCCTTCTGTGGGTTTCAGAGGGATCCTGGACCCGTGACATGAGTTCAGACTTGTGACTTCCTGAGAGAACACATTTCTGACTTTCTAAGCTGCCCAGTTAGTGGCAATTTGTTACTGCAGGCCTAGAAAACAAACACCCCCAGAATAAGACATAAGAACTTCCAAGAACACATGAATTCAAATACACAATAGTGAAAACACAGAATTAGACAATATCATTTTTTCAAACTTAAGTTTTGAGAGTATACTTTCTTTGCTTATAAGCAATTAAATTACATATTGCTCCTGCCTAAAAATTTTCCCCTAAGAAGCATTTTTATTGTTCTCTTTAGTGTTGAATAACAGGAAAAGAGACTGTAAATGGGAAGCAGATGTTAAACAAACAAACAAACAAAATGTGAGGAGACAAGCATGATTTGGAACTAACTCCGCCCAAATTACTACTGCATGTGATGACAGAAATTCAAAAAAGGAACCAAAGTATAAACCACAGCACAAGCACAGATTCTGAGAATGTCTAGAGTCCAATAGGTTACCTTTTGATTCTGATCTCTCTTAATTCCAACAGCAAATCTCTAAGGAAAGAGGAAAACGAGTTTGTGCCTGTAACAGAATTTGCACGGAGGTTACTCCCGGTGTGTGCACACATGTTAAGTCACTCAGTCGTGTCCAACTCTGTGACTCTATGGACTCCAGCTCACCAGGCTCCTCTGTCCATGGGATTCTCCAGCCAAGAACACTGGAGAGGGTTCCCATGCCTTCCTCCAGGGGGCTGACAGACCCAGGGACCAAACACACGTCTCTTATGTCTCCTGTGTTGGCGGGGTGGGTTCTTTACCACTAGTACCACTTGAGAAGCCCCCTACTCCAGGTACCCCAGTCAATTACGAAAACTCCAAGGTATTTGTTTATCTTGGTCTCTTAAGGCGAGGGGGGAATGGAAGAAAAGATGTTAAAATACAGCTCTTAAAAGGAGCAGAAGGAGGTGTAGGTTTGATCATGAGGTTTTCCTTCGCAGCAGGTGGGAGACTATGAAACAGAGCAGGAACCCGCTTCTTCTGAGCCGGCGTTCAGAAATTTGAGCCAGTTGCTGAAGTGCTGGCTGAGCCACCCTGAGAAGACCATAACTACAGCATCAAAATAAGGTTCGCGGATTTTCAAAAGCAGAAAATTACAGTATACCTACCTTTTAAATGAAGAACTCAAATCATTTCTGCATTTTTTAAAAACAGAGCCTGAAAATTAAGGGGATACGTTACCTCCAGAGTGTGGTTTTTCTATTCTTTTCACTCACTTTCCCATCTCCCATTAGCCAGGTGCCCTATTTTCACCCAGAATTCTTAGCATGGTGGTGCCTTCATCCAGGGGCCATTCTTCCTGCGGGGCCCCCAGAGGGGATGTGGAGGGGCTGGCTCTCTGCAACGGGATGGAGCACCCTCTTCTGGAGGAGAGGTGCCAGCAGTCCATCACCGTGGATGGGGTCCCTTTACTCCCCAGCCCCTTGCTCTCCGTGTCTGGGTGGCCCCGTCTGCTCTCAATGCTATGTGAGTTTCCTTCGCTGGATACCAGAGATCTCAGCCCATGAATTAATGAAAGCCGTGCGTTTTGTGGGCCAGTAGTTCCGTCTTGGATTCCCCTTGCCCCCTCCGCGGCTTCTCGGTGGAAGCGAGGCGCTCTGCTCTGGGGGACCCGGCTACCTCTCACTGGATCCACCCCCCTTGTTAAGCCAAGTGCCAGACAGGCTGACACACACAGGATGAAGTGTTATAATTGAACGGTTTGGACAATTTGAGACTCAAGATGGGATGAGCACTCAGCAGACACCCTCCTCTTCCTCCCCTTCACCTACGAATGCGGTGGGAGGGCTGCTGTCTGCATCGCTAGCTTCCCACAAAACCTTGCCAGTAATAATTAGCGCCCGATCCAAACAGAGCAGTTCTTTCTGGCATAGAAAGAACAAGAGAAAAAAAAGAAAAGAGAAGACCTTACTGAAAATAAGCAAAGCCCTTTTCTCCTGCTTTATTTTTAACCTGATGTGTTGCAGAGGCCTGAATGTCACCAGATTGTCATTAGTGACACTTTTCCTCGTGTTCCATATGTGATGTGACATACCATCTGACTAATGGAACCCAGTGAACAATATGTCAACATAAAGGAGCACACTGGGTCACAAATATGCTTTGAGAATGTTCAATTGCAAGGAAATGCATATTGAACGTGTTTTCCATAGGAATAAAATCGAGCATGTAGTTAACGCCTCACATTTAGGGATAATATCAATACCTAGGAGACCCCAAGAGCCAGCACACATTGCCAAACGACCGGTAAAATGCACAGTATCAACACGTATCGATGGCACAGGCAGGCAGAAGCCTGCAAACCGGCGAGAAGGACCGCCATGGGGAAGGACGCCTTCTCTGAGGAGGCAAACGACCGTGGGAAGGCACCGAGCCACATCCAGAAAACGTGTGAAAGGTGGACAAGCACGCCAGAGTTCTGATTTCAATGGTCAGCAGTACTGTCTGTTAGCAGTGTTTGTCCTCGCCCGCTGACCCCCAGGCCGCCTCCTCCCCCGCAGGCCCAGGCCCGCCCCAGAGCATCCTCCACCCCGCATACAGTCCACCTTTATGCTAACCTCCACAGACCAGCCGCAGGAGGTTAAGCTCCGCGCCCCTTGAGTCAACCCTTCCAGGAACTTCTCAGAACAGTGCACATTTTCTTCTACCTTGACCCCTAGACCTGAACATCGGTCGAAGAGTTTTGCCGCCCACGTACAGAAACAGGGAGCCGATGCTGGGTTAGAGCCGCTTCTCTCCAGTTTCCACCCATCCCCATTGCACAGAATGAAGCGTTTCCTGCTCCCTAAGCGGTGCCCATGAGGCCCTCTTCTCCCGGCCCCTCGGGCCTTTGTCTCCACCTAATCTGGTTTTTCTGGGTCCAGGGCCCCCTCGTGACTACACCTTCCATGTCTCCCCAGGCTGAAAGTCAGAGTGCTGCTGGCTCTCTCCATTTCTTTCTCTGTCTCCCTGGCTTTCTCTGTCTCTCTGAGTCTCTATCTCTTTCTCTCCCCTTCTTATCTCCTCTCTCTGACACAGTGGTCTGAAGTGATCAGGGACCTCTGGTCCTCAGATGCCCTCCCCTAGCCTTCATCCTCCAGGCTGCGCTGCTCAGCGATCCCTGGTTCTCACTCCTCCCCTGGCTTCATCCTTCTCACACATCCCCTCTTCCGCCTGACTCACCACTTCTTTCTTCCCTTCCGCACCCGCTCCTTCCACCAGATGGATGTAGGTACTTCACAGTACCCAGGTTTCAAGTCTCTCCCATAGACACTTGCTCTACCACACTGATATTCTTGCCATGGGTGGTGCATGTTAACTTCACAAGTTCCAGCCACCTGCCCACATCCAGAAGGTGCCTGCATGTGTCCAGGCCTAGAGGTGAGAGACAGAGGGATCAAGAGACAGACAGTGTCTATGAATGGCTGGTGCCCTTGGCTGGAGCCTAGAGCTCAGAGGTCAGTCTATCCCACCCTCCACTGAAGGGTGTTAACTGGGGAAGGTCCTGATGGGACTTCCCACTCATAAAGGTGGTAAACTGCTGGAGTCGGTTGAGACAGGTGGCCAGTTAGACGCTGGGAGAGTCACCCAGATGTGTGATGGGGGCATCTTCCTGAACTGAGGAGGTGACCTTGGGAACAAACAGAAACAGCCCAATGGAAGGTCTATGGTCAGGGAGAGGCACGCAGACTCAGTGTTTCGTTGGTGCTGAGGGGCTGGAGCCTAGTAGAGTGGGCGTGGAGGTGACCAGGATGCCCGCTGAGGGGTGCAGCCTGGTAGAGCGGGTGTGGAGGTGACCAGGATGCCCACTGAGGAGACAAACAGGGGGAAAGTCCTCCCCAGGATTCAGCACTCCATGCCCAAGCCGTGCCTACCTGCAACCTTGCTATCCCATCCTGGAGGCCCTTTCAGCTCTTTAAACATAATGACAGGGGTTGTCTCAGGCCTTGCCAGCGGCTCTGGTGGACTGGTCGGCTTATACACAGCAGAGCTTCATTTCTCGCAGTTTGGAGGCAGACCGTACGAGGTCAGGGGTACCAGCGTGGTCAGGTGGGGACCCTTCTGGGCATTGGACATCTCTCTGTGCCCTTTCATGGTGCAGGGGGTAGGGCTCTCTGCACCTCTCTTGTAAGGACACCGATCCCATTCATGGGGGCTACACCCTTATGATTTAATCACTCCTAAAACTATTACTTCCTAATACCACTGCCTTGGGGGCTAGGATTTCAACAAATGAATTTGGAGGGGGAGCACAAGCCTTCAGACCATGGCAGGATTTACTGAGAATAACTGAACCCCTTTGGTGGAACTAGAACCATGGTTTTTTTTTACACATAAGATTTCAAAGTAATTGAAGCAAACGAACTATTAAAAAAGCCCAGTGAGACTCTAGTGTTATCCTCCCCATGCAGTAATTGTGGGAACTCTGGGCCAGGTAACCAGGACCAGGATGATGCTCCCATCCATAGTTGTCGGCTCCAGCCAACGCTTTCCACGAGCCCCGGGCCCCATGCCAGGGGAGCATTGCCTCTTCCTCCTCGTGATTTGATTCTGCATCTGCAGACCTTCAAGGATTCCGGTGAGCACAGCCTCTTCTGACCCACCTCCCTCCCCTCCTTCTGGGCAGCACGGGCTCTTTTGCTCGGCAACTGGTTCTGCTGATTCTTCCTGCTGTGTTTTTCCCCAGAATCCACGTATTGTAATAGGAGCAGCATTTTAAATGCCTTTTGGTCATCTGATCATACAAATCTATAACAGTTCTTACTGTGACATTCATGGACACTTCCTTGATGGTAGGAATTAAAGATATGATGGTTTAAAAAAAGATATTATGGTTTAATATTAACTGATGGTCAACAAGGTTTAGGATATGTTGTTCACATGGGTTCTAAGTAGCATAAATATTCATTGAATGAATAAAAGAATTAACAAATGAAAGAGTCAACCTGAGCCATCCTATCTGACTAACTAAAGCTAAACCACTTCTAAGCCCACCCAAAATTTGATGTGTGTGCTCGGATATTGGAAACTCCTAGACGGACAGAAGAGTCTGGTAGGCTGCAGACCATGGGGTTGCTAAGAGTTGGACACGACTGAAGTAGCTCTTGCTGAGCGACTTCACTTTCACTTTTCACTTTCATGCATTGGAGAAGGAAATGGCAACCCACTCCAGTGTTCTTGCCTGGAGAATCCCAGGGACGGGGAAGCCTGGTGAGCTCCTGTCTATGGGGTTGCACAGAGTCGGACACGACTGAAGCGACTTAGCAGCAGCACCAGCAGATGTTAGTCACATGATCCACCCCTCAACTCAAGTCTAAGGGAAATTAGGAGAGGGAATTCATGATTACGAGTTAATTGCCAAATGACAGATCCTTCACAGTTACCTGCTGAATCTTAATGGCAACTCTAGGTGTCATTACCCCCACTTACAAGTGGGAACTGGGAAATGAATACAGTTTTGTAGGATTCCATGCTTCTGAGAGTTATCCAACATGGTGCTAGAGCCTTTGGGGATTAATAACATTCCTTTAACTATAGTTGTTTTGGAAATCAGTCTTTTCTCTGCAGCACCATCAATCTGTATTTTACTATTACATAAATGTTGCAATGAGTTGATGAGAGCCATTGAGCTCTCTTCCAAGGATCCTTCAGCTTTGACCTGAGTCCACTGTTTCCTCTTATCTGTTCTCCTGTCACCAACAAGAGTCGGGGGTGGGGGGAGTATTCTTTTCTGAGAGGACTAGAGAGATGACTCACGCCACTTACCATGTTTTCCCATGACCAACTTACTCTACAGTTACCATTGAGCTTAATGGAATTGCCAGGCTGTTACTATGTGATTACTAGGAAATAATAGTGGGTATTTTGCTGTGAGTCCATCAGAAACCCATATCACCAATACACCGACCACTTATCCCTGTAATTAAGATATTGCTGGCTTCTGTGCACTAGTTTAAACAACAACAACAAAAGCTATATTTTAAAATAGTATTTGATTTAACTGGAGCCTAGGAGGTTCATAACATCAAATACCTGAGGTTTTGTAAAAATGAACAGCAGATACCTGAGGTTTTGTAAATGATCCACCAGCTCCAGAAGAAGATGCTAGACTTTGTGTCGAATCACCATAATGGATACTTTGTTGTTCCAACCAGCTAGAAACAGATGTATTTACAGATCCACCAGCTGCAGACCAACTATTAGAAAGCCAGATTTATACTCCTATTATATCTATACTTCCTTGTTAAATCCCTTTCCCACTCCTGAATCAGAAGTGGTAAGAGAGGGGAAGGAAAACTGCACTCCAATGGCCAAGAAACTGAATAGCACGTGTTTATCTGAGAATAAAAGCACAAAGATGGAAAGAACTGGTCTAGCAATTCAGAAGTAAGCATGAAGAATTCCAAGACTTTTGTCTGTGTGAAACTACTATATGTCATGTCATAAATAGTGGCAATTAATGACTGAACCCCCTCCTGCCCTTAGGGAGAAAAGATACCACTCCAGGCTGTGTGCTAAGTGGCTCAGTCATGTCCAGCTCTCTGGAATGCCATGGACTGTAGCCCTTCAGGCTCCTCTGTCTGTAGGATTCTCCAGGCAGGACTACCGGAGTGGGTTGCTATTTCTTTCTCCATGGGATCTTCTCAGCTCAGGTATTGAACCTGTGTCTCCTGCCTTGGTAGATGGATTCTTTACCACAGAGTCACTGGGAAACCCAACTGATGACTGCTTAGTCGCTCCGTCATGTCTGACTCTTTGTGACCCCATGGACTGTAGCCTGCCAGGCTCCTCTGTCTATGGGATTCTCCAGGAAAGAATACTGGAGTGGGTAGTCATTCCCTTCTCCAAACTGATGACTGGACTACTCTAAATTATCTAGGAGCTTTGCTAATATGGAAAAGCCCTGAAAACATTCTTCCTCCTGGAGAAGGCAATGGCAACCCACTCCAGCATTCTTGCCTGGAGAATCCCATGTACAGAGAGGAGCCTGGCAGGCTACAGTCTATGGGGTTGCAAAGAGTCCAACATGGCTGAGCACCTAAGCTCTGAAAATATTTCCCATCATGTTTAAAAGCTTCCAACATAAGTATGTGTCACTTTTTTCTGCACCAAAATCATGGATTCACAGTCTACTCCTGAATTGGAGAGTTGGAGGCTGAAGTCAGTAGCCTTCACAGAGACAAGCACGGCGCTCTCCTCGTGCCTCTCTGAGTGGCAGTGCTCCTGGCGGGATGTGGGCACCAAGATCTGCACTCCAGAGGAAACTCTCCCTGATTGCCCTTCAAGTAGCACTGGAGGTGGTGCAGTCTGGGAAAAGAGAGCCCCAAGGATCACATAATAGAGGTATTCTGAAAGACCTGCTGAAAACCTACGGCTAGTTGGTAGGGCTTTACAGAGGACCCAAAAGTCATACTTCAGAAAATGAAGAACACTTGCGAAGAAGATCATCTATTTGCAAAGCAGAAATAGCCCTTCACTATCTGAAGTCTTATCTATTTATTTCTGTGCCTTTTGTAGAAGTCCACCAACTAAATTTCGGTTTTCAGGGATTGACATATACACGCTATTGACAGACACTGTGTGTAAAGTAGATTAGTAATGAGAGCATGCTGTAGAGGATGGGGACCTCTACTTATGCACCGTTGTGACCTGGATGGGAAAGATGTCCAAAGGGAGGGGTATTTGTACCTGCATGGCTGATTCACAGTGCTGTACAGGAGAAACAAACACCACACTGTGAAGCAAGTATACTCCAGTGAAATTAATATTATAAAAGGGACAAGGTGTTCCCAGTTTCCCAGACCTCCCTCTCACCTATTACTTGATGTCTTTTCTACCTAACTTTTTAGTGGTGATGCAGATTCCACACAAATGGAGAATAAAATGAGATGACCAAATTTATTTTTACTTATGGACCTGAGCCAGAGTTTAAATGACTCCAGCGATGGCACTTACTTCCCTGGGGAGCTTGTTCTCTAGTCTAATAGATCTCACTGTTAGGAAATCCCTCTTATAATTCAGCATAAATTGTCCCTTGCTGAATTCCATCCCATTATTCCTAGTTAGATGTCCTTGGACTCCTTAAACAACGAATCCTCTTCTCATTGGACTGTCCATTTCCAGGCAGGAGAAGGAGACAGAGAGAAGAGAAAATGGTAGGGATGATGAGGAAGAATGGAGTCGAAGGTACCAGCTCTGCCCAAGCCTCGGTCTAATCAATGAATGTTTCAGCCACAAACTGTTACATATGGACACAGGCAGCAAATTTATTAACAATGGGATTGAGTAATGCTTGAAAAATATTTAATTTTCAGCCAACCTTGACATCTTTTGTAATTTCTCTGTGAGATAGGTTAAAATCATAAAGTTAAAGACTAAAGATACAGTGAAAATATAAAGTTAAAGATTAAAGATATCTGTGTGCAAGTCTTAAAGCCGTAGACTTTGTTATTGATCATTTCTTTTTCTTCCTCATAGCCAGTCTTTTTAATAACGGACACTATTCATTGAGACATTTTAAACATCTTGATATTGTATTTATGATCTCATTGAAAACTCACAGGCAGCTCTGACACAGTTTGTGCAGAAGTCCAGGATCAAAAATTGCCTCTCTGCTCCCATCTACTTATTGCGATTTTTGTTGTTCAGTCGCTAAGTCATGTCTGACTCCATGTGACCTTATGGACTGCAGCATGCCAGGCTTCCCTGCCCTTAAGTATCTCCCAGAGTTAGCTCAAAGTGATGTCCATTGAGTCGGTGTTGCCATCCAACCATCTCATTCTTTGTTGCCCCCTTTTCCTCCTGCTTTCAATCTCTCCCAGCATCAGGGTCTTTTCCAACAAGTCGGCTATTCACATCATGTGGCCAGAGTATTGGAGCTTCAGCTTCAGCATCAGTGAATATTGAGTTGATTTCCTTTAGGATGGACTGGTGTGATGGAACCGGCCTTAGCACAACATCGTCCAAGACGCCAGTGATAGTGGATCAGGGCAAGCTGGAATCTGACCATTGAGTTCTTCTACAGAAATATGCTGGATGTGAGCCTGAGAGTAAGATCTGTCTCTCTTTAGGTATCTGGACTGAAATATGTAAAGCTTCAGTTCAGTTCAGTTCAGTTGCTCAGTTGTGTCTGAGTCTTTGCGACTCTATGAACTGCAGCACGCCAGGCCTCCCTGTCCATCACCTACTCCCGAAGTCCACCCATACCCATGTCCATTGAATCAGTGATGCCATCCAACCATCTCATCCTCTGTTGTCCCCTTCTCCTCCCGCCCTCAGTCTTTCTCAGCATCAGGGTCTTTTCCAATGAGTCTGCTTTTCGCATCAAGTGGCCAAAGTATTGGAGTATCATCTTCAACATCAATCCTTTCAATGAACACCCAGGACTGATCTCCTTTAGGATGGACTGGTTGGTTCTCCTTTCAGTCCAAGGGGCTCTCAAGTCTTCTCCAACACCACAATTCAGAAGCATCAATGTAAAGCTGGGAGATCGTCATATCTTCTGTCTCAATGAGCCAAGAGGGAAGACAAAGGGACGACAGAGTGAAAAAGAAAGAGTCGATATGATGAAAGGCAGATTCAACTAAACTGCAGGCCCTGCTTCCTTTTCTTCAGAGTCTTTATAATAAATACCATCTAAACTACATTAGTTTTCTTTGAAACACAAAGAGTTTGCCTTTACAGATGAGAAAACTGAGCAGAAGAAGAAACATTGACATCCAAGACCCTTTGATTCAGAGCTACACTTCTCATCATTAAACTGCAGTTGAGAACAGGTGGAGGGAGGAAGAGGCCATCTGCACCTAACTCTTAGGGGAAGGTTGGAAACTCTCCTTTGGTGTAGACAAGACATAAGCGATCAGCAGCTCGTGGATCATCTCGGATCACCAGGTTTCCTTTTGTAAAATGAGCAAGAAAGTTGCACTGGGCCAAGTGCTTCCTGGTGGTCTTCCTGGAGGTCTGTGTGTTGTTTATGGCAGGGTTAAAGTCAGTACTCTTGAGGAATCTCTTAAACCAGGGATCCCCAACCCCCATGTTCTAATACCTGATGATCTGAGGTGGATCCGATGCAATAATAATAAAAATAAAGGGCACAATAAATGTAATGCTCTTGAATCATCCTGAAACCTCCCCCCACTTCACCCCATCCATGGTAAAATCATCTTCTATGAAACTGGTCCCTGGTGCTAAAAATATGGGGGACTGCTGTCTTACACTACTTTCATCAAAACTGTGCTTGTTTTGGCTGCACTTGGATCAGATTTGTATTTTAAAAAACACATTCTACAAGCAGCCAGGATCTCTACCCCACACAAGAACTATCAAGACTGGAATTCCACAGTTAAGTAGATAAAGACAGAAATGCTTGACCACAACCAAGTCACCCCTGAGGTCACAGAAAAAGACGGAAGGAAAGGAACACTCATCACATTCTCCCTAACCACTGGCCCTATCTTACCCCCAAATCATTTGGCAAAATTCTTTCTGATGTTGCACCCATGATACACACAGGGCTTAAGGGAAATCAATTTCTCTGTAGTCTCTCTTTAGAAACAGTTTAGAGTCTTAGAAAAGATGTTCCATCCAAAGCTGTCTTGAAAGGAAACCAGCTTCTTCCCACTGCTGAGTGCGTCTCCTGGCTTTAAGCCAGTTTGCCATGCTGTTTGTACGATTCCCATGTTGGTTTCCTTCTCCTGCCTTGAGGTAGGCCCTATAGTATTCCTCCAGGACCCAAATCTATTAAGCAGCAAAAACGAAATATGCAAATGATCTCCCAACTACATGCGTGAAGCCTGCAAATGTTATTCTTAGGAAAGTGCTGATTATGGCAATTTATGAATTAACATGTCAGGCACTGAGGTTTGAAACCTTATAACAGTGTTTACTGTATAAGAGCCCCCAGATGAATTGAGAAATATTGAATAGAAGGGGAAAGACAGCAAGATCAGTGATTCAGTGATGCTAAGGTTGCCAACATCCGATTTCTGTCCTACTGACTCTGCCAACTCCAGCCACGTCTGCTCACACATGAACAGGTGCACACCTGCAAGCAGGCATGCACAGGCACATGCCCACACACGTGTGCACATGTAGATGTACAACACACACAGTAAGGCAGAGAAGAGACACATAGAGCAGAAGCGAGCAGAATGATAGTCAGTCCTTCTGGTCTAAGCTTCCTGGCTGTTTGTCACCCCAAGACCACTGATTCAAGTTATTTCCTTTTTCTAAGTCTTTCCACAAGTATTAGCAGTAAGATTGCCAAGTCCTGGGACTATCAAGCTAATATATTTTTGGCCACGCCACGTGGCATGTGGGATCTTAGTTCCCCAGCCAGGGATGGGACCCATGCTTCTTGCTTGAGTGCTTGGAGTTTCAGCCGCTGGACCTGCAAGGAAGTCCCCATTACACTATTGTGATGACACTGGGAGGCCCGATTTGGTAAATGGGGTGAATGTGATGGAAAGTCAGGTATTTATAAGAGCTATGTTAGCTTTGTAGAGTCAGAAGCCTTAGCTCTTTCTATAGGAAAGTTAAGATACGGTTCAGGAGTTTTGTGAAATTAAATCAACAAAGGATTCCAGACAATATGAAAAAATGCGGGCTTCTTTTTTTTTTAATACTGAAGTAATATTGGCTACACATCTCTGCTAAAGATTTGTGCAATTCCCATTAAATTACAATTTTTCAAGGAAGGAACCCAGTAAAACAAAAGTTTTTGTCAATCTCTGATCACATTATGGTTATTCTTTTAAAGAAAAAAACCTGACTATATGCCAAGCACACTGTCAATTGCAGAAGAAATGGTGTTATCTGAGCAGAACTGCTGGTCAACACAGAAAGAAATGCCACCCCTCATTCTCTTCATCAACAGCAGATCGATATAAAGTTGATGGCTCTGTGTTTCCAGGTAAGATCATGTCTCCAGGTAAGGAAGATAATATTCAAGGCTCAGAAACTGCGGTGCTCGAGATTCCTTATTTAACATTGTCTTGCAGGAAAGTAAGGCTGGGGGCCATGATTTTTTAATGACTGGGAGCAAGTTCCAAGCATTCCTCCACCTCCACCTCCAGTGGTTTCCTGGCTTCTGGGAGATCCAGCCAGGGTTAACCACGAGCTCAGTGAGTGTGCTTCATCGTATACTAGCATCTGCTCTGAGGCTCCATCTCCTTCTCTCATTGTTAAACTGAACATTTTGCCTAACAAAACCCAGAGACTTTCTTTCCTTTTTCAGCGGAGACCGCCCCTCCGTTCTTCTGAGAGCCTGGTCTAAACAGCAAGCAAGTGTGTGTGTGCACTAAGTCGCTCAGTGTGTCCAAATCTTTGCCACCCCATAGACTGTAGCCCGCCAGGCTCCTTTGTCCATGGGATTCTCCAGCAAGAACACTGGAGTGGGTTGCCATTCCCTTCTCCAGGGGATCTTCCCGACCCAGGGATCAAACCTGTGTCTCTTAAGTCTCCTGCTTGACAGACGGTTTCTTTACCGCTGGTGCCACCTGGGGAGCCCTCAACTGCAAGCGCTGTTATTCATTCTGGCTACATGGCAGGCACTGAGCTACATGTGCACAGACTTCCTGTCTCCTGAGCCTCACTCCCCCACCCCCCGCCCCCCGCCGCTGAAAAGCAGGTGCTTCTTCTGAGCATCTTGGTCTCTGGATGCTCCCCAAGTGATGATGTCCTCAGCTTCATTACATACCCTTCCAATATTATGAATGAGAAAATGGAGTCACAGAATGTTTAGTTATTGTGCCAGAGATCAGAGTAGGTAACGGGTGGGGTGGGGGTGGATGCCTGGTCATCAGGGGCACCTGCTACTCTCACTGTGCCCCCTCTCTCTCCTGCCTCAATTCTAATCTGCAGTTCTGGATGTTGCACGTGGCTGTGCAGGGCTGTGGGCCATGCATAAATGCCAGGGCTCACCCACGCTTTCACTACATGATGAAGCTCTTTCCTGAGCACCTACATGGGGCGCCTGTTAGACAATATAGAGAATGCAGCAGGGTATCACTGACACTCTGGTCAGGGAGTGCCCGTCTGTCCCCTTGCATTGAGAGATCCCTCTCATCCAGGAGGGGGATCACACAGGTGTGTGCACACCTGTGGGGGAGTCTTGGGACCAACCTTGGGGGTATGGAGTGCTGTACTGAATCCCAAGGGAAATAGCATCCAGGAACAGATAACATGTGGGGGTCCTTTCTGTGATGACTCCAGGACGCTAAGGGTCCTACCTTCTCCACCTTGTATGGGACCCTCTGCCCAGAGTCACATTCCTCAGGCTCTCAGCTGGAACCCATGGGGGGCTTCTCAAGGATGTCTTTCTAAATAAACCCAGTGCCCTGCTTAGGAGCCTTATGGGGACAGCCGTTAACACAGTGACATTTTCTACATCATTTAATCTATGCTGATAAATTCCACTTCAGAGCACTCTACTGGATTTCACGGGCATTTTTCCCTCTGTCCACTGGTTACCTACACTTGGAAGTCTCACAGGCACCACAAATTCAACACATCCACAAACAGAACTAACCATTTCCTTCCTGAAATGATCTTCTCCAGGGTTCCATATCTCATCGCACGCCGCTTCCGCTTCGTTGCCCAAGCGCAGATCTTGGAATCACTTCTGAACTGCCCTCCCCCTCCCTCTCCAGGTCTGATCAGCCGTTCGTTCATGGAGCCAGACTGATTCCTGTCCCTTTGGAAGTAGGCCTTGGTTCTATCCGCTTGATTTGTCACCACGAGCAAGGCCACCACCGTCTCATCCCACATCAGGAAACATCACATGGGCTCTTAAGAAATGTACCTCTTGTTCTATAGCCAGTAACTGGCAGAGCTCAGATCCAGCCTGACCTCAGAGCCCACACTCACAGCTCCTTGTCAGAGCTCTCAGATTAAAAGTCACGGGAACTGTCAGGAGACCTGGAAGGCCAGCGGCTGGCTCTGTTCTAGTCTCTCGAAGCTCACTTTCTCTTGGTTACCCTACAGATTTTCAGACAGCCTACTCCCTTTGCCTCCTGCCCATAAAAATCTTCACTGGAACCATCATAATTCATAATTCTCTGCTGGACATCTTTTCTATCCCCTTAATCTAACCTCTTTCGTTTTCTCTGCTTTGGCAAATTGTGAAGAAGTCAAGGTCCTCCTTCTATCAAAGCTGTGAATCCACTAGGAAAGATGATGCTGGAGCAGTGGGCACAGCATCATGTTCCATTCTCCCCATCAGTGCATGCGTTTTCCCAATACCCAAGAACTGCTTTAGAAAGAAAATCCAAACATATTCTTTATCGATAGAGGGTGATCATGGGTAGATCAGTTCTAGAGGGCAAAGCGCTTTCTGTGTGCTAGGGTGCTGCTTGCAGGAAATATTTATATTTGTATTTCTGTTTATAGAAAGAAAGGTTTTTGTCTCTTTGAGATCAATAAGAAGATAGTCCCGTGGACCAGGAATCGCCTCTGCTCTCCCCACCCCAAATGTCATGGGTTTCACCTAGATTCCCCACTGGGCTGTTCCTGCTGCCCCGTATTGAGAGCAGAGGACAGAAGGTCCATTCAGGGCACATCACCAACCCAAGCCCACAACCACTAGGAAAGGGGTGGAGTGTTCACCAGAGGTGGGAAAGGGTGCCTTGTTTTTAGATATTCCTGCCTACCCTCCAGGGGCTTCCCTGATGGCTCAAGCAGTAAAGAACCCACCTGCCAATGCAAAAGACACAAGAGATGTGGGTTCGATCCCTGGGTGGGGAAGATCCTCTGAAGGAGGGCATGGCAACCCACTCTGGTATTCTTGCCATGTAAATCCCAAGGACAGAAGAGCCTGGCAGGTTACAGTCTGTGGGACTGCAAAGAGTTGGACTCTGCTGAGCACACAGGCACATGCACCCTTCAGGAAAAGAACCTGAGTGAATGTAAAGAGGCAGCATTCTAAACAGTCTAACCGTGCAAATCGCCTCTGAACCACGTAGATGAGGACCCTGCGATCATTGACCCTCTTCCCCTCACTAAATGAATCAATAAACAGAATAAGAGATAAAAATTTACCAAATTTACTATTTACCAATTTACTATTTACCAAAACAGTGGGGAAACCAAGTCACAGTTGGTATAAATTCATTGTTTTGTCGTTGCTATCATTTATTTCTGCTGTTAATTTTGATTGTCTTAGACGTGCACTATGTGGAGAAGCCACCGTAGAAATGTGGGGGTGGGGTGCTATGTTTTTCTTGCAAATGTTAGTGTTAGTCTGAGATTTCAGAGAATCCAAACCTGTCACACTAGTGAAATTATAGAAGAAGCTGGGCCTGTGTAGAAAGCCATTTTTTTGTGACTCTTCATGCCTGTGTGCATAATTCCAAATCAAACATATTCACATTATTAACTTTTTAAAGTTTATTAGTCTCAGTGCTAATGAACTCATCCATCCTTGGCAAATGCACATGGCTCCCTAATGAAACGTCAATAGATAGATCGGCAGTGAAGTGAGGACAGCCAATGGCTGGTGCCAAATTCCGCTTGGCTGTAAGGAGGGGAACGGAGAGATCCCTTCCAGAGAGACAGCTTGGACACAGACGCCAGTAACAAAGAAGCTCCAGCATGGGTGTCAGCGGACGGGCCCCTGCGCCAGCCCCTGCCCAGCCGAATGACCCTGAGGAGGCCTTCTCGGGGAGAGGAGAGGGTCTACTTCCCCAGAATGTTTTCTCTAGATCCGTAATTCCATACCCTGCCCACCCCCAGCAGCGCAGTCCCCACCTGAGTTCCTTGGGTTAACACTGCTTCCCTGGTGGCTCAGACAGTAAAGCGTCTGCCTGGAATGCGGGAGACCCAGGTTCAGTCCCTGGGTTGGGAAGATCCCCTGGAGAAGGAAATAGCAACCCACTCCAGTATTCTTGCCTGGGGAATTCTGTGGATTGAGGAGCCTGATAGACTACAGTCCACGGGGTCGCAAACATTCAGACACGACTGAGTGACTTTACTACGCCTGGCATCTTCTATTTAGACATCTGCTTAGTTCAACAATGGCTCATTCTCTACGAATAAAATTCTAACTTAGCTTCTCAGGAGATACCGTGCCACAGATTATGGGTTTTCATTTCTGACCTGTTTGAACATTGCCCAAGTTCAGAGTTGTAATGAGTTTCCTAACCCGCATTGGTTTGTGTCAGCCCGTGTGACAGTGTGTTGAGCACGCCACGGGAGATAGAAAATGAAACATCCTTAAAAAAAAAAAAATCTAAGCAAACTTCCCTTTCTTTCAATTATCAGTTTTGAAAAGTAGCCTGAACGTGGACACTTCTGTTTGGGGGTTTCTGAACTGCTACCATGAATTCTCAGGGTAAATTTCCTGTCCTCTCACAATGATGCTTTGGGTTTGGTTTTGTTTTTTTTCCGTACTTCATCTTAGATCTTTAAAATTGTACAGTAGCTAAGAAGTCAGGATGTCTCCCCCTACCCCCACCCCCACCACCACGATGCCTCACGGAAAGATATGCTTTATTATTGAGTGAAAGAAAAATAATAATCATGAAAAGCTTTTGCTTCTAGACTGCATAAATTATCTCCAATTTTCCTCATTATTTCCTTCTGCAGGGTATAAAGAGATTGCCTCTGGTAAAATATGTATCAGTACAAAACAAATAGAAAACAGTTTAAACCACTGAAGTATTTACCTTTTTATTTAAGAAAAGAAGACATTTTTAATCCTATTAACGGTAAATTATATTACCTATTGTGAAAGCAGTCACAAAAGAAATATTCGGAGCATGCAGTTAATTATGATAGCGAGTGACACACAACATTTATGCTCGTCTTGTATGGCCGGCACAGCTTTCTTTCTCTGACTGTAAGTCACACACTGATTGAAGTTTTGAAACCGATGTTGAACGAGACCTGCAGGCACGTATCTGCCGTAGACACTTCGTTCTACAGATAACGAATGGTTCGAGGAATAGCCACTGTTTATTCTTTTATAGTTCTAATTTCACACAGAGGGGGAAAACATTCCTACCCCAATCTTTTATTTTAATTTTCCCCTTCAGCATATTTATTCACTGTCAATGCAGCCTCAGCAAAGCAGAGAGTTTGCAAATGAATTTTCATCTATTGTAGAACAGCTGGGCCTCCACGAAGCTGGTGGGCTTTTGAAACTCCAAGACATTCGTGGAACCCCCAGCCCCGTGTGAAGGACATGACTAGCCCATCTAAATAAGTCAGGTGTTTCGGACATTAGGATACACCTCTACACTGCTGAAATAAAACACAAAGTATTGGTTCAAATTAGTCAGCCCTAGCTTGTTTGAGGCAGAGAAGGCAATGGCACCCCCACTCCCACTCCTGCCTGGAAAATCCCATGGATGGAGGAGCCTGGTGTGCTGCAGTCCGTGGGGTCGCTAAGAGTTGGGCACGACTGAGCGACTTCACTTCCACTTTTCACTTTCATGCATTGGAGAAGGATTTGGCAACCCACTCCAGTGTTCTCGCCTGGAGAATCCAGGGACGGGGGAGCCTGGTGGGCTGCCATCTATGGGGTCGCACAGAGTCGGACATGACTGAAGCGACTTAGCAGCAGCAGCAGCTTGTTTGAGGACTGCACTGTGACATAGCCAAGAAATGGCAGAGAGATAGGCAACATAGTTCCTCATGGTTGGGCTTTGCAATCATGCTTGGCCCAACTCCAGAGGGATGATGCCGGGAGGTCATTTTTGCTGGTCAGGCTCCTGAGAACCTGGCCAATCTGCACCCGGGCAGAGTCCCAAGCAGCAAACATGGTTTCTGCCCTCAGCACATCAAAGGCTATGGCTGAATCCTCCCGACTATTACTACGAAGCTGCTTGGCAACAGCTGTGGGTGTCCTACCGTCTCCTATCAGAGTCCCAGCATCCATTCCATTGCTGGCAGGAGGGGTGACATGCTTTATTTGAAACACCCCGCCTTTACCTCGGCAAGTCATTTAGGCATCTCACCAACACTTTGGTTTCATAAATTCTTCAAACTCCCATAATGGATTGAGTAGGCATCCCATTGGCTTCAGAAAGGGATAGCTGGCTATACACTATCCCCACTATTAGATGCTGCATCATCTGCAGTCATATATGTGTATATAAGTGTGAGTATATCCACGTGATTCAGTGATAAAGAATCCACCTGCTAACGCAGGAGACACAAGAGGCTCGGCTCGGGTTCTATTCCTGGGTTGGGAAGATCCCCTAGAGCAGGAAATGGCAATACTAGCTCTAGTATTCTTGCCTGGGAAGTCCCGTGAACAGACGAGGCCTGGTAGGCTACAGCCACGGGGTCGCAAAAAGAGCTGGACATGACTAAGTGACTAATCACACTATAAGGTGCTTGCTCAAAATGAAGAGTGAATATAATCTGAAACTCAAGGGCTTCCCCCTACTATTATTTCCCATTTAATTTCCATTAGATTAAGACTAATTTCTATGTCAAAACACAAATTAACTCACAAATACCTGCAATTTGAAAAAAACACATCAACTTATTTAACACCTCCTATATGCTAATAGACTTGCCTCATAGCTTAGTCAGCAAAGAATCTCCTGCAATGCAGGAGAACTGGGTTCGATTTCTAGGTTGAGAAGATCCTCTAGAGAAGGAAATGGCAACACACTCCACTATTCTTGCCTGGAAAATCTCATGGACAGAGGAGCCTAGAGGGCTACAGTCCATGAGGTCTCAAGAGTCAGACGCGACTGAGAACTGAAACAGCACAAAAAGATGCCTTGGGATTTTCTACATAAGCTATGATTTCATCTCCAAATAGAGACACTTCAGTTTCTTCTCTACCAATCTGTACCTCTCTGCTCTCCAGAGGGGAGGCACCTCCCAGTTTGGAGACCTCAACCCCAGATCCAGATTCTGGTCTAGGCAGCCCTTTCATTCACCCCATCCCTGCCCCCTGCCCCCAACATCCGCCTCGGAGACTTACGGGCCCAGCCATCGTCCACACTCTGCCAACCACAGGCCGTGATTTCTCCCAGGGGTCCCGCAAGCCTGCCAGAGACCTTTTCCAAAAGAGAGACTAAGGGGATGTGTCTCCATGAGTGATTGGAAAATAGTGGGATGCCTTAAAAATAAGTATTTCAGGGATTTAAATTGGGTACAGAAGAAACATCAGATCTGCCTGAATTTTCAGAGGTCAAAAATTAGAGGAAGGTGGAAGGATTCTCTCCAGGCACATTTTATAGGGAAAAGTCCTTTGAATAAAAATAGGAAATGTCTTTATGCCTCTCTCTCAGAGTTTAGTGAGTGTGATAAACCTCACACTCGCCCCTTCCTTCACCAAGTGCTCAGCGAGGGCTGGCCGTGTGCCAGGTGCTTTTCTAGGAAAAGGGATATATCCGTGAAGAAAGGATACAGAAACTGCCCTTGCAGGCCTTATATTCTTTAAATGATTCTATGTTATTTATTATCGAAATCCAAGAAGCCAGAAATGTGTTTAACCTAATGTTTGCTTTTGTTTAGCTCATTTCTTTGAAATTGTTGCTATTTTTTTTTTAGCCAATGTCAACATGGTACAGGTGCCCAGTAAAGGCATTAAAAAAATCCTCAAGTTTATCCTGAAAAGGCCCAAATTATAACCACCTTCCTCCAAAAAAATACCTTCAATGTGTGCTTTGTTCGGTTACTTGGCCGAGATCAGCAGTTTAAGGACTTCCGGGGAGGAATACGTCGGTAGTAAAGAAATCAGGCGGGGCTTCCCAAGTGGTGCTAGTGCTAAAGAACCCGCCTGCAGATGCAGGAGACGTCAGAGACGCAGGATCCCGGGGTTGGAAGATCCCCTGGAGAAGGGAATGCAGCCTACTCCAGGATTCTTGCCTGGAGAATCCCACGGACAGAGGAGCCTGGCAAGCTACAGTCCATGGGGTCACACAGCGCTGGACACAACTGAAGTGACTTAGCATGCATGTTTCCTTAGGAGACTTGCAGACAGTATGTCGGAATCCTTCAGAGGCCCACTTCCCTAAACCTTTCTTCCAGGGCAGAGCTGGAATTCAGCACAGGGCCCTGGGGTTGGCAGCATATGTCATCTTCCCTTCTGTTGCTCAGAACGCGGATTATTTGAAATTCTCTCCTCTTTACTAATAATTTTGCTTATTATTTGCTTTTCTCAGCTTGGCAGGAACAATCTGTTTCTTTTCTATTTTCTGCTAACATTATTTTGCCGTATTTGGGTTAAGGAGTTATGCTCCCATGTTTAGATCTCCCAAAACTACCCAGGAACTGTCCATCTCAGAACAATTTCCACAGAATTTTTAAAATTCGTTTTCTCTTGATTGCTGCCCTTGCCCCGTCCTCCCTCCAAAACACACATTCATGTTGATTTCAATCCGGAATCTTTTGCATTTGGCAAGAACTCAATACTTGCATTTTTGAACAATGAATGAATGACAAAACCTGTTCATTGACCAAAGCCTGAAGCAAAGGCAAAATTATCTATAAGCATCTCTTTTACACCCTGAAAATTATCTCTTTTGCATCCTGAACTAAAGCATAAACATCTGAGTTCACTTGTGAAACACTTTCATTTTCTGTTCTAAATGGCACTGTTTCATTGATTAGAAGAAAAAAATATTCTTTAAACTTTATTGACATCATTTTTTTCCTTTCTCTCACCAGTTTCAAATTATGAAATGCAATATATCTAAAAGAGTGATTTTAAATAAGAAGTGGGGACACATGAGATATTTAGGGATCATTAAAATCTTTCATTATTAAGATAGCAGTAGAATTGATAGCTCAGTTGGTAAAGAATCTTACAACGCAGGAGACCCGGTTTGATTCCTGGGTCGGGAAGATCCGCTGGAGAAGGGATATGCTACCCACTCCAGTATTCCTGGGCTTCCCTTGTGGCTCAGCTGGTAAAGAATCTGCCTGCAATGTGGGAAATCTGGGTTTGATCCCTGTTTTGGGAAGATCCCCCAGAAGGGAAAAGCTACCCACTTCAGTATTCTGGCTTAAAGAATTCCATGGACTGAACAGTCCATGGGGTCGTGAAGGGTCAGACACGATTGAGCGACTTTCACATCACATCACACAGGGTGCTCTCATCGAAGAAGAATGGGATCAGGTCACCACCACAGTCTGTTCCCTTTATGTATGTGAAATTGTCACCATGTCCAATCTGAATATATGTCTGAGTGGGGAGAACTGACCAGAATTCTCTACAGCTCTTTACTGAAATGCTCAGTCTGATCAAGCAAAAGCTACCCCCCCTCACTCCCACCCCGCCCCCCCGCCCCCCCGCCCGCCGGTCCTAAACCCTTGTGTTGAAACCAGTGCCAGCTTCGAGCATGATGTTGGCTGTAATTGTGTCTGTGGGCATCCTGCTCCATGTATTTCTCCCGTCTGGCATGTAAAAACTAATGGATGCATCCGCGGGAGAGGGGAGGCTGGCCGTGGCAGGCGGCTCCCGATTTCTGCATGGAATCCACTTTTAATGTAGGTGCTCTTAGGGCTGCTTAATTAGGAAAACTCAGACAATCTCTCCCAACTCCAGGGTCCCTGGGTGAGAATCCCAGTGCAGCAGTGAAGCTGCATCTGGCTCACTGCCGCTTGCACGGCCCCCTGTCTCCCTGCCAGCTTTGGGTTAGTGAGTCCTGGTGAGGCCTTTTATCCGTTTTTAGCATGCTTCCCAAACCCAAATCCACCACGTCTATTTCAGGCTTGTTTCCCCCAACCTGGCCCAGGCACTCAGGTCCGAGGTCCTTGCCCTTGCCCTTGCCTTTGCCCAGGCCAGGTCCGTCCACAGGTTTCCTTCCACGCAGGTCATCTATCACTCACACCCACCTCCGCACAAGCTCTGACACACACAGGCAAGGAGGAGGCACGGAGCTGGGGAAGAACGCAGCTGCTCTGCCATCTACGGGGACTCGCACTTCACCTGCTCCAAGCCCTCTGTTGTCACCGGCTTAGAAGGCCAGACAGCTCGAATGCGGGATAAACTCCTATCTGCTTGCAGGCATCGTGGCCCTGAGCCAGCGACAAATCCCATGTGCTTTCAGGGGTGGTCACAGGATTTCCAGGATTTGGCTCTTCCAACAGCTTAGAGGATTCTTTCACCTTCCTTTTATGTTTTAGAATTGGAAAAAAAAAATCTCACTTCAACAATACAAGAGAGAGAATGTAACTCACACCTGTTGTTTAGCCGCTCAATTGTGTCCAACTCTGCGACCCCATGGACTGCAGCACACCAGGCTTCCCTGTCCTTCACCATCTCCCAGAGTTTGTACAAACCCATGTCCACTGAGTCGATGTTGCCTTCCAACCATCTCATCCTCTGTTACCCCCTTCTCTTCCTACCCTCAGTCTTTCCCAGCATCATGGTCTTTTCCAGAGTTGGCTCTTCACATCAGGTGTGAAGGAACTCACATCTAGAACCTGAAATACTCCAAATGTCTTTGTCAAACCAGAGATTTTAAGCTACAAGGCAAAGAGTTGCTCTGAGTGATGTTGATGGCTTATCTTCACAAACTGGTAAACTAGTCACCATTCAATGAACCAAGGGTCCTGTGTAACTGTTTCCCTTTTCTGAAAGCCCTGGTACCTTTCTTGAAGTCTGAAGTATAACAGTCAGGAAGGGCCTAATGTGATGCTTGATCTCCGTTTCATTTGAAAGAATATTCTTCCACACTACAAAGCCTTCTAGGTGTTCAGCCTTAGATTTTCCTTGGCCTCACTTGAGTGCTGACATTCTGACATGTTTCATGAGGTCTTAAAAACCTTTTTCTTGCTTAAAAATAGAGAGGAAATGTGTTCCTTGTCTCTCCTCCACCTCCGTTCACATCTGTTGCTTTACTCACTTCCTTAATTTGATTATATTGCATTTGCCCTTTTTCATGCTGATGAATGCTGAGTGACAACTCCAGAATGTTGGTCCTGGTGTCCAACTCTCTCAGCCCTTATAACCATCCTATGCAAACGTGCGATTTCCTCCCCCGGGTCTGCGGCGTATGGACCTTGCATTTCAACAGCTCAATCAGCCAGATGGAATTCCCATGTCCTGCGGCAGGAAATGTCTGTTGCGCCTGGATAAACCAGAGTCACAGCCTTCACTCCTCTTTGTGTCTGGGCTGGAGGGCAGGCTGTGGGGTCGGACACAGATTCCCTAAATGGCTGTCTTGGAATTGTGAAGAACCACCAGCGAGATGGTTGGATGGCATCACTGACTCAAGGGACATGAGTCTGAGCAAGCTCTGGAAGAGGGTGAAGGACAGGGAACCCTGATGTGCTGCCATCCATGGGATTGCAAAGAATCAGACACGATGGAGAGACTGAACAACAATCAAGGATTCCTCTCCATGAATATGTGCAGCCCCCTTTATCAGTGATGGCTGGTATTTAGGACTCCTGCCCTCATCCTGTGCAGGTGTTTCCTTAGGTACCTGCTAGGGCTTCCCAGATGGGGCTAGTGATAAAGAACCCACCTGCCAACGCAGGTGGACCTAAGAGACATGGGTTCGATCCCTGGGTTGGGAAGATCTCCTGGAGGAGAGCACGGCAACCTACTCCAGTATTTTTGCTGGAGAATCCCCATAGACAGAGGAGCCTGGTGGGCTACAGTCCATGGGGTCCCAAGGAGTCGGACAGGGCTGACGCAACTGAGCATGCGTGCATGAACAAGATCACTGTTCTCATTTCTCCCCACTCTGCGGCTGAGGACACTGAGGCAGAAGAGGTTAACCAATCCAGTCTGGTGCAAAAATTTACACCTTTAAAGACCTCACCAGCAGATCAAGACTCCGTAGGGTTTGTGCAAAATACACCTTCACCCAGCTTCCTCCCAGTTAATTAGTTCAGTCACTCAGTTGTATCTGACTCTTTGCGACCCCATGGATTGCAGCATGCCAGACTTCCCTGTCCATCACCAACTCCCGGAGCCTACTCAAACTCATGTCCATTAAGTGGGTGATGCCACCCAATCATCTCATCCTCTGTCTTCCCCTCCTCCTCCTGCCCTCAATCTTTCCGAGCATCAGGGTCTTTTCAAATGAGTCAGTTCTTCGCATCAGGTGGCCGAAGTATTATCCATGTTTTATTACAGCATTTCTCTAATCATCTTTGAGACAACTGAGAGTTAAAAACTCTTGACAACCTGAGTGTAGACTGAATTACAGCTCGACTTAGGAGCACTGAACAGTAACTGTCTTTCCATTTCCTAGATTCTATTTGTTTTAACCCATTTAGGTGGACTGTGTAATTAGACAGTTAACTCAATTTCTTTGAAGATGCAATTCATTGGCAATTTTGATCCAGTTTAGAACATACACTAAATTAAGAATGAAATCAGAGCTGAAAGTTCTTCAAAATAAATGAATATTGGGGGAAAAGCCTTTTCATAGTCAAAGACTGTAACTAGATTTTTTTCTAAATATACATCCACAATTGCATCTGTTAAATCGAGGCCAGTAGGATTGACCACTCTTCTGGGTCTTTGTGAAGAAAAGTCAATAAAAATGTATTATGTATTGTGTAGAATTCTTCATATAGTTTTATCCATTTGCACAACATCTCCAACTTTTTAAGCTGCTAATAACCTTCCAAAAATAAACCTTCCATCAGTTCGAGCTAACACCTTTGTCTGAAAAAAAAAATAGTAAATGCATTGCCGACAAGCAGTTAAAAAAATCAAAACTACAGCAAGCTCAGGAAGCATCTCGATGGGGAGTCTTTGCAAATGGTAACATAAGTCCCCATGCAAATCCACTTCTGTCAGCTATGTCACAGATGCCAAAAAAAAAAAAAAGCAGGCACAATAAATATGGAGTATATAGATATAAAATGGCAGTGATGTCACGCAGGAGGATTTATAAGCTTCTCCAGTCCTTGCTCAGAATGTGGGCAGTACAAAAGCCTTTAAACAATTCTATCTTCTTACAGGGTCATGGGACATCACAAAAGCAAATATTTTTGTTTGTGCTGGCAATGGGTTAAAAAAAAATCTTCTTCAGAAAAAGCAACCACCGTGTGTGTTATCTGTAACGCAGTATTCAAAGACTGAGTTTTCAAAAGAGAAAAGTGGATTATCAGAGTTGCCATCTGGCAGACTCCTGGCGAAGTCACCCCTGAATCCTGTGTGCTTGTCACATTACATCGTTGGGCATTCAGCCACTGCCTCTGAGCGTGGACCCAGGGATGAGGCTATGGCCTCCCAAGCCTTGCGGGGCATCTACCTCTCTGGCTCTGGGACCTCAGCTCCCAGTCACCAGCTTCCAGCTTCCTTTCCCCCAACACCACTCACTCGCCCCACGCTCCAGCCTTAGCGTGCGCTCTTTGCCTTGGCTGTGCTCAGTCTCCACCCAGCAACCTGCTGTCCTTGGCGGGGTCTGTGTCCTCCTGGCTTAGACGTCCCATCCAGTGGGCCTACCAACCATCCCAGGTCCCTCCTGTTTTGGAGATGCGTCTTGCAGCCTCGTCTCCAGGGGGAGGGAGTAAAAGAAACCCTGGGCTACACAGCCACCCTGGGGCCCTCGTGAACATCTATTGAAACTGACTGATCTAATGCGGGCATCTGCCAAGCTGTCATTCAAGCCAGAGGGGATTTGGACGGAGGCGAGGTGAGCATTGTGAAAACGACTCTGTGATCTGGGTTTATGGGGCTGGCCTTGAGCTCCGAGGTACAGTGAGGGCAGAAAACCTCGTTTTCTGCAGAAATCACTTCGTGTGAATGGGAGCACACAGTCTATAAGGCGTGAACGGACGTTTTTCCTTGATTTGTGCCTGAAACATAAGAGTGAGGGGAGAATATCCCAGCTGTCTCTGGCATTGTGTGAACATATACATGCATTTAAATTACTTATATCATTACTTACAGATGTAATTGTGAAATATGTTCTTTTTGCATTCGAAATGAGGGACTGAACAGATGGTGAACGCTCAGTTTAAAGCAATATGTCCATTAAAATAACCCGTACTGTTGGTGTTTAGTGTAACAATAGTAGTGAGTTCATTACGGCTGGGTTCTGCCGCAATTGCTCACGCGGGGACGCAGTGCCCCCACGAGAGGCTCAGCCTCGCGGGCGATGCCCGTCCCAGGACGGCCCCTGCTCCACCTCCCAGCCACCAGCCGTGGGCTTCCAGAGCCGAGCTCCAGTTGTTTGGCTTAGTCTTTTGCTCCCAAACAGGAAAGTCAATAAACAGCTGACATTTACCAATGCCTTGCTTCCGGGTTGTTTTTTCTGCCGCCGTATTCCAGATGTTCTGAAATGTGTGGCTCCAGATGCGTCACCTCCAACAGGATAACCCCACTGCCTCTGTGAGTCCCTGTCTCTCCTCAGGAGCCCAGGTCAGCCAAGGAGCTGAACAACACATCGGAGGGACCGTCTCTCTCCTTGGGGTTCAGCAAGGGCCTCCAGGAAGCCAGGCGTCCAATGGAGGGGGCTGGGGGAGTTTCATAATTTACTGGTGGCTAAACAGACTGCAGGCTTCCCAGGTCACGCTAGTGGTCAAGAACCCGGCTCCCAATGCGGGAGACATGAGAGACTCGGGTTCGATCCCTGGGTCAGGAAGATCCCCTGGAGGAAGGTGTGGCAACCCACTCCAGGATTCTTGCTGGAGAATTCCAATCCCATGGACAGGGGAGCCTGGTGGGATACAGTCTGTGGGGTTGCAAAGAGTCGGACACAACTGAAGCGACTTTGCACTACACAGACAGACCCGACCCTGACAAAATGCTGCCTCTCACCTGCTCTCCTGTAGCACTCCTTACGTGTGAGTATTCTTTTCAAGAAAGGACAAGAAATACCCTCATGCCCTCCCACCACCCCCTAGCATGATTTCCATTTTGGCAACAAAGCTAGGGGATCATATATGCCCGAAAGCCATTTATGAACAAGCCAGAAAAATACTAAATTTTTTTCTGAGAGCCCAGACAAGGAAAGAAAGTGGGAGAATTTCACAGTACCACCTTGGATAAACCCACCGTGTGTACTGAGTCAGTCTCTCCACTGTGTCAGTCCTTTCTGTTAAAAGAGAAACGCTGGCTCTCAGCACCCCATCCCTGACAGGTGATGTCACATGCCATTCCTGGGCAGGGGCTGAGCTGCAAACTTCCCTCAGCAGCACACAGAGAAAGTGTGAGTAGAACCTGCCCAGCAGAGGGGGCAGCCCTTGGCCTGAGACTGCATCTTTCCCGTCGCAGGGGTGAAGTGAGCTGGTGTCGGCAAGAACAGCAACTGACCACGGGAAGGCGGGTGTGAAGACAGGATGGCCAAGGAAGGGGGTGGCTCATGAGCCACTTTTCTGGGCACTTGGAAGGAGGTGGCAGGATGATGAATACTGGGGGAGGGGAGAGGAATGGGGGAGAAGCCGTCACACTCTGAGAGGAGGATTCCTGTTCTTGCGCCAGAAGCTCCAGAAGGTGAAGAGTGTCTCGCCTTGGCAGGGGAGTGGGGATCTGCACACGCAAGCATCATGTACTTTTCACTGTCTCCCACTAATTCCTTGTGGTGTGGCTGCCGCAGGAAAGGATGGAGCAAGTGGGAAAGAAAGCACCACCCTTCCTAAAGGATGGAGGACCACAGACAGATCCCTCCTGAGGGCCACCCTTCCTGTAGGACAGAAGACCGCAGACAGATCCCTTCTGAGGACTGTCCTGTAGGACAGAGGACTGCAGACAGATCCCCTCCCAAGGATCTTCCTGTAGGATGGAGGACTGCACACAGATCCTTCCCAAGGATCTTCCTGTAGGATGGAGGACCGCATACAGATCCCTTCCGAGGATCTTCCTGTGGGACGGAGGACCACACATAGATCCCTCCTGAGGATCTTCCTGTAGGGCGGAGGTCCACACACAGATCCTTCCACAAGATCTTCCTGTAGGATGGAGGACCGCACAAAGATCCCTCCCGAGGACTGTCCTGAAGGATGGAGGTCCGCAGACAGATCCCTCCCGAGGATCTTCCTGCAGGATGGAGGTCCACACACAGATCCCTCCTGAGGGTCTTCCTGTAGGACGCAGGACCGCAGACAGATCCCTCCCAAAGATCTTCCTGCAGGATGGAGGTCCGCACACAGATCCCTCCTGAAGATCTTCCTGTAGGATAGAGGACCGCAGACAGATCCTCCCGGGACTTTCCTGTAGGACAGAGGACCACACACAGATGCCTCCTGAGGATCTTCCTGTAGGACAGAGGACTGCAGACAGATCCCTCCCAAGGATCTTCCTGTAGGACGGAGGACCACAGACAGATCCTTCCCGAGGACTTTCCTTAGGACAGAGGACCACAGACAGATCCCTCCCAAGGGCAGGCCTCTTGTTTCAGTCCGGCTAAAAGGGGCAGAGACAAGGGACTTCCCGGTGGGTCTGAGCCGTTTGTGGCCCTCAGCTGCTGCTCTCTGCCAGCATTGTCTCTGAAGGGTGCTGACAGACAGATGCCCACTGAGGGAGAACTCTCTGTGTGTCCTACTTTCTGAAAAGCATCACAGGAAATTCTGTCACAGCTGGGGTAGGGGTAGGAAAGCCATGGTCTGAGTCCAGGCACAAGAACGCATGCCCACGAGGTGCCCCACGCCCTCCAGCTGCCCCCTTGAGTGGGAGCCCACCGGTGGCCCAGGTCTCCCTGCAGCATTCCGCCAGCGCTGCCTCGCCCTGCGCGCCACCATTGCTGGGCCGCCTCCTCCCCACACCTCCTCCAGCTCTGAACTCAGCACTGGCCTGAGCGCCACCCCTTGCTCTTGCTGAATCTCTCCTCTCAGAACCCCCAGGTGAGCCATCCTTCAGGACCACACTTCCAGGCGGCCTCCTCTTCTCACCTTCTCTGACCTTACACCACCTACCTCCTAACTACGGAGCTGGGTCGGCCCCCTCGTCCATGGGAGCAGCAAAGCCGTGTTCAGAGTTCACCGTGCAGGTATGTAAGGAGTGCCGGCACCTTGCTGAGCCCTCGCATGGATGATACATCAGGAGAGGCTTCCTGAGCCTCCGGGTGAGGCTGACGCACAGGGTCCGAGGACCAGAAGCTGAGACCAGCACACAGCCTAGCCTGGGCCCAGCGCCGGGTCTGAGCTCCTCTGTGGAATTTCAGCCCCTGGAGAGGGTGGTGGGGGCTCCTTCTCCTTTACCAGCCAGGGCCCCATTAGTGCCGCCTAACACATAGTGGGGCTGAGGAGTGTTGGTGAATAAATAATAAGTAAGATTGGCACAGATGGTCCGGTGTTAAGTACCAGAGGCAAAGGGGAAATAAAAGAAATAAGCTGGTAACACCTGCCAAGATAAATAAATGAAAGGAAGTCACCTGGGGCCATAAAAGGAGAGGAAACGGGGATTCTGGGATGTGAGGAGAAAATAGAGACTGTAGACTGAAAAAGGAGAATTAAACAAAAGCGGTGGCTGCGGCCAGACAGGGGCGTCGACAGAAAACAGCAGGTAAGGTTCAAGGAGTCTCAAGACTGAAAGAAGTGATTTTTCTCTGAAGTCCCCCAAGGGATGAAACAAGGACCATGGACACCTGGAAAGCACAGGGAGCCCAGCTAACGGCAGGTGAACCGGGCTGAACTGTGCGCCCGAGTCCACATGTAGAAGCCCCAACCCTCAGGACCCCAGAACGACCTTACAAGGGGATACTCAGGTAAACAAGGTCACCTGCTTGGGCCCTGACCCGGTCTGAGTGCATCCTTATAGGAAGAGGAGGTCAGGACCTGGACAAACAGGGACGACCATGTGCGGACTCAGGAGAAGACGGCCATCTGCAGCCCTGGGAGAGGGGCCTCCGAAGAGACTACCAGCCAGCACCTTGATCTCAGCCTCTGGCCTCCAGGAAGGTGAGGACCCACGTTTGTGTCATCTAAGCTGCCCGGCATCTGGTGGTGCTCTCCAGCATCCCCAGAAACTGAAGCAGCAGGCGGGGCCGGGAGAGGGAGGGGCCGTGTCCATGGAAACAGAGGCTTTCGCATCAGAGGGAGGGGCGCACTGTTGAGGTGTCTGAGGGGCAGGCAGGCAAGCGGGGTGAGCCCGGCAGACTCTCCCCAAGCAGGTGGCGGCCCTTTTCCGGGATGCCCACTGCCTTCCACACGGGCCGTCACAGCTGCAAATGACTCTGCAGTGCTTACTGGCCCTTCTCCGGAGCCCGGGAGATAAGGACTCCCCTCAGCTCCCTTTCTGGGGGACACCAAGGAGAATCAACAGGCAGAAATGGGAGACTCAGAAGAGGGGAGGCCGCCCAACTGGGGCTGTGGGCCAGCACACAGCTGATGTCTGGCTGCGTTTTGAAGAAGGAGTGGGAATTCAAGAAGCGAGGGAGTGATGTTCCAGGTAGATGGGTGAGAGCCAGGGTGCCCCTGAGTCTGGATCCAGAGGGTCGGAGACTTGCTTAGCCCCGTTTGTCCTCAGGGCGCACGGACTAGGAAGGGGTCTGGTGCTCCCGGGAGTGAGTGGGCTCCTGAGCTGGCACCTTCCCCGTGGGTTCTGCTGGTGGCTACTTGCCTCACCGGTGACTGGGGCACACACCTCCTTCACCAGGACTCACTTCTCCTCTCTGATAGTGAACCCTCCCCACCCCTCCTAAGGCCCCGTCCAGCTCAGCCATTGTCATTGCTGGTCAGTCACTCAGTCGTGTCCAGCTCTTGGCGACCCCCACAGACTGCAGCACACCAGGCTTCCCTGTCCTTCACCATCTCCCGGAGCTTGCTCAAACACATGTCCATCGAGTCGGTGATGCCATCCAACCATTTCATCCTGTCGTCCCCTTCTCCTGCCCTCAGTCTTTCCCAATATCAGGGTCTTTTCCAAGGAGTCGGCTCTTCCCATCAGGTTTCTAAAGCTCAGCCGTCACCTCCTTCCTAAAGCTACCTCCCCAGCCGCCCGCAGACCGAGCTCTTCCATCCTGTGCCTGGTGAGGACAATTGCTTTGGAGCAGTTGCCAGTGTGGGGCATGCTTGCCTACGGTGCACGCAGCCTGCCTTCTCCGCTGTGTCTGTGCCTCCGTGAGCCCTGGTTCGGGAGATGCTTGCAGCGGGGCTGAGTAAGTGAGTAGGTGAACAGAGAACACGGTGGGTCCACAGGCAGCTAGCCGTAAAGGGGGCTCCAGCAGACGGGGCACGTGTTCCAGTCTCTCCACAGGCGTCAGGTCTTTCCTCTGTCAGAGGAAAGGTTTGCAGCCTGAGCTTTCGTGTTCCCGCCTAGCTCTGGTCAAGGTTACGCCGCCAGTTAGCAGCAGGGGACTTGACCAGCCCTTGGGCTCTTAGCTCCTAACATTTTCCTTTCCGTCACTGGGGCTGCAGATGGAAAGAAGCAACTGCATACAGTGATGGAGACTGAACTCCAGTGAGAGATGGAGCCAATGGCATTGACAGGATTTATGCATCAGAAGGGAGAGTGGAGATGTGCAAGGTGGGAGAGAGCACCCTTTCTGTTTACACGATGCTAACAGTGGAAATTAATTTTTCAAAAGCCAGAAAATTGGCAGAGGCATTTGGAAGATGAACAAATTCCTGTTTAGAAAGTAAGAAATAAAAATAATGCAATAAGAAGAATGACGAAGAGGGGGAGATTCAGATGTCAGTGTCATAGGATTTACTATAGAGAGAGTAAAGAAAAACCATCCAAGAAACTGGGGGAAATCAAGGCCTTAGAATGACAAAGCATGTGCAGAGCGTTCTATGCAAAATTAATATATAACAGTTTGTGATGAAAATGCAATCACAATGATACATATGTTATGTCGATAACTTTATGGAAAACCCCCAAAATAAAGGGAAAATAATGGAAAAATAATGGAAAAAAACAGGTCATTGAAATGGAGTAATATAGCCTAAATTATGCCTCTTTTGATATACAAACCTCTTTCTAATGTGTGTGTGTGTTTTCCCTTATTGTAAACTCTGGAAGACAGGAATGGTCTTCTTCATGCCAGGTTCCAGCCATCTCGAGAACAATGTGAATTGAATTGAGGCAGAGACACAATAACTTTAACATTACAATATCATTTATAAGGAATGTAAGATTACAGATCAGGTGCATTAAGGCAGATGGAAGATACTGAAATGAGCCCATGGTGGTCAGGGTTTAGCGAAGAGTTTAGAGGCACCGAAGGTGAATGGTTCGATGAGAACAGGGCAACTCGCTGTAGAATAAAGAAAACTCTTGAAGACTATCCTGATCTTGGTCTGTCGCTTACTCATGACCATATCTACATGTCTTAAGCTCTATTGACAAATTAGACATGCTTTATGTAGTTCAGTTCAGTCACTCAGTCGTGTCAGACTCTTTGCGACCCCATGAATCACAGCACGCCAGGCCTCCCTGTCCATCACCAGCTCCTGGAGTTCACCCAGACTCATGTCCATTGAGTCAGTGATGCCATCCAGTCATCTCATCCTCTGTTGTCCCCTTCTCCTCCTGCCCCCAATCCCTTCCAGCATCAGAGTCTTTTCCAATGAGTCAACTCTTCCTATGATGTGGCCAAAGTACTGGAGTTTCAGCTTTAGCATCATTCTTTCCGGAAGAAATCCCAGGGCTGATCCCCTTCAGAATGGATTGGTTGGACCTCCTTGCAGTCCAAGGGACTCTCAAGACCAACACCACAGTTCAAAAGCATCAATTCTTCGGTGCTCAGCCTTCTTCACAGTCCAACTCTTACATCCATACATGACCACTGGAAAAACCATAGCCTTGACTAGATGGAACTTTGCTGGCAAAGAAATGTCTCTGCTTTTCAATATGCTATCTAGGTTGGTTATAACTTTTCTTCCAAGGAGTAAGTGTCTTTTAATTTCATGTCTGCAGTCACCATCTGCAGGGATTTTGGAGCCCAAAAAATAAAGTCTGTCACCGTCTTGGGAGTTTGCCTGAATTCATGTCCATTGAATCAGTGATGCTATCCAATCAGTCCTAGGAAGAAGGACGAGAAGAAAACACATCTAAATGGTAAAAGTAATTATGTAAAGTTCAATGATATTACAAGTTTTTAAGCTGTATTCTTTGAAATTTTTTGAATTTCTTATTTGACAAGATGTATTACACTGATGGGCTTCCCTGATAGCTCAGCTGGTAAAGAATCTGCCTGCAATGTGGAAGACCTCGGTTCGATCCCTGGGTTGGGAAGATCCCCTGGAGAAGGGAAAGGCTACCCAGTCCAGTGTTCTTGGGCTTCCCTTGTGGCTCAGCTGGTAAAGAATCTGCCTGCAATGCAAGAGATCTGGGTTCGTTCTCTAGTATTCTGACCTAGAGAATTCCATGGACTGTATAGTCCTTGGGTTTGTGAAGAGTCAGACACAATTGAGTGACTTTCACTTTTCACTTTCATTACATGGATAGAGAATCACATATGTGTCTTCCCCTTTTAGAACTAACACCCCAAAAGATGTTCTTTTCATTATAGGGGACTGGAATGCAAAAGTAGGAAGTCAAGAAATACCTGGAGTAACAGGCAAATTTGGCCTTGGAATGCGGAATGAAGTAGGGCAAAGACTAATAGAGTTTTGCCAAGAAAATGCACTGGTCATAGCAAACACCCTCTTCCAACAACACAAGAGAAGACTCTACACATGGACATCACCAGATGGCCAACACCGAAATCAGATTGATTATATTCTTTGCAGCCAAAGATGGAAAAGCTCTATATAGTCAACAAAAACAAGACCAGGAGCTGACTGTGGCTCAGATCATGAGCTCCTTATTGCCAAATTCAGACTTAAATTGAAGAAAGTAGGGAAAACCACTAGACCATTCAGGTATGACCTAAATAAAATCCCTTATGATTATTCAGTGGAAGTGAGAAATAGATTTAAGGGACTAGATCTTATAGAGTGCCAGATGAACTATGGAATGAGGTTCATGACATTGTACAGGAGACAGGGATCAAGACCATCTCCATGGAAAAGAAATGTAAAAAGCAAAATGGCTGTCTGAGGAGGCCTTACAAATAGCTGTGAAAAGAAGAGAAGCGAAAAGCAAAGGAGAAAAAGAAAGATATAAGCATCTAAATGGAAAGTTCCAAAGAACAGCAAGAAGAGATAAGAAAGTCTTCCTCAGCGATCAATGCAAAGAAATAGAGGAAAAGTACAGAGTGGGAAAGACTAGAGATCTCTTCAAGAAAATTAGAGATACAAGGGAACATTTCATGCAAAGATGGGCTCGATAAAGGACAGAAATGGTATGGACCTAACAGAAGCAGAAGATATTAAGAAGAGGTGGCAAAAATACACACAAGAACTGTACAAAAAAAGATATTCACAACCAAGATAATCACGATGGTGTGATCACTCACCTAGAGCCAGACATCCTGGAATGTGAAGTCAAGTGGGCCTTAGAAAGCATCACTGCGAACAAAGCCAGTGGAGGTGATGGCATTCCAGTTGAGCTATTTCAAATCCTGAAAGATGATCCTATGAAAGTGCTGCACTCAATATGCCAGCAAATCTGGGAAACTCAGCAGTGGCCACAGGACTGGAAAAGGTCAGTTTCATTCCAATCCCAGAGAAAGGCAATGCCAAAGAATGCTCAAACTACCGCACAATTGCCCTCCTCTCACACACTAGTAAAGTAATGCTCAAAATTCTCCAAGCCAGGCTTCAGCAATACGTGAACCATGAAATTCCAGATGTTCAAGCTGTTTTTAGAAAAGGCAGAGGAACCAGAGATCAAATTGCCAACATCCACTGGATCATGGAAAAAGCAAGAGAGTTCGAGAAAAACATCTATTTCTGCTTTATTGACTATGCCAAAGACTTTGACTGTGTGGATCACAACAAACTGTGGAAAATTCTGAGAGATGGGAATACCAGACCAGCTGACCTGCCTCTTGAGAAACCTATATGCAAGTCAGAAAATAACACTTAGAACTGGACATGGGACAACAGACTGTTTCCAAATAGGAAAAGGAGTACGTCAAGGCTATATATTGTCACCCTCCTTATTTGACTTATATGCAGAGTACATCATTAGAAACACTGGGCTGGATGAAGCACAAGCTAGAATCAAGATTACTGGGAGAAATATCAATAACCTCAGATATGCAGATGACACCACCCTTATGGTAGAAAGTGAAGAGGAACTAAAAGCCTCTTGATGAAAGTGAAAGTGGAGAGTGAAAGAGTTGACTTAAAGCTCAACATTCAGAAAACGAAGATCATGGCATCCGGTCCCATCACTTCATGGGAAATAGATGGGAAAACAGTGGAAACAGTGTCAGACTTTATTTTTGGGGCTCTAAAACCACTGCAGATGATGACTGCAGCCATGAAATTAGAAGACGCTTACTCCTTGGAAGAAAAGTTATGACCAACCTAGACAGCATATTGAAAAGCAGAGACATTACTTTGCCAACAAAGATCCATCTAATCAAGGCTATGGTTTTTCCCATGGTCATGTATGGATGTGAGAGTTGGACTATAATGAAACCTGAGCACTGAAGAATTGATGCTTTTGAACTGTGGTGTTGGAGAAGACTTTTGAGAGTCCCTTGGACTGCAAGGAGATCCAACCAGTCCATTCTAAGGGAAATGAGTCCTGCATATTCACTGAAAAGGCATGCTGAAGCTGAAGCTCCAATACTTTGGCCACCTGATGTGAAGGAGTGACTCTTCCTTGGAAAAGACCTTGATGCTGGGAAAGATTGAAAGTGGGAGGAGAAGGGGTGACAGAGGATGAGATGGTTGGATGGCATCACCAAATCCATGGACATGAGTTTGAGCAAGCTCCGGGAGATGATGAAGGACAGGGAAGCCTGGCTTACTTCAGTCCATGGAGTCACAAACAGTCAGACATGACTGAGCAACTGAACAATAACAACAAATGCTGTGTGACACTCCATCTTGTGGATGTATCAATTTAGTCATCAGATGGTTAGCAAGTGGTCATTATTTAAGTGTTCTAGGTCCGCGGCTCAGCCCTGGAGCTACAGCCAGGAGCAGGAGACACAGGAGGATGGAGAGAGAAGGAAGCGTGGGATTAGAGACATGAGGACTTGCGCATCACCACAGCAGGTGTTTGGTGCATCTGTTGTTTCCGACGTTGTAACCAACACCCGGTGGCCTGTGTGGCAGAGGTCACAGCCTAAGCCTGGACTGAGACCCATATTCAGATGAGCGAGCCAGCCCACCAGGTAGATGAACCAGCTGACCAGGTGGACAAAGGCCCCAGGGCCATTTGCTGGAGGAGATCAGGGTGGAGGGCGAGGGGTTTCGCATTACATTTCTGGGAATGAGTCCCTGCAGCTGGGGAGGACAGGTTTTCTGCCTGGCCATCTGAAATCCACCCCTAACCCCAAGAGGAGAAGGACTGTGGTCAGAAGAGAAAGCGCTTTCCAGGAGAGCCTCCAGGAGACGCCAAACACAGCCCCGTCTCCGGGAGACAGATGCACGGTGCCCCTCAGGGTCAAAGCTAGAAGCCAACGGAGATGGTGGGCCTGGCGTGGATGCTGTGTCCACAGGTGAGGCCCGAGAGAGGCGCACTAGCTCTGGACCCGCCTGGAGCACGAAGACGGGCAGGCTTTGCGGTCGCCATGGTAACTGCGACTGTGGCTCGTAACTTGGTTTCGTGCGGGTTTTCTGGGGTCCTGAAGTGATAGCTGCTCGGGGAGGTGCTTTGCACTGGGCTGGGGGTGGTGTGGCAGCAGATGGAGTGGAGGGTTTCTCCTGAGGGGTGGCCAGGAGACCGGAGGGAGGTGGTAGCTGAGATGGGAGCCTGTTGGGCCCATCAGGGTTCTGACCCGAGTGGACCCGAGCCCCAGGAGAGGAGCAGCAGCTGCCCTTCACAGTAGAGTGGGCGGTGTCCCTCCTCCACCCCCAGGGCACTGAGGACTTGCCGAGGTTTACTTTTAACAACGTGATGGATTTAAACAGAATGTTGTTTTAATTTTCATTTTTGTATATAAAAAGATGGGGCTTTTTGCATTTTGGTAAATTTTCATTTTCATCCTCTGTAAAATATCTGTTTATGTCTCTTTTGAATTGGCATCTTTATAGTAAGAATGTTAAATAGTAAATTTATGTTCCTTGCAAGTTTTTTCTTCATTTGTCATTTGCATCTAGTTTGGGTTATGATTTCAATGTAAAAAAAAATCTAACCATGGGAATTCCCTGGTGGTCCAGTAGTTCAGACTCAGTTCTTTCACTGCCAAGGCCCAGGTTTGATTCCTGGTCGGGGAACTAAAATTCCACAAGCCACTTGGTGCAACAACAACAACAAAAATTAACCTTTATAGAGTCAAATTTATCAGTCATTTTCTTTGATTGTAGCCTTTAATTGTGTGACAGCAAGTCCTTCCCTATCTTGCAAACAGAGTTAATATATATAGTTTTATATTTTTATGGTTTCCTTTTCACTTTAATCCTTAGTTTATCAGAAAAATTTTGAAGTGTGGTTTATGGGGAGGAGTGGATGCAACTTTATTTCCTGAATTGCTAATATTTCCAGCCCTATCAGAGAACTTTCCCTCTCTGTTCTTTTAAAATCCATCCTTTATTGTATTTTGATCTTCTTTGATGCTTCTCAAGTTTAGTGTGTTTTTTTAATCTGTTTACCAAAAGCCATTTCTACGGTGGTGTTAATGTTTGATTTATGGAGGACTTCCAATAATAAGAATATCTGTTCTTTTTCTTACCACTGCATTTTTGAATTAGTTTTCAAAGTTTCAGAAATAACCCTACTGTATTTGATCCATTCCATATTGTTTTATTTACTCTGCAAAGATGTATGAAAAGTAGATTTTATAACTTCACCTTTATAGCTAGCTAAATTTAAAGTCAGAAAAAATAAAGAAATATGCCAAAATTGCTAATAAACATTAGCAGACCAACCTAGGAAACTGGAGTTTCTACATAGTCCCGTCCATTGGAACATCTCCCATTCTATAAATCTCAAAGATATAGACAGAAATCCTTAAATGATTCTTCTGAATGTATTTTTTTAAAACATATGCTTTATTGTAAGAATTTCCAAATTCACCCAAGAAAGTAGAGAGAATAGTATAATAAACCCCCAAGGATTCATCACCCAGTCCAACCACTGTAATATTTTTCCATCAATAAATGCTTTGTAAAACTTGTTAAAATTTTGATGAAACCTATGAAAATATCCAAACTCTTCAATGAATTTTCCCCAGCATAATGTTGTGACATCATCTTGCTTTCCAAAGTAATGAATTTCTGGTTTCTAAAGAAAATATTAAAATGACATTTTCTTGGGACTCTTAGAATTTTCAAAGGAAAATCTTGTTTTTGTTTGTCTATACTAGTGATGAAGAACCTGCCTGCCAATGCAGGAGACTTGGGTTTGATCTCTGGGTCGGGAAGATTCCTGGAGAAGGGAATGGTAACTCAATCCAGTGTTCTTGCCTAGAGAATCCCATGGACAGAGGAGCCTGGTGGGCTACATACAGTCCGGTGGATCACAAAAGAGTCACACATGACTGAGGCAACTTAGCACACACGCATAGTTGCTGCTTAATAGTGAGTGAGTTTCTGCTGTACAGTGAAAGTATTTTGTTGTTCAGAACCAGTGAAAAATGCAGCCAAAAGATACAGACAAGGATGAGAAGAAAGGGGGAATTTGCCTTCTCTTGACCCTCTGAGCTTCCAGCTCCAGAGATGGCTCACAGGTGTCTCAGACTCCAAACACAGCCACCTCCCCCGGTGGCTGCAAACCGAGCAGTTATTACGAATCAACATAGGCTCCGCTACCCCCCCGTGTGATGTGGATTGATTGTTTATCAACTCTGGGAGAGCAAAGAATTTGCAGTACTTTCAGCAATAATGGCTAAAACCATTTGCTGTTTAGTTGCTAAGTCCTACCCCAGCCACCGGACTCCTCTGTCCATGGGATTTCCCAGGCAAGAGCCCTGGAGTGGGTTGCCGTTTCCTTCTCCAAGGGATCTTTCTGAACCAGAGATTGAAACCCGAGTCTCCTGAAATGGCAGGTAGATTCTTTACCGCTGAGCCACCAAAGAGGCCCACCAAAACCTAGTAAACAGGTAAAATGTAAGTTCATTTGTCACTTAAAACTGAATTGAAGTCGTCTAGCTTAGAGACATGGCAACCCACTCCAGTGTTCTTGCCTGGAGAATCCCAGGGATGGGGGAGGCTGCGGGGCTACCGTCTATGAGGTCGCACAGAGTCGGACACGACTGAAGTGACTTAGCAGCAGCAACAGCAGCAGCAGCTTAGAGACAGTGCTCTGTGCATTCCAAATATTATTTTCCAAAAACTCAGTAACTTCTATAGTTTTACAGTTTTGGATAATTAGCAATTTTCAAAAAAAAACTCCACGCTGTTTCAACTGGGTTAAAAATATATATATAGCTGATTCTGGAATTATGGCAAGATCTGAACCTCCTCATCTTAAACTAAGCAATTTTGTATTAACAGCCCAACCTTGTCAAAGAAAACACGGTTAAATCTTTAACAGAAAGGTTGTTCTCACAGAGGAAGTTAATGGCTAAGGATGACATTTATTTTATTAGTATTTTTCAAGATTTCAAGGACCATACAGCTATAGCAATATGAATAGAAAAGCACACCGATGTAGATTTTCTTCTACATGAATGCTTTTGTTCTCAAAATTGTAAAGGAAATTCCTGTCGCTGGAGAATTCGATTTGGCATCTTCTTTCATAGATGGTGCTATCATTCATTCTGTAAATTTTAGCCACTGCAACTCCAGTTCATCATTCTGCAAATACAATTGTCACATAAACCTAAAGGATTTTTTTTTTTCCTTTGAAGGAGGAACTATTTTATTCCCAAGAAACCAAATACACTTAGAGTATCTAACAGAAATAAATGGTGCATTTTCTCTCAACCCTTAAAATGCTTTCAATTAAAAAAACATTTCCAGAGAGAGAAGAAAATTGCCAGTGCAGAGATGTATGCACTAATTGATTTTATTCTGAAATGTCATAGATATTAGGCATTGTGGCAGATTGTAAGATAATATTCATCTCTCTTGTAAAACATATATGCCCATGAGGTAAATAGAAAGTATTAGATGTTTTGGCCAGAATAAGGTGCGTTTCATTTTGAGGAGGCTTGTGTGCAGACCCCGAAAATGAGTGTTAGTGTCCTTTTAGTGTTTGCGACTTACCTGAGTGATAATTCTGGGGATTTGCACCTGGTTCCTAGACTAGAGCAAGGACACATCTCCACACACTGACCCTTAGGTGGAGTGTCCCACTGCGCTGAATCGGGTGTTCAATTTACCCCCTAAACGAGAAATGTTCAGAAGTGCCCACTTGCCTGCTGGGATATCTAAACCTGATCTCTGACGTGAATTGGGCTTGTGCAACCAAACAAATCAATTGCTTTTCTATGAAAACTGTAAAAAATCTGAGTTCATTCCCACATGCTAAATTTCAGCATGAATCATCATTTTTCTAAAGTGAACAGTCAGGGAGAATGAGACTGTGGCCATGTTTCCAAAGCGGGTCCGGGATTTGCCTTGTGGCTCAGCGCATCTCGGAACGAACATCCCTCAGGTCACTCAGCCTGTGGCCAGGTCACTGCGGTCCTGGAAGAGAGGACAGGGATGGATTGGGTTGTGACGGGAGGGACACATGCAGCCTGTCCCTCTACCCCATTTAGTGATCCCCAATTTCATCCTGAACGTGTTGGCACAGCCTTGCTGGAACTTCCTCTTGTACAGTCGTGGCACCTGGTGCACCGTCCTTGCCCGGGGCTGCCCAAACCAGACCTGAGCCCCCAGCACAACCAGGGAACTCTGAGGAAGGAGGGCATCGAGGGCCGTGTGAGTGTGTAGCTCACTCTTAACCAGGGCAGGAAGCTCTGTGGACAGACCGTGTCCACTTACAGCTCCCTGCTGCGCCTGCTTTCTTCCAGCAGAAAAGAACCATCAACACAAGAGACAAGGCCTGGGGGGCAACCTAAGGGCCCCTCGACAGTGGAGTAAAGAAGATGTGGCATGCATATACAATGGAATACTTCTCCACAAACAACTAAGCAAATCAGCCCTGAGTTCTCTCAACAGCCAGCAAATGTCTGTTCCCTTTGTTCTCTGAGGAAAAATGGCCTTTCCCCCTATTTGGGCTAAACTTTCACTGTGCTCCAGATTCTAAATCCTTTCTATCCATCTTAGATGTTACCCTGTGAATTAGTTCTGAGATTCTTAATTTTTTTTTCCTCTTGAAGTGGGGCTTCCCAGGTGGCACTAGTGGTAAAGAATCTGATTGCCAATGCAGGACTTAAGAGTTCAGTTCAGTCACTCAGCCTTGTCCAGCTCTTTTCGACCCCATGAACCACAGCACGCCAGGCCTCTCTGTCCATCACCAACTCCCAGAGTCCACCCAAACCCATGCCATCCAACCATCTCAACCTCTGTCATCCCCTTCTCCTCCTGCCTTCAATCTTTCCCAGTATCAGGATCTTTTCCAATGAGTCAGCTCTTTGTTATCAGGTGGCCAAAGTACTGGCACTTCACCTTCAACATCAGTCCTTTCAATGAACACCCCAGACTGATCTCCCTTAGAACGGACTGGTTGGATCTCCTTGCAGTCCAACAGACTCTCAAGAGTCTTCTCCAACACCACAGTTGAAAAGCATCAATTCCTCAGTGCTCAGCCTTCTTTACAGTCCAACTCTCACATCCATACATGACTACTGGAAAAACCATAGCCTTGACCTTTGTTGACAAAGTATTGTCTCTGCTTTTTAATATGCTGTCTAGGTTTGTCATAACTTTCCTTCCAAGGAGTGTCTTTTAATTTCATGGCTGCAATCACCATCTGCAGTGATTTTGGAGCCCCCCAAAATAAAGTCTGTCACTATTTCCACTATTTGCCCATCTATTTGCCCATGAATATCCCCATCTATTTGCCAAGAGGTGATGAGACCAGATGCCATGATCTTAGTTTTCTGAATGTTGAGCTTTAAGCTAACTTTTTTACTCTGCTCTTTCACTTTCATCAAAAGGCTATTTAGTTCTTAACTTTCTGCCATGAAGGTGGTATCATCTGCATATCTGAGGTTATTGATATTTCTCCTGGCAATCTTGATTCCAGCTTGTGCTTCATCCAGCCCAGCGTTTCTCATGTTGTACTCTGCGTATAAGTTAAATAAGCAGGGTTGCAGTATACAGCCTTGACGTACTCCTTTTCCTATTTGGAAGCAGTCTGTTGTTACCGGTCCAGACATAATAAAATGCGAGTTCAATCCCTGGGTTGGGAAGATCCTTGGAGGAAGAAATGGGAGCCTACTCCAGTATTCTTGCCTGGAGGGTCCCATGGACAGAAGAGCCTTGTGGGCTGCAGTCTGAAGGGCTGCAGAGGCGGCGGACACACTGAGGAAACCTCACGCGCACTCACTGCCTGTCCAGCTGAGGCTCCTGAGCCTGGGACTCCCAGTTATTCTGTGAAACCCTCCCTCTGCCCTGTGGTCTTGGTTTGGATCCATCCTCACAAAGCCAAGCTACTTGGAAAGCGCTCCTCCATCAGCTATCTTCATTGTTATCTCTTTTAGAAAATATAAAGAATTGTTTTCCATTTATTGTTTTCCTTTTTCTAAATATAAGATAATACGCATTGTGTCATAGGACTTTTGGAAGATTTAGTCAAGCATACAGAGGGAAATAGGAATCACATGTAAGCATGCAACTTGAAAATACTACGTGATTGTAATTCACACGTGCATTTCGTTCATTGCTGTTGTTCGGTTCCTAAGTCCTGTCCAACTCTTTTCTACCCCATGGACTGCTGCTCACCAGGCTTCCCTGTCCTTCACTCTCTCCCAGAGTTTGTTCAAACTCATGTCCATTGAGTCAATGAGGCCATCCCGACATCTCACCCTCTGTTGCCCCCTTCTTCTCTTGCCCTCAATCTTTCCCAGCATTCTATACACACTTAAAAAAATAAAACTAGGATCACACTTTTCTGTTCTGTTGTTTTTCTTTATTGTTAAATCAGGAGCCTCTTCCCCCATTAAAAAGATTTTTAAGTGGAATCTTATCCCACTTTCTGGACCCACCAAAAGGTTTGTGCCATATCCTCACTGGTGTTCAGAGCAGGGGTTTGGTTAGATTTTCTCATCCTATGCAACAAGAGCTTATTGGGCTACCAGCTCTCAATTATGTTCTTTACTTATAAAGGATCAACATCGATTCAGAGCACAACATCAAGTGACACGCACATATTTAGAGGCTCTTGAGGCACATTGCTGAATTATTTTCAAAAGATGGTTGAATCAACACCTTCTACAGAGAGGAGAGTGGGGGAGGATCCAAGTTCCCCTATTCTTGCTAAATCATAGCCAAACCCAAAGTGAAATGTTTGCATTTTAATTTGAGGCCAATTGTGTTACTGTATTTGCATTTGCCCTGAGTGTATCACTCTTTACGAAGAGCCTGCCCTTTCTCGTCTTCTCACTTTTCTTGTAAACTCTTTTAGTTCATTTGCTCACTGAAAGGAAAACGTATGGATTGTTAATTCTTTTCTAGTTAGTTTGGAATACCTTTGCCTTGTGAGGTTCAGCTTGGCGGTCACCTCCTTGACAAAGCCTTGCCGTCCGCCCCCGGTAGCCCTGGCGCAGACTCCTCTGGACGCGCACCTTCACCTGAGCATCACAGCTGCATGCCTGTGTTTCTCTCCTCCCTCCAGTGCCTGGCATTGGATACTTAGACATTGTCGTTGTGGCTGAACAGTGAATGAACCTCTCTATCATTTGACCTGTGTGCCGTTGGCTCTCCTCAGGTTACCCCTTTCCTCCGAAAATAAAGAACCTTGGGTATGGCAAACAAGAAATCCTTTTGGGTGCTGGTGTTTCAAACAAGATGCTCTCAGATAACATCTGGTCATGTCTAATTACTTAAAGAGGGACCCTGGATTGTGTCGGCCAGGCCAAAGTTTGCACAAGAAGCAATTTTCTAATTAACAGTTTCAAACCTGAGTACAGAGGATAAATCTCACTCAGGCTCATGGGGACACAGGTAATTAGCCAGGTGGGTGGAGTCCTTGTTCCCTGTGCCCATGGGGGTATGTGGGCCTCCCCCACCCTAGACCCTCCCTGAGCCCTGGGCCTGCTGGCCTTTCCCCTGATATGACCTGTGGGAACTTCACTGAATCAGGAGGGGCAGGGTCTGATCCGCTGAAGACAGTCTCATAGAAAACCATGCTGGTCTAGACTTAAAGCAGGAGACATTCTCAGTAAAAATATTTTGAAGCCAAAATAAATAAAAAAGAAAAAGTGGAAAAGAGTCAAGCAGGCAATTATTTGTAATAGAAAAACTATTGATTTTCCTTTTTTTGATACATAGGCTAAATTATCCTTCAAGAAAAGTAGCAATGCATCTTTAAACAGATTTATTGGTTCTGGGAGGGAAAAAATGTATTATTTAACTTCAATGCTATTGGATTTTTCTTTTATGTGAGATGTAGAAATAGCACTGATGAACAGAAACAGGGGAGGGAAATTCCTTCGAGGACCACGGTTATTTTGGATCCCACAGTAAGATAGTCTAGTATTTCTCTCCAAGCAGTGAGAGTTCAACCACAAAAGATCATCTTTCTTGCTAAATAAATGATATCACATATTCACAGTCAGTGCGTTTTCCATGAAATGTGAAGTTCCCACGGGTGAGATGAACAGACCGTGTGCCGCCCACGGTGTTACTTTGAGGCTCCGGCCCTTTGTTACAAAGGACTTTGCCTTTGGCAGAATCCTGTGACTCCTCTGATCCTGTGGCTGTAAGCCCTGCTCTGAGCTGTTCCTGTATGTCTTTCCAGCTCCCTTCCTCACCCCTTGGCTTCTGAGACCAGAAGACACAATAACCGGACTCGGGATGCTTCCCACTCTATTCCAGAAAGGAACACAGAGTCGACAGAGAGCTTCTCCCAACCCTCACCCTGAGCCCTGTCCAGAAGAGCTCACCGGACCCCACACCTTTGCGATCAGCAGCACAGTATAGCCGTCCCCCCAGCTCACCATCTACCCACTGTGTGACCTTCCCCAGGTGTGGTCGTCTATCCATCAGAGGCAATCCCAGGTGACCTTGCTGAATTGTCACAGTGAAAAACTACTCGAAAAGATGGGAAAGCATTTTTCAAGCATAAAGTGCTCAAAAAGCTGTAAAGACATATTTCAAACCATAGCTACAAGCTGAGCCTCTCATTGCATGGATCCTTCACAGTCAGCAGTTCAGGCACTGGACAGTTTGGGGTTTTGTTTTTGATAACAAGGCTCTTTCAGTTGACTAAGGGGATGGTCAGCAGGTCTCAACCTAGAGTGACCCCGGAGCCTGTGGTCAGAAATCACGGGGTCTCCATCCCAGCAGGGTGAGTCTGGAGACCACGCGTCCCTTTTCTCCTCTTTCCACTACACATGGGGCTGTGGTCCCCAGGCCCTCAGCTTTGGGAGATCTTCATTCCTGCAGGAGGAGCTGACAAAAAAATAGAATGTCAGCATGTTTGCACCATAGCATATGGTGGGTCTCTCCTCTTTCTGCGATGGTTTGGGGGTTCTGGCTCTTTACGCTCAAAAGGATGTGCCAAGTCTTTGTGGTTGCCCTATGTTTGAGTGTGGAACTGTGTGTAATAGTCTGGAACTGGGGCTAAGAGCTGTGTTCAGTGCCCAGGGGCTGGAACGCCACCATGCCTGTTAAATCTCGAGTGCTTCTGGTAGCCAGCAGCACGCGGACAGCCTGGGTGCTGTGTTCAGTGGCCCCCTGCTCTGACCTAGGGCCCTCTCTCTCCCCGCTCCTCTCCCAGGGGTGCTTGCACCAGGTGTCAGCTCCTCCACCCCCCAATCTTGTCAATCAGGGACCAACGGTGTGTTGTATTCTGTGTCCTAACGTGTGTCTGGGGAGGCTGGCCCCTTGGCCAGGAGCCCTCATCACCTTCCTCCCAAATGATGAGGTGAGCCTTTCCTCCTCGGGACCATTGGTCAAGGTCAAGTCAGGAAAAGCCTACTCAAGAGTTTGGAAATGCTGGCTCCTCACGAGAGGATTCTCCAGAAAGACCAGCAACAGACTTTTGTTTGATCTGACTGAGAAGTTTCTGCATTCAGCCAGGCCACTGGGCTCCTGAGCAAACCGGGTCCAGAATGGAGCACACAGACATCCGTATTCTCCCTGCATGACAAATGATATGAATACGGACCCTGCTTTAAAACCCCAGCTAATTCAGGTGGCAGGATGAAGTGTGCCATGTCATAATTAATCCCTCATGTATTGCAAGCAATTTAATGTCAAAATAATCAACAGTCGCTTTTTTTACCCTTTTGTGAGTACATAATAAATACTGTCATTTTAGCGGCAGAAAACATCGGATTTCTTTCCTGGTCTCTGAAAAACACCATTTGTGACGTAAATATCAGACCTTCCCCTTCATCTCCCCCTCTGTGAGCCCTACAAACCACACATATATGCTCTCTTTAAGAAAACAAATCATGGATGTCAAAGAAAAGCTTTGTGTTTAATTTCTAGTTGGTACATCACGTGGCGATTATTCTAGCTCGAGTCCAAGCGCTGGAGGGGTGAACACACAGGGGAAGTCGGGTGGAGGGAGTGGAGAAGACCCCTCACTGTTCATCCTGATTTTAACTCATGGATCACCAGCAATGACATGGCAGTTACTATTATTTTCTTGTTTTTTGGCAGGCAAAGCCACTGCTACTATATGGCCAATGCACTCTTTGATTAAAGTCTGTTCACTTTTTGAGCCAACAGGGGTCAGAGGAATGGTCCAGTGCAGTCCTCCCGTCCACAGGCGGAAGGTGGAGATCCCTGGGTTTACGGCAGCTTCTGCTATGCTGGAGGTCGTGGGTTCGTGGTCTGGGCAGCCTCCGCTTCCAGGCCCCCAAGGTCCCTGTGACTTTCCGTAGAGGTAGTTTAGCCTCCTGCTAAACTAATAAGGTGACCACAAAGACAGCCCCAGGAGAGAGTGAGGAGCAGACCATTGTTTCCAGTTGCTTTAGGCGAGACTCGATGGACTGAAAGTCAGGTGTTGAAGGGACACTTCACAACACACAGGAAGACCAAAGCACTACCAGAACAGATTTCGTGTGACAGTAATTTTTAAATCTTAAAATGGAGAAGGAGAGCTCCTTCTTAGTGATTATTATCATGAACTTGAGTTTCCCATGAAATCACATGGATTTGCCCTTTGGTAACTTTGTTGTTCAGTCACTACGTTGTGTCTGACTCTTTGTGACCCAAGGACTGCAGCAGGCCAGGCTCCTCCACTATCTTCATCATCTCCCGGAGCTTGTTCAGACTCACGTCCATTAAGTTGGTGATGCCATCCAACCATCCCATCCTCTGCTGCTCCTTCTCCTCCCACCTTCAATCTTTCCCAAGTCGGATCTTCACATAAGGTGGCCAAAGTAATGGAGCCTCAGCTTCAGCATCAGTCCTTCCAATAAACATTCAGGGGTAATTTCCTTTAGGATTGACTGGTTCTATCTCCTTACAGTCAGACTCTCAAGAGTCTTCTCCAGCATTCCAGCATCATTTTGGTATCTATTCAGCCATTATTATAAAGCCCCACTTCTCAGATACTAATGCATATCTTTCAGATGCAAGAAACACAACTGCGTAAGTTTTGCACTTACCACAGGCTTCTTTCCACAACTAATTATTTCTTTTTACTTCATATTAAGTATCTACATGCCTGGGTCAGGAAGATTCTCTGACTCATTGGAAAAGACCTTGATGCTGGGAAAGATTGAAGGCAGGAGGAGAAGGGGACGACAGAGGATGAGATGGTTGGATGGCATCACTGACTTAATGGTCATGAGTTTTAGCAAGCTTTGGGAGTTGGCGATAGACAAAGAGACCTGGTGTGATGCAGTCCATGGGGTTGCAAAGAGTTGGACATGACTGAGCTACTGAACTACATGGCAAAAACTCTGGACAGAGGCTCCTGCAACATGGAGATAAATACAACCCAACTTAAGACTTAGCACAATGTGTGTGTGAGTGTGTGTGAAGTCGCTCAGTCGTGTCCGACTCTGCGACCCCGTGGACTGTAGCCCACCAGGCTCCTCGGTCCATGGGATTCTCCAGGCAAGAATACTGGAGTGAGTTGCCGTTTCCTTCTCCAGGGGATCTTCCCGACCCAGGGATCGAACCCAGGTCTCCTGCATTGGAGACAGAGGTTAAAGCGCCTGCCTGCAGTGCAGGAGACCTGGGTTCAATCCTGGGTCGAGAAGATCCCCTGGAGAAGGAAACGGCAACCCACTCCAGTATTCTTGCCTGAGAATCCCATGGACCGAGGAGCCTGGTGGGCTACAGTCCACGGGGTTGCAAAGAGTCAGACATGACTGAGTGACTTCACCTCACCTCACCTCAGAGACAAAGACTTAGCACAGTACACACACATTAACCAATAATCACAATAAAATGTAGCAACCTTGTGGATGTGAGCTCCTGGAACACAAGAGCTGTTCTTTCTGCCTGGATTCTCCATTCCTGCTATAAGCAGGGCCCAGTGTGTGTGTTTTATAGTTATTGGGGTGATCAAGTTCCTTTGACAGACATGGAAGATTCAGTTATCAGATACCCACATGATCCAGGGGAACGGGAGCTCGTTACAGTGTGGAGGACATCAGCAAGTAGTCAGAAGATTCCTGAAATCTCAAAGTGGCCACGCATTCTTAGCCATCATTAATCTTCTTTTGCATGACTTTAGTACATGAGATAACCAGTAACCCCAAAGAGATCCCAGGTTGGGGGCACACAGGCAGAGCAAGTAGGGGCAGAATGCCCTGCCAAGTTGGTGAGATGGCAAAGTGCAAAGGGGACCCAGGGATGCTGGGACACTGCATGTTTCACGGAGATGCTGACCGTGAAGCCAGTTTGCTCACCATCAGGAGGGCTGTAACGACCCACCTCGCTGCTCACCCCCTTCCTGCAGACCAGCCGTCATCAGGGTCTTTCCTACTGGGAAGACCACTTCTGTCCAGCAACTGTCCAGCTCCCTATGAAGTGGCTACAGTTGTTCAGGGCAGGGGTGGGAATGGTAGGAACACAGCCCTTTCGCAAAAGCAGCATTGAAAACCGCCAAACTCAAGTCTCCCTTTCAAATAAACTTATCTTTGAAAACTGCTTCTGGAAGCCTTCGCTTTAACAGGAGAGTTTCCTGGTTTATGAGCTAGTGGTAAAATCCTAAAACCAGAAGCTCCTCGAGGAGGGACTGACACGCCATTTACTGAAGTGCTGCCATGAAAATAATACTTGGCAGTGGAGCCGCTGTAAATCCACACACGCTCGCGCGCAAAATGCCTCAGCCCTTTTGCACAGTTTTCTCTTTAGGGAGGACACACAGCAGCGCAGACACAGCTCTCTCCGCCTCCCTTCCCACGATTCCGAGCGAACCTCTCCAGCCAGACGCCGTCCCGCGGCGAAGGAGGGTCCCCGATGAGGCGCTGGCGCCACCGGGCCGTGGGCGAGACAGCTGAAGACGCGAGACTACGTCTCCGGTGCCGTTGCTGAATGCCGTGATATGACAGCATGCGTGCAACCGATTAGCACGACTCAATACCCACTTTGCCGCATTAGTATCAAAAACTTTCATCTTGGAATATAAGAGGAAAAAGACAACCTAGAATGAACTGGAATGATTTTTCTGGAATGTTAGCAAACGACTCTATAAGATTCATATATAGATGAGGACGCACGCTAACAGATGTGTGTCAACCTCGTCATCTCAGGCAGCTCTGTTTTCATTCCACTGGCTCCACCAGAATATAGGCGTGCTTTCCCAAATGCAGTTAACAAACGCTGAGCTAAAGTTTTATCACAATTTGAAAGAGTGTGATGATGGGATGGTACATAAAATTTCCTGATACACTGAAGACCCTTCTAAGAGTCCCACATATAATCCCCGAAGTTTAAGCCACAGATAATTGTGCCTCACTGACCAGCTTCTAAAATATGAGTAGGACTGCACACCAGATGACATTTCCATGAGCCGATAGATAACTTCTGCTCTACAAGGTGGTGGCGCAAAGGTCCTATGCCCTCCCAACAGGGGTAAACACATTCTCTTTCCTTTGTCTTTCTCTCCTGAAAGTGTGCTTTAAAGAAAAAGAAAATCCATCCAGTCGTTCCCTTTGAAAAGAATATCTTGCTTTTAGCCAATTGAGAAAATTGAAGGACTCGAGGATGTAGTAGATTTCCTTTGGCTATGCCAAAAGAGGGGACTGAATTGTAAGCAGCTTTACTGGTCCATTCCTGAGAGTTCTGAATGCACAGCAGCCTTTCAAGGACATCACTGATTCTTCATTGTATCAACAGGATGACAAAATTTGACTGTGGAAAGTCCTCTTCGTTGGAAGGCGTGCATGGCAAGGCCTCTGGGGTCATGAAAGAGCAGTCACATCCACACAATTTCCTTGCTGGTCCAAGGTGGGTCCCCACCCCCAGGGCGATGATGCAGACACTTTCCCCAACGTGGTTTCTCAACCCCAACCCTCCTCACACCTCCCACCACCTCGAGGGCTACAGAGGGAAAGACAGAGACCGTTTTCTTTGCCAAGTTGTGTAATAATGAAGTGATAGCTGTATGCTGACTTTTACTACATCCTAGGTAGAGTATTAAGCACTTTTATATATAATCAGTAAACCTACCCTGTTATATAGGTGATATGAACTTCCTGGTGGCACAGATGGGTAAAGAATCCACCAGCAATGTAGGAGACCTGGGTTTGATCCCTGGTTAGAGAAAGAGCCCTTGGAAAAGGGAATTGCAACCCACTCCAGTATTCTTGCCTGGAGAATCCCACGGACAGAGGAGCCTGGAGGGCTATAGTCCATGGGGTCCCAAAGAATCGGACATGACTGAGCGACTAACATTTAGCTGACTTAACTATAAGTGTAAGCCCTTTTAACAGATGAGAAAAAATGTAGTTTAGAGACTACAACAGTTGGCCCCTTTGCCCCACAACCCTGCACCAGCGTTTGGACTCAAGAAGGAGAACGTCATTTACAGTCAGGGGCTGGGTGGTATCATCTTCCCCCAGGGACCTCTCATGGCTGTTTAACAACAGCAGGAATTAGGCTAAAAGGTGTAATCCAGTTAATAAGTAATTATTAAATGCCAGCTATGCGCTCAACACTGAGAAAGAAGTAAGAAGATAATTAAACCTACTTCACCTTTTTTCCCTCCGATCCTTTAACCTTCACTGCCTAAAAGGGTCACTCTGTTAAGCAGCAGGAAAAAAAAAAAAAATCAGGCCCAATTACTCTTTCTCTACTTCTGCAAGAAGTTATTATCCAATTATTTTGGTACTCTATTGATAAAATTTGTCCAAAAAAGATAAATATAGAAGTCGTTTACAGTTCTTAATTGGATTACCTTTTAAAAAGTTAATTTAGACTTAGGTCTAAACTATCTTAGAGAACAAAAACTTGGCCCCTAGAAAGACAATTGACCATCCCAGGAACTATGCAGCTCCCATTAGTGTCTGTATCCGAGGGGAGGCGGGGCTCCTGGGAACGTGCAGACATTTAATTTAACTAACCAGGTTCTCACAGCTTTGAATTTCTGATCTTGCAACTCAGTTCATCTTTCCTTTCAAGTCAACCATCAGCAGTGCTGCAGTTGTTCAATTGCTAAGTCGTGTCCAACTCCCTGCAACGCCGTGAACTGCAGCACACCAGGCTTCCCTGTCCTCAACCATCTCCCGGGTTTACCCAAATTCCTGTCCATTTCATCAGTGATGCCATCCAATCATCTCATCCTCTGCCACCTCCTTCTCCAGGGGAAAGTCAGTTCTGACCCCCTGGTTGGAATTTCTTTGACTTGCTTTCCATTGCTGTTGTTATTGTCATCAAACAGAATGGTGTGCCTCAGAGAATCCTGCCTCTCTGCCTGACTGTTAAACTCAAGTGCCTTTGTTCAGAGCCCTGTCCACCTGTAGCTGGCAGGAAGGAAGAAATTAACTCTCCTCCTGCCTGAGGCTTGCCATCCTAGGAGACATTTGCAAGATGGATGGCTTTTACTTTGTTTCCTCACCTTCCCCCATCTCTGATCTATAGAAGAAACTGGCATCCAGACCCAGGTCAGATGGTTATTCTGAGACGTTATTCTATTATTCTGCCATCTTCTCAGTTAACTGGCTTTCTGAATGAAGTCGTATTCCTTGTCTCACCACCTCATCTCCAATTCATCGGCCTGTCGAGTACTGAGCAGAGAGAGCTAGGTAACTAAGGAATCTTAGGTGGCCCTGTAATTCAGTAGGTATCTTCTCTCTTTCCTTAAATAAGATTTAAATTGCCTAATGGGATCTTTTCAGTACAAAGCGTCTCCATTCCCACCACTGAATTGCTCATCTTCTTGGCTAGGTCTCCGTCAAATCACCTTTATGAGTCATACAAATTACTACATGACACAGACACAGAAACCAGGATTTATTGTCAAGAGAGCTGAAATAATCCAGCAGAGGGAACAGGCTCTGATTTGAACGTTGAGGTGTAGACATTACAGGCATGATGTTCTTACCAATTATGGGTATAAACAGATCAGCTATAATCCGAGAACCAGAGACAAAGTATTTATTACAAGTTATTAGGATAATCCTTTCAATCACCCTAAAATTCATTATGTTTTAAGATTTTCAGTTTTAAGATTTTCAAAAGTTATAATGACAGGATTGATAATTTATGGGCATCATGCAAGGATAATGAAAACAAATGCCTTGATTTGTGAATTTGTATGCCAGCTTTATGCATATAAATAGACTTTTAAAATCCTATTGTGTTTTATAGTTTCACATAAAAGTAAAACAACCTCATGACTTGGAAGTCGGGCTTGTGAGTCTTAAATGCTCCAGTCATATGACTTGGTTTCTCCATTAAACTCACGTCAATCTATGAGACAGTCTGATTGGGAAGATTCAGGAGGAAAGGTTGGTGCCTTCCAAGTATTACTGTGCTATTAATCACCCAGGAATCCTAGTGAGACATACCCTCTGGTCCCCTGGAACGGCAGTGGACCGGCCCATCTCTGCTGTTAACAGGCTCCTAGGTAACACTGATTCTGTGGTCCGTGGGCCACCTTTGGAACCACAGACAATTGCTCCCAGGACTTCCCTGTTGGGTATGATATGTGTACGTGTTAGTCCCTCAGTCCCACCCAACTCTTTATGACCCCATGGACTGTAGCCCTCTAGGCACCTCTGTCCATGGGATTCTCCAGGCAAGAATACTGGAGTGGGTTGTCATTTCTTTCTCCAGGGGATCTTCCCAATTCAGGGATTGAACCCAGGTCTCCACATTGTAGGAAGATTCTTTACCATCTGAGCCACCAGGGCAGTGGTTAGTGCAGGGTGTTGCAGGTAGGACCCCTGATCAGGAATTAAGATCGCACAGGCCTCGAGCCAAAGAAAAAGAAAAGGAATGTTGCTCCCGAAGATCTTATCTCCAACTAAATCCCAGATGGAATGATTCATACAAGAAAAGAAAGAGCTACTATACCGCATAAAGAATATGATACCCAAAGATAACCTGCAGAGTGTATACAAAGCAGCATGGTTTCAAGAATACATAATAAACACCTTTTGTAATCTTATGGTTTTGCAATGTTTGTTTAACTCTGGGACCTCAGTTCTGTGAAGTTTCTTATTCACCCCTTCACCTTCCACAAAGTCAGCACTCTGGATGAACAGACTTGGAGTAAAAGCCATTTTTACACTCTTGGTTCTCCCCCCTCCTCTTCTTCCCCTTCTTCTTGTTATGTCTTTTTCTGGGAGGAAGTTATTTTTTAATTGAAAACTCCTGGCAGCACCTTTTAGAGGGTATTGACACATAAATTCCTCCATACAGTTGTCGGGGCCAGCCTGTCCTGAGCACAGCAGAGCAGCAGCTCTCAGTCCTGGAGGTTCATGCGAAGGGAGTCCTCAACCACCTCGACCTTCTTGCAAAGAACAGACTGTAGCATCACTTCTCAAAGCTCCTGACAGATATATCCAAAATCTACAAACTGGTCAGACTGTAAATCCATTTACTGGAAACTCACTTGTGAGGATAAAAACCTGGGGCATTTATGAATGTTACACAACGTCTTCTCACTTCATTTTAGCTCTTTATCCCACGTTTTGGTTTAAAATGACTTGTGTTTAATTCTCATGGAGAATTATAAGTGTTAGCATTTTTTTTCTATTTCCCTGACTATAAAGCAACTTAACATCAAGGCCAAGTTTTTAAGAATGGATTATCCAAGGGCAGACAAATCATTTGGTTAAAAATGTGTTCACTGATAGTATCAATTCAAGACTTCAGACTAACATTTTATGAAATTCTATAGCTACAAACACTCACTCTGACATTTCATACCTCTTTTTCTGAATGACTACAGCCTGTTTGGAAAACTATCTCCAAAAGAAGCTCAATCCAACAAGGATAGATTTATATTTGACTTTAAAGTGGCAATCTGCTTTGTAAATCTCAAACTTCCAAAGCCACTAAATGAATCACATTAGTTCAACATTGGCAATATCCATATTTTACTCACACAAAACATGCACACACAAATTAAGTTAAAATGATATATAGCATATTATTGAACTTATGCAAATGAATATTGATATAAAATCAGGTTAGTGTTTGAAAGACCTGGAAAGGTAAATAATGTCACCCTCTACTTTCTTAATCTTAGTTTAACAAATATATTTTCATTTGTGTTCCTAAATTTCCCCAACCATTGGTATGGTTTCATGATTTCTTTAAAACTCTCAAATATATTTATTTCATGAAGCTTTTCTTTTCTAAAAGTCTTCTCTTTTCATCTTAAAATGCATGAATGCCAGGAAGTTCCAATTTTATCTCAGTATTGACTTTTACGATGATAAATATGCTTTTCTTTCTTTTCCCCTTTATTAGTATAGAAATCACATGATACAGTTTTCCTTTCTTTTTGATTAAAATGTTATATTTGATTTTCCAGGAATAAAGTAACACACACAGACCAGAGTATGATAAAACTTTGAATCTGAAAAATAGCCAGATGGACCAACCAAATGATATAGAAAAACTCTAAATCAGCAGTATCCATAAATCAGACATGCCATTCAAATTCACATTTGTAATGCAATTTATTTTTGAGAGAATTTACAACTGTTCAAGCATCACTGTTTATTAGGTAAGGGAGGGATTTGAGTGAAGTATTTATGTCTTATTAGTTCTTTTTATAACTATTAATTTAGACAGTTCGTAACATATAAACAGTCTCAGCTGCATTATCTAAACTTGGCAAGTCACTCTGTGGATTCAGACACTGAGTTGGGTGGACTGATGGCTTTTACAATCCCTTTCAGCCCTGAGATGCTCTGATTTGATTAAGAGGATGCTCCAGGTAGGTACAGAGGGGTCTGCCCACAGCCTGAAAGGATCAAATACCATACCTGAAATGACACTCACATCCAGAGTAAGCTTTGCATTTGGAGAAACCAGAAAATTTCACAGTTTTTATGATATATTTTTATCACATTCATATTATGAAGTAAAACCTGTAGTCACTTCATTTCTTATTTAAAATTACACAAGTTCATTTTCCTAAATCTGATCCTTTTGTTCTCCTTTATGCAAGAACTGTCTGGGTCCAGATCACTGTACACTAAACTATATTCTCAAATATGTCATTGAGATTTCTTCCTTGAAGATGGAGAGTCACCAGCTTAGGAGGGAAACCTTCCTGAATGGCAGGATATGGCCTGGCTGATTTGGGGAAATAGCTTCTATTTTTAACCCAGGTGGTATTTTATACTTATTACATATCAAGTTTTCAGAGCAGAAGAGAACACATGGAACATGATGGTGCAGGACCATTTTGAAGGGTTTCTAACAAACTGAATCTACACGTGTTGTTCTGTTCTATCAGTGATATGAGAAAGAAATGTTTGGTTTTTAATTACATACATGTGATATTCAGCAGGCACTGGAAGCGATATTTTAAGCTCCCTCCGCTTTGTTTCAAGGTCTGAGTGTATTCATTCCTATGCAAATCATTCCGTGACAGAGTTCGCTGTCACGCTGATGCTGGAGAAAGTAACTTCTGTATATTAGTTCCAAGAAAGGAGAAATTCCGGGAGGATAGATGAAGATTAGGGGAGCAAATCAGGACAAGACCTTCTTCTAGCACCCCAAGTCTTTTTTTAAAATTAATTTATTTTTTATTGAAGGATAATTGCTTTACAGAATTTTGCTGTTTTCTGTCAAACCTCAACATGAATCAGCCATAGCTATACATATATCCCTCCCTTTTGAACCTCCCTCCCATCTCCCTACCCATCCCACCCCTCTAGGTTGATACAGAACCCTGTTTGAGTTTCCTGAGCCATACAGCAAATTCCCATTGGCTATCTACTTTACATGTGGTAATGTAAGTTTCCATGTTACTCTTTCCATACATCTCACCCTTTCCTCCCCTCTCCCCATGTTGTAAGTCTGTTCTCTATGTCTGTTTCTCCACTGCTGCCCTATAAATGAATTCTTCAGTATCATTTTTCTAGATTCCATATATATGCGTTAGAATACAGTATTTATCTTTCTCTTTCTGACTCACTTCATTCTGTATAACAGGTTCTAGGTTCTTTTAAAGCCAAATTTTGAGGAACGGAATCATTGTGGAAGGGTAGTTGTGACTCGTGTCAGATAAATGCCCAGCATGGACCAAGTTCTTCATTAGAGTCACAGATGATAGTTAATGAGGAGCAACCATGAAAGGGATGAAACTATCCAGTGAAGGCTCCGCCTGGGCCAGCCACCCACCACAAGCTCTGTGGTTTTCATTCCTAGCACACCTTTTTGGGAAGCAATACAGGTAAGTTACACTTTGGCCACCTAATACTAAGAGCTGACTCATTGGAAAAGACCCTGATGTTGGCAATGATTGAAGGCAGGAGGAGAAATGGACAACAGAGGATGAGATGGTTGGGTGGCATCACTGACTCAACGGACATGAGTTTGAGTAAACTCCGAGATTTTGGTGATGAACAGGGAAAACTGGTGTGTTGCAGTCCATGGGGTCTCAAAGAGTTGGACACAACCGAGTGACTGAACCTACAGGTAAGTTGAGGAAGGGACATAGATGTACATAATCACAAAGGTGAGTACTTTGAAGGTCTCTGAGTGCCCTGAGGTTTATAGATGTTGCCATTCATCTCTGACTGATCTTCATCCAAATTCTGTTCTAATTCCCAGAGCACTGATGGATGAAACACACTGTCTGAGCCTTGAGACAGTAAGAGATGGAAATACGAGACCAGAAATCTGTATGCACGTCAGGAAGCAACAGTTAGATCTGGACATGGAACAACAGACCAGTTCCAAATTGGGAAAGGAGTACGTCAAGGCTGTATATTGTCACCCTGCTTATTTAACTTATATGCAGAGTACATCATGAGAAATGCTGGGCTGGATGAAGCACAGGCTGGAATCAAGATTGCCGGGAGAAATATCAATAACCTCAAATATGCAGATGACACCACCCTTATGGCACAAAGTGAAGAACTAAAGAGCCTCTTGATGAAAGTGAAAGAGAAGAGTGAAAAAGTTGACTTAAAGCTCAACATTCAGAAAACTAAGGATTGGGGGCAGGAGGAGAAGGGGATGACGGAGGATGAGACGGCTGGATGGCATCACGGACTCGATGAACGTGAGTCTGGGTGAACTCCGGGAGATGGTGATGGACAAGGGAGGCCTGGTGTGCTGCGATTCATGGGGTCGCAAAGAGTCGCACACAACTGAGCGACTGAACTGAACTGAAGATCATGACATTCAGTCTCATCACTTCATGGCAAATAGATGGGGAAACAGTGGAAACAGTGACAGACTTTATTTTGGGGGCTCCAAAATCAATGCAGATGGTGATTGCAGCCATGAAATTAAAAGATGCTTGCTCCTTGGAAGAAAAGCTATAACCAACCTAGATAGCATAGTAAAAGCAGAGACATTACTTTGCCAACAAAGGTCCATCTAGTCAAAGCTATGGTTTTTCCAGTAGTCATGTATGAATGTGAGAGTTGGACCATAAAGAAAGCTGAGTGCTGAAGAATTGATGCTTTTGAACTGTGGTGTTGGAGAAGACTCTTGTGAGTCCCTTGGACTGCAAGGAGATCCAACCAGTCGATCCTAAAGGAAATCAATCCTGAATATTCATTGGAAGGACTGATGCTGAAGCTGAAACTCCAAAATTTTGGCTACCTGATACTAAGAGCTGACTTGTTGGAAAAGACCCTGATGCTGGGAAAGATTGAAGGCGGGAGGAGATGGGGACAACAGAGGATGATATGGTTGGATGGCTTCACCAACTCAATGGACATGAGTTTGAGTAAGCTCCGGGAGTTGGTGATGGACAGGGAAGCCTGGTGTGCTGCAGTCCATGGGGTCGCAAAGAGACAGACATGACTGAGAAACTGAACTGAACTGAGCCTTGAGATGACAGGATTAATGTTTTAGCCAAGACTCAGGACGTGTTGAAACAGACAGATTTAAGTGGTAGAGGAGGAGGGAGGCTGGATGCAATTGGACCCTGGGAGGTGGAGGAGGAAAGAAGAGCCACATGGGGAGGAGGCCCAGCCCAGCGACACCTCCTTTCTAATCCCAGAAGCCATTCTGCCAAACTCCCTCGTGCAGTCGTGGTTGAAGAGAACTGTGGTCAACAAAATATTGTTGGCATTTGGTAACATTGCCGTCAGTTGGAAAGTCGTTTTTCCATGTCTGTTTCCAGTTTCCTTTCCCCGACTCAGTATGCATTGCTTGGAGGGTCAGAACCTAGGAAGGCAAGCAGGAGAGCCCGTGCCAAAGGGCAACTGGCTGAACAAAGATTCCTACATTTTACAAGACAAAACGAGCTTCTCTGACCACCTAGTGACCGCCTGAACTCCAGCAGCCAGAGCCTACAAGAGCGACCGTGAGGTCACCTTCCGGTCATGTTATGTAAGGAAACAATGGTTCTCAGAGAAGGGGAGGAAGGTCACAATTTTTCAAGTGCCAACTGATCTTAAGGAATGCCGTCCAGAGAGAAAGAGAATATCACTGTTTACCCTTCATTGGCCCTAATCATACCTTAACAAGGTAGAATTTTGTACAGAAGATGTCTATATGCTAATCCAATATGAGTCCATTTACCTTCATAAATTTCTTCATGGAAAGACCATGAGAAAAAAAGAAATTGTAAAAGCCTAATAAATAAATAAAATATAATATTGGCAAATTAGAATAGCACCCACCAAATATGTGGCACAGAAGTGTCTCTTTACATTTTGTTAGTATATTAACCTTGTAAGTATTTATAATTAAAAGTAATTATTATACTTTAATATAAAATATGAAAAATTTAAATTTTATGTTTATAAAAATAAAATAGAAATTTATAGACCTTAAGCATTAGCTTTAATTTCAAAATTGAATTATTACATAAAATTGGTATAATAATATTTTCTATTGATCATCTGTAATGCTCTAGAATTATTCAGAATTTTGTTGTTGAGTAATCAACTTGTGTATTCCCTATAAGAGAACATGTCACTAAAGTTCAAAGCTACTATATGTTTATTGCTCGGATAAACTTGAACCATGGCAAGGATATGGTGCGGCAATATTATAAATACCATGACAATATTTGGTGTTCAAATGGGTTCTCCTTTTCATTCAGCAGAAGCTGACGGGTTTTTTAAATTTTTTCCCACTCCAAAATTGACAGCTTTGCAATTTGCGAAAATATGAATTATTACCAGTTCTCCTACCTTCTTTCAGGTGTAAAGTGAAAGTGAAAGTCACTCAGTGGTGTCCAACTGTGCGACCCCATGGACTGTGTCCATCGAATTCTCCAGGCCAGAATACTGGAGTGGGTCACCTTTCCCTTCTCCAAGGGATCTTCCCAACTCAGGGATTAACCCAGGTCTCCCGCATTGCAGGTAGATTCTTTACCAGCTGAGCCACAGGGGAAGCCCACTTTTCAGATGTAAAGAACCTCTTTTCAGGTGTACACCACTTTTCAGGTGTACAGAAGGCATTGTTTACATTCAGGTGAATGGCTTATGACACAGAGAGAAGAATAGTGGAGACTCACCCAGAATTCTGAATTGCAAGGTCATGGTCAATGCTTATTTTAACACTTCCTGAGATTTGTAGCACACCTGAAACACAAGCAAATGTCCAAGGTCAGAAATTTTTATTTTCTAAATAATTCAGGATATTTCAAATCTTATTAGAATTTCTCATTATAATGCACACATTTGTGCTATTGTTTGATCTCAGAGGAACTGAAATAGGTTACTTAGTGCAAACAATATTTAGATCAGCATCAATCACAGGGGAGCCCTGTGGGAGGACATATTGCCATATGTACCCTGGTACCTTCTAAAACTTTCACAATGCCAAACTCAAGAACCCAGACAAATAGGGAACCGTGGCTAATGAACCCTTGGTTTGAACAATGGGATGGGGGGTGTGTTTAGGGGTAGAGGGTTAGATAAGTTTCTTGAATGTTCTCATTCAAGAGCCTTTTTCCTATTGTTTTTCCCTCTGAACCTGAGAGTGTGCATGCTTTTTGACCTATAGAGCACAGCCCTTTGTTGTTGTCCAGTTGCTCAGTCATGTTAGACTCTTTGCAATCCCATGAACTGCAGCACTCCAAGTTCTCTGTTCTTCACTATCTTCCAGAGTTTGCTCAGATTCATGTCCATTGCACCAGTGATGCTATTTAACCATCTCATCCCCTGTCACTCCTTTCTCCTTTGGCTTTCAATCTTTCCCAGGATCAAGATCTTTTTAATGAGTCTGTTCTTCACATCAGGTAGTCAAAGTATTGAAGCTTCAACTTCAGCATCAGTCCTTCCAGTGAATATGCAGGGGTTGATTTTCTTTAGGATTGACTGGTTTGATCTCCTTGCGGTCTAAGGAACTCTCAAGTCTTCTCCAACACCACAATTCGAAGTCATCAGTTCTTCAGTGCTCAGCCTTCTTTGTGGCCCAACTCCCACATCCATTTATGACTACTGGAAAAACCATAGCTTTGACTAGACTTACCTTTGTTGGCAAAGTAATGTCTCTGCTTTTAATTTGCTGTCTAGATTGGTCATAGCTTTCCTTCCAAGGACCAAGCGTCTTTTAATTTCATAACTGCAGTCTTCATCAGCAGTGATTTTGGAGCCCAAGAATGATCTATTTCTCAGGCTTGACTGCCTGAATTAAGAAAAAGACCTGAGAAGAGTTAACTGTATATTCTGGAGGAATTTCTCCCAGTGTCATTTATCAGCCTCCTACTTTGTCTCAATGATGCCTGTATAGTTACATTCTGCTAGCACATTCTAATGGATCTAAAAAAAGAAAAGTCAGTTTCCCAGGGATAAATAGATAGCTGGCTAATCTGAACCCTAGGAGTTGATATGTTTGCGTCTCTCTGTGTGCCCAGGTGCATTAAACATGTGCCTCTGCCGAGTGGAACGATGGCAGTCAAACAATGCCACCCTGAACTTCCCCACTGCGATCTGCTACCCTTCCTAAAACCTAAAAACCTGGGCTCTGGCCAGAAGTAATTGAGCAGAACAAATGCAAGAAAGAAGTAACGTCTTTGTAGTGTTTAGAGTCTGTGTTCTGAGTAGTAGCAGGGAATACCAGAAATTTCCAAGAGAGGGGTTGTTTCCAGGAGAGTTTTCAGACTCCTTTGGCATAACCCCGTTTGCTTATCCAAGAGGTTTAGACAGTTTGAATTAAGTGTCTGAACTTCTGGGTGCTCATTTGAACCAAAGCCAAACTCTGAACTTTTCAGGTTTCCCTGTCATTAATCAAAATTTCGAAGATCAATGGCATGTAATGAATCAAGTATAATAGCAGCCATCAACGGGCAGAGCAAAGGCACAGTGCTGGAGGATCACCAGACTGCTGGGTTGAAGCCTGGCTGCCTCTGAATTCCAAGTGAATCAGTGCTGCTCGGGCACCCAGAGGGCAGGCACAGCCTGGGCCACTCTGCCCTGGAGCACTCCGCCCTGGAGCTCTGTGACGTCTGACATCTCGGGGGTCCTTGACACCTTTGCATCTCAGAAATTCCCACAAGTCAACAAAAAGCCCTCGCTCTTACCACAGATGAACCCCACCCACTGCAGGAAAGATTTTCCACCTGCCTGCCCCCCATCAGGGCTTCCTGGGTAGTGCCAGTGTTAAAGAACCTGCCTGCCAATGCAAGAGACGTGGGTTCAACCCTGAGGCAGGAAGATTCCCTGGAGGAGGGCATGGCAAGCCACTTCGTATTCTTGCCTGGAGAATCCCATGGACAGAGCAGCCTATAGGGTTGCAAAGAGTCGTACATGACTGCAGTGACTTAGCACAGACACACAAGCCCTATCAGATGAACCAGCTGCGGCTCCCCTAGTCCTCAACCAGGAGGTTTCCTTCCCCTGCCGGACCCAGAACTATTCAAACCAGCCAACCACATCCTTCTGCAGGGGCCAGGGACACCTCCCCTTTCTTGTTACTATGAACCTGCTCCTCACCGCACGGCTGGTCCTCTTTGCTCCCCAGCGCATCTCCCAGGCAGTCCTGCGGGAGTTGCAGTGTCCTCTTCTGGGGCTGGTGGTTGTGTTTAGGAATAAACATCTGTTTCATTTCATGTGTTCCATCTCGGTTATGCCTGCAGCTATCTTTTTATTTAAAGTGGAGGATCCCTTCCTCCCCAGTGGGGTAAATAGGAATTAAGCAAATAGGGGCAAAGGGGTCATTAGGGTTATTGCTGTTCAGTTGCTAAGTTGTGTCCAACTCTTTGGTGGTCTCATGAACTGCAGCCCACCAGGCTCCTCTGTCTGTGGGAATTTCCAGGCAAGAATCCTGCAGTGGGTTGCCATGCTCTGCTGCAGGGTATCTTTCCAACCCAGGGATTGAACTCACTTCTCTTGCATTGGCAGGCGGGTTCTTTATCACTGAGCCACCTGGCAAGCCTGTCTGTAGGGTACAACTGTGCAAATTTTAGGATGTTTGTGGGGAGACCTTTAAAATTAAGAGCTAGAGAACATTTTTGACCAAAGAATATTTAAAATATGACTTAAATCTCTCCTCATGGGGGGATATGTGTATAAGTGGGTGTGCTGTGTACACAGGGGAGATTGTGTATCATCAAGGGACAGAATCTGAGCCTGGCACACATCCGCGGCCTCCCCAACTTCTGCAAAGCGTGTTCAGGAGGATGTTAGGGATATGGGGGAAAAAGGCGTGGTCTCTGGTCAAATAAGATTGAGATGTGCTGACTTGTACAAACTTAGGCAAGTTTATTATTAATATATATTTTCAACCATCAAATTTATTTATAAGATAAATCATCCAAAACAATACTCTGCTAAATACCAATCTCTATAATGACCTTTGATTTTAAAATAATAAATTTTGAAAGTAACACAACATAGTCTTGACCTTGTCCTCATTCTTCCCCAGAAACACTATGATTATTTATTTGGCATAGATGTTTAAAAGGGAGTTAGAAAAGAAGTCATTGCAAAGTGCCCATGAGCAAATCCTTTCCCGTGCCATTTACTGTTGCTCACACCACTAGCACCGTCCTCTACTATTTAGAAACAGAGTCTCCAAATAACAAAAAACTTCTTCTCTTTTGGTCCACTTTTCCCCAGTGATAACTATGTGAATCCCTTTGGACCTAAGTCAAAAAGAACTGAGCAAGAACTAACAGCAATGTCTAATGAAAACATAATTCCTTTTGATATGCAGACAGACACTGAGTGCATGTTAATAAATATTTTAATATCTGGTTTGGAAATTCCAGTCTATTTTTATTTGGAATATATGATTCATCATATTGCTTTTGTTTAAAATGAGATTACAGAATGTTCATTTCAAAATTTCATGATTGTCTGATTTTCCAAGATAACGTTCTGAAGGCTTTCTCTACCAAATAATATTGAAGTCATAGTTTGATTAGATGGATACATAAATGATAGATGAATTCATAGATTAGATAGATAATAGAGAATAGATTAGATAGTTGGTGGATGAAAGGTAGATGATAGATAGCTCAGTTCAGTCACTCAATCGTGTTTGACTCTGTGACTCCATGAATTGCAGCACGCCAGGCCTCCCCTGTCCATCACCAACTCCTGGAGTTCACTCAGACTCATGTCCATCGAGTCAGTGATGCCATCCAGCCATCTCATCCTCTGTTGTCTCCTCCTGCCCCCAATCCTCCCAGCATCAGAGTCTTCTCCAATGAGTCAACTCTTCGCATGAGGTGGCCAAAGTACTGGAGTTTCAGCTTTAGCATCAGTCCTTCCAAAGAAATCCCAGGGCTGATCTCCTTCAGAATGGACTGGTTGGATCTCCTTGCAGTCCAAGGGATTCTCAAGAGTCTTCTCCAACACCACAGTTCAAAAGCATCAATTCTTCGGCACTCAGCCTTCTTCACAGTCCAACTCTCACATCCATACATGACCACTGGAAAAACCATAGCCTTGACTGAACGGACCTTGGTTGGCAAAGTAATATCTCTGCTTTTGAATATGCTATCTAGATTGGTCATAACTTTCCTTCCAAGGAGTAAGCATCTTTTAATTTCATGGCTGCAATCACCATCTGCAGTGATTTTAGAGCCCAGAAAAATAAAAGTCTGACACTGTTCCCACTGTTTCCCCATCTATTTCCCATGAGGTATTGCGACCGGATGCCATGATCTTCATTTTCTGAATGCTGAGCTTTAAGCCAACTTTTTTTCACTCTCCTCTTTCACTTTCATCAAGAGGCTTTTAGTTCCTCTTCACTTTCTGCCATAAGGGTGGTGTCATCTGCATATCTGAGGTTATTGATATTTCTCCCAGCAATCTTGATTCCAGCTTGTGTTTCTTCCAGTCCAGCATTTCTCATGATGTACTCTGCATATGTTAAATAAGCAGGGTGACAATATATACAGCCTTGACATACTTCCTTTCCTATTTGGAACTAGTCTGTTGTTCCATGTCCAGTTCTAACTGTTGCTTCCTGACCTGCATACAGATTTCTCAAGAGGCAAGTCAGGTGGTCTGGTATTCCCATCTCTTTCAGAATTTTCCACAGTTTATTGTGATCCACACAGTCAAAGGCTTTGGCATAGTCAATAAGGCAGAAATAGATGTTTTTCTCGAACTCTCTTGCTTTTTCAGTGATCCAGTGGATGTTGGCAATTTAATCTCTGGTTCCTCTGCCTTTTCTAAAACCAGCTTGAGCATCAGGAAGTTCACAGTTCACGTATTGCTGAAGCCTGGCTTGGAGAATTTTGAGCATTACTTTACTAGTATGTGAGAAGAGCGCAATTGTGCAATAGTTTGAGCATTCTTTGGCATTGCCTTTCTTTGAGATTGGAATGAAAACTGACCTTTTCCAATCCTGTGCCCACTGCTGAGTTTTCCAGATTTGCTGGCATATTGAATGCAGTACTTTCACAGCATCATCTTTTAGGATTTGAAATAGCTCAACTGGAATTCCATCAGCTCCACCAGCTTTGTTCATAGTGATGCTTTCTAAGGCCCACTTGACTTCACATTCCAGGATGAGTGATCACACCATTGTGATTATCTGGGTCATGAAGATTTTTTTTTGTATAGTTCTTCTGTGTATTCTTGCCACCTCTTCTTAATATCTTCTGCTTCTGTTAGGTCCAGACCATTTCTGTCCTTTATCGATCCCATCTTTGCATGAAATGTTCCCTTGGTATCTCTAATTTTCTTGAAGAGATCTCTACTCTTTCCCATTCTGTTCTTTTCCTCTATTTCTTTGCAATGCTCGCTGAAAAGGCTTTCTTATCTCTTCTTGCTATTCTTTAGAACTCTGCATTCAGATGCTTATATCTTTCCTTTTCTCCTTTGCTTTTGCCTCTCTTCTTTTCACAGCTATTTGTAAGGCCTCCCCAGACAGCCATTTTGCTTTTTGGCATTTCTTTTCCATGGGGATGGTCTTGATCCCTGTCTCCTGTACAATGTCATGAACTTCTTTCCATAGTTCATCAGGTACTCTCTCTAAAAGATCTAGTTCCTTAAATCTATTTCTCATTTCCACTGTATAATCATAAGGGATTTGATTTAGGTCATACCTGAATGGTCTAGCGGTTTTTCCCTGCTTTCTTCAATTTAAGTCTGAATTTGGTAATAAGGAGTTCATGATCTGAGCCACAGTCAGCTTGTTTTTGTAGACTGTATAGAGCTTTTCCATCTTTGGCTGCAAAGAATATAATCAATCTGATTTTGGTGTTGACCATCTGGTGATGTCCATGTGTAGAGTCTTCTCTTGTGTTGTTGGAAAAGGGTGTTTGCTATGACCAGTGCATTTTCTTGGCAAAACTCTATTAGTCTTTGTCCTGCTTCATTCTGTATTCCAAGGCCAAATTTGCCTGTTACTTCAGGTATTTCTTGTCTTCCTACTTTGCATTCCAGTCCCCTATAATGAAAAGGACATCTTTTTGGATGTTAGTTCTACAAGGTCTTGTAGGTCTTCATAGAACTGTTCAACTTCAGCTTCTTCAGCGTTACTGGTTGAGGCATAGACTTGGATTACTGTGATATTGAATGCTTTGCCTTGGAAAGGAACAGAGATCATTCTGTCGTTTCTGAGATTGCATCCAAGTACTGCATTTCAGACTCTTTTGTTGACCATGATGGCTACTCCGTTTCTTCTGAGGGATTCCTGCCCATAGTAGTAGATATAATGGTCATCTGAGTTAAATTCACCCATTCCAGTCCATTTTAGTTCGCTGATTCCTAAAATGTCGACGTTCACTCTTGCCATCTCTTGTTTGATCACTTCCAATTTGCCCTGATTCATGGACCTGACATTCCAGGTTCCTATGCAATATTGCTCTTTACAGCATAAGGATGGTGTCATCTGGATATCTCAGATTATTGATATTTCTCCCGGCAATCTTGATTCCAGCTTGTGCTCCCTCCAGCCCCAGCGTTTCTCATGATGTACTCTGCATATAAGTTAAATAAGCAGGGTGACAATATACAGCCTTGATGTACTCCTTTTCCTACTTGGAACCAGTCTGTTGTTCCATGTCCAATTCTAATTGTTGCTTCCTGACCTGTTTACAGATTTCTCAAGAGGCAGGTCAGGTGGTCTGGTATTCCCATCTCTTTCAGAATTTTCCACAGTTTATTGTGATCCACATAGTCAAAGGCTTTGGCATAGTCAATAAAGCAGAAATAGATGTTTTTCTGGAACTCTCTTGCTTTTCTGATGATCCAACGGATGTTGGCAATTTGATCTCTGGTTCCTCCGCCTTTTCTAAAACCAGCTTGAACATGAGGAAGTTCCATGGTTCACGTATTACTGAAGCCTGGCTTGGAGAATTTTGAGCATTACTTTTCTAGCATGTGAGAAGAGTGCAATTGTGTAGTAGTTTAAGCATTCTTTGGCATTACCTTTCTTTGGGATTGGAATGAAAACGGACCTTTTCCAGTCCTGTGGCCACTGCTGAGTATTCCAAATTTGCTGGCATATTGAGTGCAGCACTTTCACAGCATCATCTTTCAGGATTTGAAACAGCTCCAGTGGAATTCCATCACCTCCACTAGCTTTGTTCATAGTGATGCTTTCTAAGGCCCACTTGACTTCACATTCCAGGATGTCTGGCTCTAGGTGACTGTGAGTGATCACACCTTCATGATTATCTGGCAGAAAGTGAAGAACTAAAGAGCCTCTTGATGAAACTGAAAGTGGAGAGTGAAAAAGTTGGCTTAAAGCTCAACATTTAGAAAACTAAGATCATGGCATCCTGTCCCATCACTTCATGGGAAATAGATGAGGAAACAGTGGCTGACTTTATGTTTTGGGGCCCCAAAATCAATGTAGACGGTGATTGCAGCCATGAAATTAAAAGATGCTTACTCCTTGGAAGGAAAGTTATGACCAGCATATTAAAAAGCAGAGACATTACTTTGTCACCAAAGGTCCGTCTAGTCAAGGCTATGGTTTTTGCAGTAGTTATGTATGGATGTGAGAGTTGGACCATAAAGAAAGCTGAGCGCCAAAGAATTGATGCTTTTGAACTGTGGTGTTGGAGAAGACTCTTTGAGAGTTCCTTGAACTGCAAGGAGATCCAACCAGCCCATCCTAACGACTATCAGTCCTGAGTGTTCATTGGAGGGACTGATGTTGAAGCTGAAACTCTAGTTCTTTGGCCACTTCATACAGAGAGCTAACTCATTTGAGAAGATCCTGATGCTGGAAAAGATTGGGGGCAGGAGGAGAAGGGGATGACAGAGGATGAGATGGCTGGATGGCATACTGACTCAATGGACGTGAGTCTGAGTGAACTCCAGGAGTTGGTAATGGACAGGGAGGCCTGACGTGCTGCGGTTTATGGGGTCTCAGGGAGTCGGACATGACTGAGCGTCAACTGAACTGAACTATAACCCAGGTTGGGATTCCACAAATAATAATCTACTGGCAAGCTAAGAATTTTGGCACATTTTTCTGGAGACTGCATCAAACTCACACACAAAGATAACTTGTCACAAAACCACCACTACCACCACCACCAACAACAAAAAAAAAAAAAACAAACTGAGTGAGCAAAGGAAGTTACAGCCCACAGAAGACTGAAGGAAAACCTTCTGGAAAGGGGAGACCTCTTTTGCGGACTAAATCCAACACAGAAGAGCAGCAAGACTCAGAACAGGCGGTGGGCTGATCGTGGGGCTGGGAAATGTCTTCCTTGTTGTTAACTGAAAGCGGCTCATGAGTTGGTTCAAAATCCGTCTTTTTGCCCCGTAAACATGCAGACTTCACGAAGACCCCAAAGGTGAAACCATCAACAGGGTGGTGATGGAAACATGGAATCCAAGGGTGACAGAAAAGAAAAGCTGAGATCAATAAGTTAGACTTTGCCAAAGCGATGGATTAGTCACCCTCCCTGAAGGTCTATTCCTGCCCAAAATGCCACTGTCGGGAGGGGCTCCTGGTCCCTGGGCCAGAAGGGAGCACAGCCGTGATTGTTCCTGCCTGGACATGGACCTTGGAGCGTGTGATACACAGGCCAGCATCCCTACCATGGAAGAGTGGGGCTGGACCCCCGGGCCCTCCCCGTGTGCAGCCAGCACCTCTCAGCTCTCTGCCCTTACAATGGGCCCTCACCATCCCCCCTCTCTCAAGGGCTAGGATCTCACATGCTGTCTGCCACTCCAGGAAAGGTTGGCATCCCCATGAACACAGTCCCTGCATGGCTGTCCTTCTGCAGCATAGACATGAAGTGACACTCTGGACTCAAGAAGTTCTGGGTTGGCATCTGGACCCACTTAATCACCAGCTGGACCTGGTCAAACTGTCACTTCATTTGCCTCTGTTTATTTCTCTGTAAAATGAAGGGCAGGGTGTTTTCTTTTAAAAGGTTGCTAGAATTATATAACAGCAGCACAAAAAAGAACATCTGACTGACATACTACATTTTTAAACTGAATATTCATTATTGTTCTAGTTGTTGTGTATTGTCATTTTAACCAGATTTTGCATTTCAACTACACACAAACCAAATATTCCTCATAAATGATCAAATTCGGCCTCTTTGTCTGTCCTGTACCTTCCTATCTTAGGACAGACAAGTTTGGAATCTCAAGGCTGTAACTATAAATGCCAGTGGGCCCTTTAGATATTCATATTAACTTCTCTGAGGTTATTATCAGCTGTAGAAGCTGGTCCAGGCAGATGTCTGTGCTATCACTATTCATAATGATGGAACAGAAGTCAGTGCATGTTTTGTGATCTCAATGCTGCTAGTCAGCATTGATTTTCTCAACAACTCCTACTTAAACTTTGTCACAGGGCTCTTACTCATGCAAATTAATTTCTGATAATTTAGTTCACTGCTAAATACCTAATAAGGGTTTTAACATCCCCAGACAAAAGTAAAAAAACAAACTCACAAAATATGTGATTTCATTCAGATGGCTAAAATATATTGTCATTAATTTTGATAAGAATGATTTCCAATGGGCTGAATCCAGGGAAATGGTTGATTAAGTAAGAGAGATAACAGAAAAAAATATATATCTATGCTGATGTATTGTGAAAAAGGACTTGGAAGGGAAATGTAGGAGGAAAGAATAGGTTTATTGCTATAAAATCTGACTTTTTGTCTTAATTCTTTGTTCAGAGTCTCTCTGCCCAGGGTTAGGGAGAAAATAGACTTGACTTCCAGCTTCACTGGAACTCTGAGGGGAGATGGATGTAACCGTAACTACTAGAATTTATTGAGTGCCCATCACTCTTCTAAGCACTTTACACACAAAAGTCATATTTTTTCCAACTATTTTGTATTGACTTTAATTTCCTTCAATACACTTTATTTTTTAGGGTAGTTTTAGGTTCACAGCAAAACTGAACAGAAGGTACAGAGATGTCTGTATGTGCTCTGCCTCTACACATGCACAGCCGCCCCCATTATCCACACCCCCTCAAGGTGGGATATTTGTTACCATCAAGAACCTACAGTAGCACATCAAAATCACCCAGAGTTCATTGAAATTGTAAAATATGCAGCCTTTTCGCATTGGAGCTTTGCATCTTTGTACTATGTATTTAAGTCTCTAAAAAAAATTAAGTAGTTTTTTCCTCTACATCTTTTCATGCCTTCATAGTTCACTTATTTTTAATGCTGAATAGTATTCCATTGCCTGGATGTACCATAGTTTATTTATCCGCTCACTGACTGAAGGGCATTTTGGTTGCTTCTGAGTTGTGGCAATTAGGAATGAAGCTACTATAAAAACCTCTGTGAGTTTCTGTGAGGACATAAGATTTCAGTTCCTTTAGGTAAATACCAACGCACACGAATGTTGAGTTTTATGGAAAGAATATGCTCAGTTTCATAAGAAATTGCAGAACTGGCCTGCAAAGTGGCTGTAGATTCTGTATTCTTTCTAGTGATGAATGAGAGTTCCAGGGGCCTACAATCCTGCCCAGCATTTGGTGCTACTCATTTCAGTTCAGTTCAGTTCTGTTGCTCAGTCATGTCCAACTCTGCGACCCCCATGGACGGTAGCACAGCAGGCCTCCCTGTCCATCACCAACTCCCAGAGTTTATTCAAACTCATGTCCATTGAGTCAGTGATGCCATCCAACCATCTCATCCTCTGTCATCCCCTTCTCCTCCTGCCTTCAATCTTTCCCAGCATCGGGGTCTTTTCAAATGAGTCAGTTCTTCGCATCAGGTGGCCAAAGTATTGGAGCTTTAGCTTCATCATCAGTCCTTCCAATGAACACCCAGGACTTATCTCCTTTAGGATGGACTGATTGGATCTCCTTGCTGTCTGAGGGACTCTCAAGAGTCTTCCTCCAACAGCACAGTTCAAAAGCATCAATTCTTCAGCACTCAGCTTTCTTTATGGTCCAACCTCACATTCATACATGACTACCAGAAAAACCATAGCTTTGACTAGATGGACCTTTGTTGGCAAAGTAATGTCTCTACTCTGTACTATGCTGTCTAGGTTGGTCATAAGTTTTCTTGGTGCTACTAGTGTTTTGGATTTGGACCATGATGCCTTTGAACTGTGGTGTTGGAGAAGACTCTTGAGAGTCTCTTGGACTGCAAGGAGATCCAACCAGTCCATTCTGAAGGAGATCAGCCCTGGGATTTCTTTAGAAGGAATGATGCTAAAGCTGAAACTCCAGTCGGCCACCTCATGCGAAGAGGTGACTCATTGGAAAAGACTCTGATGCTGGGAGGATTGGGGCAGGAGGAGAAGGGGACAATGGAGGATGAGATGGCTGGATGGCATCACTTGACTCGATGGACATGAGTCTGGGTGAACTCCGGGAGATGGTGATGGACAGGGAGGCCTGGCGTGCTGTGATTCATGGGGTTGCAAATAGTCGGGTACGACTGAGCGACTGAACTGAACTGAACAAAGTGTGTCAGTTCAGTTCAGTTCAGTCACTCAGTCATGTCCGACTCTTTGCGACCCCGTGAATTGCAGTGCACCAGGCCTCCCCTGTCCATCACCATCTCCCGGAGTTCACTCAGACTGTGTCCATCGAGTCCGTGATGCCATCCAGTAATCTCATTCTCGGTCATCCCCTTCCTCCTGCCCCCAATCCCTCCCAGCATCGGTGTCTTTTCCAATGAGTCACCTCTTCGCATGAGGTGGCCAAAATTCTGGAGTTTCAGCTTTAGCATCAGTCCTTCCAAAGAACATCCAGTACTGATCTTCTAGTGACATCTTATTGTTGCTTTATTTGCAATTCTTTAATGATACACAATGTAGAACATCTTTTCTTGTTTGCTTATATGTATATAATTGGTGAGGTGACTGTTTAGATCTTTTGCCCATTTTTTTTAATTGAATTGTTCATTTTCATACTGTTGAGCTTTAAGAGTTCTTTGTGTACACTGAATAACAGTCATTTATTATATTTATTATTTACAAAATATTTCTCCAACTTTTTAATTTCAATGGACTCCAGTTTATCAGTTCTTTCTTTCATGGGTTATGCCTTTGATGCTGTTTCTAAACAGTTATTACTATACCCAAGTTCATCTAGGTTTTCTTCTATGTCATCTTTTAGGAGTGTGATAGCTTTTCATTTTGCTTTTAAGTCTATAACCCATTTTGAGCTAATTTTTCCTGAAGGGGACAGGATCTGTGTCTAGATTCATTGTCTTACATGTTGCTGTCCAATTGTTCTAGCACCATTTGTTGAAACAACTATGCTGAAAAAAACCGTTTGGTTAAAGAGCAGCTAACTGGATTTATGTGGGTATATTTTTGGGCTTAATATTCTGTTCCATTGTTCTATTTGTCTGTTCTTTCACCAGCACCACAGTATCTTGATCTGTAGCTTTATGGAAAATATTGAAGTCAGGTCTTCAACTTTGTTCTTCTCCTTCAATATTGAGTTGGTTAGTCTGTATTTTGCCTCTCCATACAAACTATAGAATCAGTTTGTCAATATCCACAAGAGTACTTGCCAAGATTTGATTGGGATTGCATTGACTCTATAGATCAATTTGCAAAGACTAACATCTTGACAATATTGAATTTTTCTATCCATAAACATAGAATTTCCCTCCATTTACTTTGTTTCTTTTATGTTTTTCACCAGAGTTTTACAATCTTTCTCAAGTAGATTTTGCACATATTTTATGAGATGTGCACGTAAACGTAATTCTGGGGATGCTAATGTAAATAACATTGTATTTTAAATTTCAAATTTCACTTGGTCATTGCTGGATAGAAAAAGCAACTGACTTTTGTATATAAGATAGTCCTGTGCAGCCATAGTTCCTAGAGATTTCTTGTTGATTCCTTCAGATTTACTCTGTAGATGATCTTGTCATCTATAAACAAAGATAGTTTTATTTCTTTCATATATATTGTTTTATCTAGGACTATTAATACAATGTTGATAAGGAGTGCTGAGAGTGGACACCCTAGCCTTATCCCTGATCTTAGCAGGAAAGTTTCTGCCAAGAAGTCTTATATATAAAGTTGGCTTTCTGTTTTTTGTGGATGTTCTTTACAAGTTAAAGAAGTTCCTTTGTACTCCTACTTTGGAGTTTTTTATCATGAATGACTTTGTCAAATTCTCTTCTCAATCTATTGATATTATTATGCATTTTTTCTTCTTTAGCCTATTTATAAGACTGATTACCTTAATTGATTTTTAAATGCTAATTAATTAAATCCTGAAATAATTCCACTTGGTCATGATATATATTCTTTTACACATTGTTACATCTGATTTGCTAATCCCTTTTAGGGAGTATTTGCACCTATGTTCATGAGAGATATTGGTCTGTTGTTTTGTTTTCATGTTTTTTGTCTGGTATTGGTATCAGGAAGATGATGGCCTTACTGGCCTCATAGAATGAGTTAGAAGTATTTCCTCTGCTTCTATCTTTTGAAAGAGATTGTAGAGAACTGATAGAAATTACCAGTGAGCCCATCTAGATTTGATGGATACAGTTTGGCAGTACATCAGAATGTGAAATATAAAGGTAATGTATGTCTTATCAATCCTACCCCTAGTAACTCACCGAGAGAAAATGAGAATGTATGTCTATACAAATACAAAGACTCATACACAAATGTTTATAACAGCTGTGATTCATAATAGCCAAAAGGTGGAAGCAACCCAAATGCCCATCAACTGTTAAAGGCATAAACAAAGTATGGTATGCCTATGGAATGACAATACAAAAAAGAAAAAAAAAAAAAGAATGGCGTACCTACACACACTACAGCAAGGATAAACCTCAAACATTACGCCATGGAAGAAGCCTGCCACAAACAGCCAAACATTCTGTGACTCCATTTATATGAAATGTACACGACAGACAAATCCATAGACACAGAAGCGGACCTGTGCCTGGGACTGAGTGGGGATCTGAGGGGATTGGAAGGTTATAGGGAGTAACCCCAAATGGGTACAAGACCTCCTTTGGAGATGATGAAAAATGTCCCCCAAATTAGACTGTGGTGACTGCTATACAGCTCTGTAAATATGCTGAACACACTGAACTGTACATTTTAAATTATACATAAATTATATCTCAATAAAGCTGTTTAAAAATAATTCAGATACAAGAAGGAGTTGGCTAGAACATGGCCCTTCTTCCCACAGATCTGGCATTTTTATCAGGCTTACTACATAATTCGCTTCTCTAGAGTCTCAGCTTTGTTTCTCTACTTGGGGGTTCTTCCAATAAAACATTCCTCTGAAGCCTGTACAATTTTGTCATTTCTATACAATATTCCCAAATAATAGAGTATTTATATCTATATGTTTGAAGGAGATGAATAGAGCTTCCTCATAACACTATAAATATAAAGTGTTAAATGTTTTTACCAACACTCTAATGAAACAATAGGATTTCAACAGTTAATTCATCTGTTCTGTCCCTTCAGGACAGTAACTTTAGTTTTAAAAATGTCCTCTGCTGTATTTTTCCCCTAAATATGCATTCAAAATGACCTGTGAAATGTATGTTAAGTAAATCTTTTTCACAATGTTGAAAGTTTAAGTGATTTAATAAAAATAGAATCCAACATTTTACAACTCCAACAAGCTTTCAAATGCCACTGTTCTAAACTCCATTCTTCCCATGATGGAATCTTCTGACAGTTCAGCGTGAGACAGGCTCGCCTCCCACATAACTCCAGAGGAACCGTGTGGGAGGTGACCTGGCCCGGAACAGAGGAAGGCCAGAAAGCTTAATTAATTTTCAGGAAACTAAGTGATTTGCATGGTCTAATTAGCCTACGTCTCTTAAACAAATCCAAAACAAAGCCAGGTGAGAGAGCTTTATGCAAACAAACAATAAAACCTAATCACTCCCCACATCCAGGAGCCACCATTATTATGGTTGTTCAACCCTTTTAACTCTCCATTGCTTGGAATAATAATAACCTGTTAGAACTTTGAAATGAAAATCTTTCTACCTGACAAATGCTGATGTTTTTAAGTATTTCAAAGCCAGCGTCAAACAGGCGTCCTTTAGATTTTCCTCTTGGTCTGTGCTGAGCTTTCCTGAGGTTACCTGGAGCCAAGGGCCTGGGGTGGGCCCCTCCTCTCCTAATTCCCCGACGCCAATCGGTAGGGGGAGCTCTCCTATTATTTAACTGGCCACAAACAAAGCGCACAGGCATTTTTATGGACTCCTCTGGGGACAATGGCAAGGAATTTTGAAAATGGATGTTATAATCAGAAAAGCATTAAGGCAACAATTTGGTTAAAGTTGGAGAGGTGTCTCATTCAGACCCAAGAACATATTTTTTTCTAAAGCAGCCTTGCAAATTAATGAGGGTATAAAAGTTGTGGGCCTGGAGAAAATTATCCCATTTGGAGAAGGAACCTTGCACCTATCACTCAAAGTGGAATGAAACTTAATTGCATCTGAATCTTAATGGCCATAATGAGCTCTGTCATCTTCTTGATATGAAGGAATTCTTAGAATGGTTAGAAAGAAGAAAAATGCAGGCTGAGAAAATGGTAGACTTTGAGAAAGGTAGCTTCATACTACAAATTAGAATGCAGAATATACAAAACAAAAAGGGCTTCCAAAAATATTAGATTCTGTAGTTAAGTTAAATAGAAGGCCAAGGTAAGGAAATGAATGGTGTATCTGGTAAGCTTTTCATGTAATCTGCTAAAATGATAATTCCACAATTAGAGGGAGATTTGCATAGTCCTTAACTGGAACTTATGACTTAAAGTCACAATGCGCTTGCAGATGCTTTAACATATATCATAATACAGCAAATCGAAGGCTACAAAATAGTGTCATTACTGAAAGGCAATAGCGGCAAGAATTTTATATCTCAATGTGAATAAATCGTCCAGCATCATATTGCTGTATGGCAGAAAATGTTGATCACCCCAAATGCCCATTTGCTCCTGCTCTAGATTATTAATAGAATGACCAATTTTTAGTTATACATATGGCTCCCCAGGGGAAAAACTACAGTCCCCAGACTTCCTTGCAACTACTGGAAGCTAGATGGCCATGTACTGGCCAATAGGACACGAATGGAAGTGAAGTAATTGTATGGAAGGGATGTGAATGGCACTAGAACACATCAGAGAGGGAAACGCGCTCAGACCCTGCCCTTCCCACCCCCCAGCCATGTGCAGAGAATAACACCGCAGAGAGAGAAGGCATGAGTCAGGAGGAGCCTGACCTCCTCGGAACTTTGCAGAACCAGCTTGGACCTTCATGGGAAAGAAGAGCATGTCTCTAGGTTGTTTGTATTTTGTATTTCTGTCTCCACAGTTTAAGCCATATTCTAAACAACCTAGAACCTATGCCTCCCCATTGTGGAATCATCTTTAACAAGTGAGTTTAGCACTGGATTTGTCTAGCATCAAAAATTTGCAGACAAATGTATTGACTGGTGATTCGGAGGATAGACAGATAGATGATAAGATAGAGGATAGATAGATAGAGATAAATATAGATGGACAGATGGATAAATACATGGATGAATGACTAGATACATAGATAAGATAGACAAATGATTATATAGATAGATAAAGATAACATATACACTTTCTTTATGAATGGGAGGTAATCTGGGCAAGAAAGAAAGGATATGGAGGAGGTGTTGAATGAGGATGAAGAGGCAAAGTGGGGAAGAGGAGAGACCTGTGTCAGTGTGGCCAGGACGATCCCAGTACACGTGCCTCATGGCAGATAGTTAAGGGCACATCTCTTCATTCTCAGAGAGCCCTGATTTGGACAATATATTAATATTATGTGGTCACTCTATCCCTTTGAGTCCTTGCAATGAACCCCACCCACCCAAGATAGCTTGTCCTTGACTCTGAGCCTTGACCCCTGAAAGGGCTAGTCCAGCGTAGAGTGAGAATGTGTGGTAAGAAAGAAGTGTCAGTCCAAACCCCAGAACAACAAGAATACAAAAGACAAAGGGTCTGAGAAAAAGAGTGAAATGATAACAAGTATTTGACTTTATCAAACCAAAATTATAAGAAAAATCTTGGCAGAAATGCTTTTATAAGCTTGAAGGAGAAGAAAGATAGTAGAGGAGGGGGCAGCTAGAGAAGACAGGATTCCCCAGTTCAGTGAAGAGAGGTGGGGCACCTGTGCAGGTGACGGCAGCTGGAATCTAGGAGCAATCTTTTACATCATTGCTTGACTTGCATAGGATCAATTGCTATATCACTGTAGTAAATATGGGGTGAAAGATGTCCTAAGATTCTGTATCATCTCTACCCTGTCGTAAATACCGCAACCCCTCCCCCTGCCATGAGATAGTGGAAGAGCACTGGAAGAACAAGAAGTGAAAAAGAAGTCCCTTCCAGAGACATCCTATCAATGGCATTTTTGTCTTCCTAAAGAAAAGAGGTACATCCTCAGACTAATTGTGCATCTCCTTATTTCTTATAAATCCACAGAAGGCCAGGGTTCACAGTCAAAACTAACATTTTTCTCCATGGATCTGTAATTAACCAGCTTTATCAAATGCAAAAGATGCTGAGGTTGACCAGCACCGGCTCATATTGCTTTAGTGAGCATGTCCTCCAAACAAGATGAATCAAAGATGCACACAGCCAGCTACTGTTATGTACTCATGAGTGATTCAGGGGGACCAGTGGGGATAAAAGTGGTCCAGACACAAACATCATGTACTCATGCACTCATCTGGCAGAAATTTTAAGAGACATAGAAAATTATCAGCAGAGGTGGCCTTTAGTTTGCGGTACCAGCATTATTTTACAGTTTTAAACTAGTACTTTAGCTAGCTATGATTTTTGCTACACCCCAGGAATATCAATGCGTTTGTTGATTTGTATATTACCTTCACAAATTTGTTGGCAAATACAATATTAATCAATGCTAAAGGAGTCATTCATCAAAAAAGCAATTAATTCTTGTGGGTGCAGTGGTTTGCTTTCTTTTGTCTTTTGATTTTGGAGGTTGTGATTTTGCTAACAAGGTCTGTATAGTCAAAATTCTGGTTTTTCCAATAGTCATGTATGGATGTGAGAGTTGGACCATAAAGCAGGCTGAGCACCAAAGAATTTGTGCTTTCCAACCGTGGTCCTGGAGAAGACTCTTGAGAGTCTGTTGGACTGCAAGGAAATCAAACCAGTCAACCCTAAAGGAAATTAACCCTGAACATTCATTGGAAGGACTGATGCTGAAGCTGAAGCTCCAGTACTTTGGCCATCTTATTCTAAGAGCTGACTCATTGGAAACTACCCTGATTTTGGGAAAGATTGAAGGCCAGAGAGAGGGGTGGCAGAGGATGTAATAGTTAGGTAGCATCATTGATTCAGTGGAAAGAATCTGAGCAAACTCCGGGAGACAATGAAAGACAGGGGAGCCTGGAGGGCTGCAGTTCATGGGGCTGCAAAGAGTTGAACATGGGAACTGAACAACAAATGACTGCTTGTTTAATCTACATTTGGAAGCACCCTGAAGGCAGAGAGAGTCGGGACAGAGTTAAGGAGAGGGAAGATGTTTATTTTGGACATCTAATTTGTCTAAACTGATATGTCCAAGGACATTAAGAGATGGGACCAAGGGGACACACAAAACCTGTTTCCTGAACATGAGGAATATTTTTTCCTACACAGATTGGGTTCAAAGGATGAGATCAGCTCACCACACCATGGATGAGTGTGAATACACAATTACTGTGTTCATTATTGTTTAAAGCAACACCCAGAAAAGGCAATGTGTTTTCTGGCCAGGGCAGGAATGTGTCAGAAGCATATGGCTCGTGATGTCAGGAAAATATAAACTGACAATACTTGGAAGCCATGAGGGCAGTGATCACAGTATTAGGCAAGTTAAATCTTAAGAGGTGTTAATTTTTTTCCTATTGGCAAAGGGCTCAAAATCTTCAGAACCTAATTCCCAGGAGGAAATATAGATTCAGCAAGAATTTGCATGTGTCTCCCCAGACCAGTTTCTAACATAGCAAGGCTTCCAAAAACACCCACTCTGCTTTATAAACACATGCCTCCTGGCTGAAAGCTTCACTAACTTTGAAGATTTGAAAGGCATATAAATTCAGGGAAACAAATTATGACCAATAAAAGTTGTACAGGATCTGTAAGATGGCCTTACAATGCTGGCTGACTCTCCCGCCGGAGGATGGTTTTAGGGCAGTGCCTGAGAAGGGTTCTTAAAGTGAAAGAAGCTGAGTCATTGGATCAAAACATCAGAGGCTCAGTTTGTGGCAGCATGGGTATTTGCAAGCTCAGATCAAATCTTTATTATCATGATAAAGTAGATTAACCAAAGGATCACACAGCTGGTTACCGATTTGATCAGTTTCATAGCTTTTAAAAAAGTAATCATCAAAGAATTTAGGAAGTAACAAACCAGAGGCATATGGTGGGAAGACTTAAAAGAGTAAGCTTAATGTTTAATGACAAACCTAGACAGTGTATTGAAAGTGGAGACGTTACTCTGCTGACGAAGGTCCATATCGTCAAGTCCATGGTCTTCCCAGAGGTCACATACAGTTGTGAGAGCTGGACCGTAAAGAAGGCAGAACACTAAAGAATTGATGAATTTGAACTGTGGTGACTGAGAAGACTCCTGAAAGTCCCTTGTACAGCAAGCAGATCAAACTAGTCAATTTTAAGGGAGATCAACCCTGCATATTCACTGGAAGGACTGATGCTGAAGTTGAAGCTACAGGATTTTGGTCATCTGATTGAAATAGACAACTCATTGGAAAAGTCTCTGATGCTGGGAAAGAGTGAGGGCAGAAGGAGAAGAGGGTGTCAGAGGATGAGATGGCTGGACAGCATCGCCAATGCAGTGAACATGAACTTGGGCAAACTCAGGCGATGGTAAGGGACAGGGAAACCTGGTGTGCTGCAGATCATGAGATCATAAAAGTAGGACATGGCAGCTGAACAATACCGATTTTTAATTACCATGGGCACATGAAGAGAGCATCATCATAGGCATAAACTGCTTATTAAGTGTTCACATAGTTATATTTTGCTTGAAGCATCAGGACTTCATTGTAGGATGGAAGCAGAAGAGAGAGATGCCTGGATGGCCTCATTCACAGGGTCTGTAAGCCTTTGACAAGTGTTTCCTGATTGGACGGTCAGGTCAAACTTCAGTGGAGGTTAAATGAAATAACTTTTAAGCATTGGCACAGATGAGCCTAACAGAGGGAGTACTCAGTAAACTTGCTATGTGTCTTTGATGAAGACTCTGTGAACTATGGAATTACTAATATTTATAGTGATCATTTTTCTCATCAGACATAATGCAAATTTTTACTGATAACAACATATAAGTAAATATCACCCGATTCATTCATTTTTCTTATGTATCATTTTACTCTGGGCATTTGAAAACAATCCTTAGAAAATCACATAAGGGATTTTTAAAAATATGTTAAAATAATCACTGAAATGTTTGGTCCCACTCTTTCCTGATCTAGCCCTTGGTCCTCAGATGAGCTTATTTATAGAATGACAGGCTCCCAGTCCACTTCCCACCATGGAAGGGTCTCTCAGAGGCACTTCTTCTTTATGTGAAGTTGGATGTGGCGCTGGTTGGGTGCTCGTGGCTGAATGTGCTTCGGTGATTTTGTTTTTATAAACTGTAAACAAAGCAACAGTCTCAGAACTACCTGTCCAGCTGGGTGCTCTGTGCTTACCATCCACGGGGGAGGCGGGGAGGGATCGCTGGCCACATGGCTGGACCAGTCCCACCGTGTGCCTGTCACTCATCTTTTAAACTTCATCATATTTTCATTCACATTTCTCAGAAGATTTTTTTCATTAAAGTCAAGACCGGGAAAAGTTGAAATATTAATGTATTTCATTTAGCCAAACTATATCTAATTTGCTTAGAAAGTTTTAAAACTTTAGTCTTTTATACCTGTTAAAGTTAAATAAATATGAGTCTCGATTTCTCAAAAATGATGCTTTGGGAAGAGATGAAAAATAGGTAAAAATGTCCTTAGTATTTTCTTTTCTTTCAATTTTAGAAAATTATGAGGGAAATAAAGATTTATAATTTTACACTGCCAGGAACTTCTACCAAACTGAGTGGGAAGGAAAATATTATCCACTTTCAATATTAAATTCTACAGGTGTGTTGAATATTTGCTTGTTAGGCAGATAGGACTCTCAGTCTTCTAGAGAATGCTAGACCTGTCAGAAATGGTTACAATGAAAAACATTTTTTTCCTGAGGTGGAAATATGCTAATCCCAAACCAATTGCACCTTTTTAAATTACATTCAAGCAGGAAAGAAACCACCCATTGGAAATTCAGACCCACTTTTACCCCATCGCATTCTTAATTATCCAGACAAATACTGCAACTTCTAGTTCACTTTCCTGAGCAGATCTACCCTCAGACTAACTTTCCAAAGCAGCTACCCTTCACAAGGACGCAGCAGCTGTTGGACAACTGGCAGGCACATTCCACTGTAATTAGAGCCAAGAAACACTAGAGAACCATGTCCAATTGAATCTGAAAAGAGAATGTTAGTCAGCCAGAACATCCTCACTCAAAATAGAATAGAGAAAAAAAAAAAAAATGCTCAGTAAACTTTAAAATTTTATTTTTGAAAAATGTCTATGAAAACAATTACTTTTAGTAGATATTAAAAAAAAAATGTTCATTCACTTTGGAGCTGTTTCTCCACCTTTCCGCAGTAGCACATTGGATCCCTACCAACCTGGGGGACTCATAAAGAGGCAAAAGACCCAGAATAACCAACATAATAATGAAGGACAAGAACAAAATTGAGAAAGTGACATTACTCACCTTCAATACTTACCATAAAGTTACAGCAATTAAGACTTGGCTGTAATAAGGTGTATGAAACTAGAACCTATTATACAGAATGAAGTAAGTCAGAAAGAGAAAAACAAATGTCATTTATTAATGCGTATATATGGAATCTAGAAAGAGGATACTGATGAAACTACCTGAAGGGCAGCAGTGGAGATATAGACATGGGGAATGATGTCTTCTGATGATTTTATCATGTTTTCATGTATATTAAATCAATTGCATTGTTTGAAATTACCAGGCATCTCAGCTCCCTTTAGGGGGAGATATAAAAGCAAGTTGTAAAAGGCCACATCAAAGCCAACTTGAGTTCCAAGCACACCCTGTGGGAAGGCGCAGGGTCCAGCATGTATACGCGTGGGTCTCACGCACACCTGGTCGGAGCCTATCGGGGCCTGAACACTTGTGTGGGTGTCCCGAGACCACGTCAAAGGAGACACCTTGGAGAGGAAGAAAAACCCATCAGAATCTGGAAACAGAGTCAGAATTTGGGGGACAGGAAGAGAGCTGTCTGTTAAATTTCAGAATGTGTGGTCCAGAGTAGTCAAAGAGACAGTGAAGGATGCTTGTGACATCCTCATGTTGACTGGAGGCCAGAGGCGTACCATTTGCTGGGTAGATATATGGAAACTAGAAAACTGGTACTGATGAACCTGTTTGCAGGGAAGCAACGGGAGACCAGATATGAAGAAGAGACTTGTGGACACAGTGGGGAAAGGAGAGAGTGGGCTGAAAAGAGAAAGTAGCTTTGACATCTTTACACTACCATATGTAGAATAGATAGCAGGTGAGAAGCTGCTATATAACCCTGGGAGCCCAGCCTGGTGCTCTGAGATGACCCAGAAGGGTGGAGTCAGGGTGGGGAGAGGGAGGTTCAAGAAGGAGGGGCTATGTGTATAGTTATGGCTGATTTGAGTTATTGGAATGCAGAAACCAACACAACATTGTACAGCAGTTTTCCTCCGATTAAAACATAAATTAAAAAAATAAAGCAACAGCAAAAAAGGAAGCAGCTCAGGGACTTGAACCTTGAATTAGTGTCTACCACTGTCATCAAGCTTCTATTTCACTGTGGCCATCATGCGCTTATGGACCATTCCACAGACAATCGAGTTTGGAGCTCTCATGTTGAGAGGTGGACCGTATCTCACACCACCTTTCTTGTATTTCCTGGTTCAGGCTGTAGCACACACACCTGAACACTTTGTCTTAAAGGCACACATTTGGGTCAGAAGCGTCTTCAGCTGTGCTCGGTAATCTTGGGAGAGAGTGCCGCATGAGCCCTCGACCAGCTCTCAGGATGCAGCTTCTGAAGACGGAGTACTGGGGACCGCGTCAGTCACTTGACTTCTGTGGACCCGAGTCCTGAACCGTAAAGACCTCAAATTAATACTCCAATGTCCCTCTGACTTTAAAAAGGTAACAGTCATTCATTTTTCCTACCGGATTTAATAACAGGAATCAGAACTGGCAGTTTCCCACCACACCAACCTCTGAATCAGCCTTGAGCCCTTTGTTCAATGGGTGTTTTCTGTTATTGCACATAGTCTCACTGACATTGCATATCACAGAGCCATTCCCAAAATCCAGGAAGAGAGCCTTCCCTGCTAAAAGGAAAGGGATCCCGTCCATCACGGTTCTCATTCCACAGAGGTGCAAATGTTCAGAAAAAGAGAAAAAGAAAAACTCACACATGATTTTTTTTTTAAATGGTTTGATAACACATCAGGCAGCTGTATAGGCCTTTCCTTGAGCTTCCCAGGTGGCTCAGTGGTAAAGAACCTACCTGCCAATTTAAGAGACCCAGGTTCAATCCCTGGGTTGGGAAGATCCCTGGAGAAAGCAATAGCAACCTACTCCAGTATGCTTGCCTGAGAAAGCCCACGGACAGAGAAGCCTGGAAGGCTACAGTCCATGGAGTCGCAAAGAGATGGCCACGACTTAGCAACTAAACAACAGCAACAATAGACCTTTGCTTGGGACATGCCCTCTGCTTCCTGGGGGGTCCAGATGGGTAGTTTTCTGCCTGTGGCCAGGGTAAGTCAGGACCCCTTAGCTGAGCTGCTATTCCCCTGAGGGCCTCTCCTAGCAGCAGGGCCTGTGCCTGCCCAGGTTTGCCAAGGAGGCCCATCTCTATGGGAACGCCCCACTTCATGCTTTACGACATGGAAAATGCTTAGAGGCAAATGGGAGTTTTATGAATATAATGTTAATAAAAATTGATTTTTGAAAATGAAGCTGCCTCTTTATATTACCTGCAAGTAGATAAACAAGCCACTTAGTGATGAATGCCTGCTTTTCCTCGTCATAATTGGCCAAACACTCTTTTACTTAAACAAGCTTTTACTTAACTATGGACACAATAGAGTAGAGAGATCAATTAGGAGGTTCTAGGTAAGACTCGGGAACTTATATCCAAGAGGAGGAGGCCAAAGTGCTCTCCGCCACATCTGTAAGTCGTTGGGTGCCTCCATCTCCTTGCCTTGCTCCCCACCCTCCGGAGAAGCGCTGGGAGCCAAACGGTTGTCTCACGATGGATGGCGTTCCTTCTTCATGACCTACCACGCTCCCATGATTTAAGCCATGGTTTCGGATGTTGTTGATGATTTATTGTATGAAAAATGTAAATGATCTGGATGGCAGATGTTTTATATTTTCTGACCATTCATTTTCAGTGGGAATGTAATTAAAATTTATGAAGTGTATCTGCTGAATTGCATTGGCAATTGATGATCTCCTCCAGGGCTGTCTATGTGGAGATGATGAGTGATTGTGGATGGGGAGACGTGGTGACAAGGGCAGGACGTGACGTTTCTGCCACAGTGAAGCCACCTGGGCCAAGGACGGAGTCCCTTTGCCTTGTCCCATGACCACCAATCCTGCCCAACCCACGTGGCCGAGAGAGGCAGATGGTGTCTGTCCTTTCCTTTGCAGAGTTTTAAAGTCTATGCTGGGCTCCCGGGTTCTCTCATTTTCCCTAAGGACTTGTTTCTGAAAGTCACAGTGTAGGTGCACACCGGGAGAGTTATAATATGTAACTTCTGACACAACCCACAGAACAAACCTTGGCAAATTCCAAATGCCTTCAAAGAGCCCTGTTGTTTGCTCTGCCTATGACTTTTCCAGGTGTCAAATTTACTGTGAGGGAACAGAATTTTTAAAGTAACTGAAACCCTATATCCATGCCTCCACTAGTCCTGTTGTGTGGTCATGTATCATCAGTGTACATGTCCATCCCCTTACTGAACCATGAGCTTCCTGAGGGCCAGTACCTTGCCTTTAACTCTCAGCATCTTCAAAGTTTACCTGACATCCTAGATCAGTGCCTGCCACATGCGTCATTCCTGCAATTCTCTGACCTGTGTTGAAGCTACATCTGGGGCAAGAGGATGAAACTTCTGCAGTGCAAGATCATTGGCATGTTTTCCATTTGCCTGTGACCTCTTGCGAGACCTTCTTTCATCAAAATTCCAAACTTTTACTACTGATAACATGGTTGTTATGCAAAATTTCTAGATCATTCCTTTGAATGTACATGTTCTCAAAGCAAGTAAGCTATGTAACTAGAAGATCTAAATTCAGAAAGTAAGATTCCTAAGGTCCATGATGAACGGTTCAGATATCTGTGCCAAGACAGACACTCTTCTTTTGCTTCTGCTTCTTTTGCACCCAAATTCTCACATGAAATTGCACAAGTCAGTTTACCTGTGGGCCCCTTGAGAGTTTCATCTGAAGATGCTGATCCCAGTGGCCTGTAGTTCAGATCCAGACTGATCCTCATCACGACCTACTGGAGAGTCTGAGTGGGGAAGCTTCCTGTCTCAGCTCACGCTCTTCCACTGTGCACCCACGTATTTCTCTTCTTCCTTCTGGAGAAACTGTCACCAATGCAAACATCATTTACGCATGTACTTTCCAAACCATTCATTCCCTCTCATACAATTGTTAGGATTAGTATTAGGTCATTTTGATAGCTAGTGTGTCTCACTAAAGGACTTCCCTGGTGGTTCAGAAATATGCCTGAAATGCATAAGAACTGGGTTTGATACCTGGGTTAGAAGATCCTCTGGAGAAGAGAATGGCTACACATTCTAGTATTCTTGCCTGGAGAATTCCATGGACTGAGGGGCCTGGCAGGCTACATACAGAAAAAAAAAAAAAAGGAAAAATACCAAAATAATGTATCTCTATTGCATCAGACCCTGATTCTGGACATTAAAAATCCGACAATTTTCATTTTAACCTTTACTTCATCTCCTTTGACCCTATATCCTCTTCAAGAAAATGGTCCTAACAACCTATAATCAGTACAGAGATTTCAGGATGTTCACTGTCATGTATGAAATGTCAAAAGATGGGAAATTATTAAGTAAATTATGGTAGAGTCATGTAATAGAATATCTGCTGAATGTAAAAAAAAAAATCATGTTTTCATTCTTTGACCCCAAAATTCTACTTCTGTGTATTATTTCAGAAATGACTAAGGGGCCTCCATGAATATCAAGCTATGAATTGTGTCCATGGCTTCATTATAAATAGTAGAAAGCTAACTATAACCTAGATGTCTGATAATAGATCATCTGTTATTTAATAGTAGAACCCCATGCAACTAATAGAAATGACCATATGATATATCATTTGCTATAGTTATATAATATTATTTATTGTAAAATTAAATCTTTATGTGAAAGTCACTCAGTTGTGTCCAACTCTTTGCGACCCCATGGTCTGTCTCCTGATTTTCTGATTTTCAAACTTCTTTACTCTGTGACTTACCCTGCCACTCAGTGAATCTGAGGTCAAAATTATGAGTTTGAGTATCATGTGACTGTAGCTTCCTTCTGAACCGGCTAGTAAAAATGTCAATTTACATAACAGACAAGAGATGATGTACAAACTTATAGCTACTACTAGAAAATAACATGTGCATAATAAAGTTTTTGGATTAATACTGAAAAAAAGTGAAAGTGTAGTCACTCAGTCAAGTCTGACTTTGCAGCCCCATGGACTATAGCCCACTAGGCTCCTCTGTCCATGGGATTCTCCAGGCAAGAATACTGGAGTGAGTTGCCATTTCCTTCTCCAGGGGATCTTCTCTACTTGGAGATAGAACCCAGGTCTCTTGCATTGCAGGTAGATTCTTTACCATCTGAGCCACCAGGGAATATGTGTATGTAAATTATGTATAATCACATAAACTTATATAAATATATATTTCTATAAATTGTATATAACTTATGGATAATTATAAAGTATAATCATATATAAGATATATATATAATTTATATAAGCATATTGATATTTATATAAATATACATGCACACATACATAATACTATTTTTATTCAAAGTGTTTATAAACAGAAACAAAATGAAACTAAATAGATGACAACAGTCATTTCTAAGTGAAGGAATTTTTACTGGCTTTTATTTTCTGTATTTTTGTTTTTCTAATGAAGAATATATAAACATGTAATAAAGAAAAATAAAAATAAAAGCTATATTTTGAAAACTATAATATTAAGAGACAAAGTCAGAATACAATTTTCTATTTATTGTCCAAATTTTGTTTTTTGACATTTGGAGTATTTTATATATATATATATATATATATATACACACACACACACACATACATATATATATGCTTCAAAATAATATGGATATGTATACAGTTGTTCCTAAGGCTTGGTATTTGGGAGTAATTTTTATTTTATTCTCTGCACCTCTGTATTTTCCAATATTTCAACTGAAAGCATATCTTTTATAATCAGAAAAATAATAAATAATGATTATACGATATGGAAAGAAATTGAGACCTTTGAAACATTTTAGTTAAATCATTAAACAAGAAAGTGAAATATCCAGCGAATCTGGGGAAATCTGAAGAAAGTTGAACAGTGGAAAACCTCTCCTTTCTTTTCTTTAAACTTGATTTTTCAGCTGCCTCTCTGCTGCCATCATATTTACCATGCTCAGCGCTCAGATTCTCATTGAGCTTGCTGAAACTCAGTTCCTGTACAACTGTCATAATAAAAAGACATTAACATTTTAGTATTTGGGCAAAATGTTTAACACTCAAACATTTGTATTTTTCCTTCAGTTTTCAAAACAACTTGAAATCTCTCTTTTCAAAACACTGTTAAATGATGTCACTCATTAGCTAGCAGGTGGCTGCGAATCGAGAATTGAATTGAATTCTCCTGTGTCCTCTGTAACTCGGAGCACAGTCTAGGTGAGGGTATGAGCAGGGGCTCAGCCTGGGACCTCTCGAGCCTGACGCTGAGCACCTGGGGTGGCTCACGTGCCCATGTCAGAGTTCACGCTGGGGCAGGGATGTCACAGAGGATATTCAAGCTGACGTGTGTCTGGATGTGTCTGGGCCTGGGACATGGGGCTGCCAGGAGTGACAGAACCATGTTACCCAGAGGGTATGGGCAGGTGTTCCCACAGTCGAAGCAGTGTCAAAGATCCAGCAGTTGTATTTAGGATGGACTGGAAAGGAGGTTTAAAGCATCAGGGAAACGAGAGGGAGAAATCCTGACCTGCGTGTAATCAGCACAAAGAATGTGACATGGATCACACAGCTCTCCGCGTGCTAATGTTCAGCTAAAGGGCAGTTGAGGTTGCAACAGTGACAAAGGGACATTCAAAGAAGGAGGTCTTCTCGAGTCCTGTCTGCTCAAGCCCAGCAAGGCTGACTCTACACAGAGACGGAACAAAGAGGCTCAGGATTGGAAGGCCGGGCCCCTGAGCTGGTGGAAAGTTCTGGACCTCTGCAGACAGCCCCACCGAATCCAAGTGGGCAGTGCAGATCTGCCCCTTCTTGTCAAATGTGTTCCATCTGCAGAAGGGAGCCATCTATCATTGTCCCATCATGCACATGCGCTCTTGGTTGTACCCAACCATCTGATCACCAGTTTTGCAGCCAATGGACTCCCTTCAGTCTCAGCAAAGGTCCACAGCCCCAAACTGACCCCCCATCCTGACACATAGTGACCCAAGCCAGCCACCAGCGTTGAGAGACTCCAAGTCACTAGGCTAACATCCTTCTGACCCAGTGTTTGGGGGCGTGGACAGCTGAACACGTGGTATGAAATGCAACACCTGATGGGTAATATCGTGACATCAGCATTCACTTAGCCATCCGATGACAGGTGAACACTGAAGCTGATGGCTGTGGGAACAGTGAGGACGCACCGCGGAGAGACCGTGACCAGCACAGAGCAGGCGCTCAGCAAGCGGGAGTCACTGAGCCTGGTTGTTACTGGAACTCCACACACTACTCAGCATCTAGCAGATTTCACACCATCGTCACGAGCGTCGCCAGAGCTGCTGCTCACCTCCATCCTAAGGGAGACAGAGAGAGCACAATCATCATTAGTTACTCCCAGTTTCAGGTGCGGGACTGTGATCTCAGATCAGCTGTGATCTCATGGGGTTCGGCGTGCTGTCCAAGGACAGTATCCAGAGGGAACCAGCCAGGACGCCGAGGCCTGGTGACCCTGTTACCAGCGCTCTGTCCACACCCCAGGCTGCCTTTCCAGAACCACCAGCACCCACTGTGACTGTTTCTTGGCACTTTTCCTTTTTAAAATCTCCTGGTTTGTAAACTCACTGACTGAAGGTCCTGCGGGCATTCCTACAGGCTCGCTGCATTTAGCAGCGACAGCCCCGGCAACAGCAGCAAGGAAACCCAGGGGGTCCGGCCCCTGCAGTGGTCTCTCGGTCATTCATATCACCACTTTATATCAAGTTCCTCGGTAAGCACGGATGACTCCCTCACATGCATCTTTCTCTCCTGCTTGGAACCCCTAACCCACCTATCCTAAAGTGTTTCTTTTTAATTTCATGAGTAACTAAAACAAAAGGATGATGGAGCAAAATATCCTAATACTGATTGCCTCATTTTAAACCACTTGAGCACACAGAGAAATGAGGTTCAGGGAGCTTTGCCTTAACAGCAGAGACGTGTCGTGTCTGACTCTTTGTGACCCCATGAACCGTGGCCTGCCAGGCTCCTCTGTCCATGGGATTCTCCAGAGAAGAATTCTGTAGTTGGTTGCTATTTCCTGCTCCAGGGGATCTTCCTGACCCAGGAATCGAACCCACATCTCCTGCATTGCAGGAGGATTCTTTACCGCTGGGCCTCCTGGGACGTGCCTGCAGGAACAATGTTAATAACAAAATGATACTGGCTGCCCTCCGCAGAATTCTTGCTGTGCAGAGGGGACAGCGTGAGGTCAGCCATCCCATTCCCCAACTTGATCGTTGCAATGACCCTTTGACTGGTAAGGAGACCGATTGGAGTGCTAATGAGCTGACGAAGGCCGAACGTGAGAGAAGGTGGGTCAGACTTTTCTAAGGGAAGCACTCAGGCACCATACCGCTCTGTCTCCTTGGGGTTGGGATTGGGCCAGAACCAGAGCCCAGATGGCCCCCTGCCCGCACCCCAGTCCTGGGCCCCCACACCCCAGATTCTGCAGGGAGACAGGTGGCCTTTCCCCTCCAGGTCTCACCTGGTGCTCTGCCTCTCTAATGCTCTCCAAGATGGACTCCCCACCCGAGACCCATCCTGTCTTTCTTGTCGAGTTTAGCTAGTTGAATAGAAGCAGATGCAGGAGGTTTGGCTGGCTGAAGCTGGACAACCCCTGTAGCGTCTCCAGGGACAGTCCACACCTCTCTGCCCGTCTCCACCCCTCCCTGCAAGGCTGGCCCCTCCCCTCCCCTCCCTGCCATTTATTTCCATGACCTTCCTTCACAGCCAGCTCCTGCGGCTGAGGAGGTCCTGACCACCTGATGGACCCTGGGGGGCGTGGGTGGGGGGACCTTCCCCGTGGTTTCTATCTGATGGCTCTTTGTGTTGAAGAGCCTTGAATACCGGCCGAGCCACTAGGGTGTGAGAATCCATCCCAGACTCAGGGGCTTCATGTTTAAAATCTAACCTGGCATTTGTCACAAGTTTATGATTTGGCTGGGCCATTTTGGCGACCCCAGCTGGACTCACTCAGACACCTGTCAGCAGTCGGGGGCTCGCCGGGACTGGCCCATGGCCATGGCCTTGGCCGGGACGGCTCAGCCCCGTTTGCGTGACCCCTCCCCCCACTGCTCCACTGCACCAGCAGGCCGACACCCCTGTGGGAGAAGCACATGCCCAAGAAAGAAAGTGGGAGCACAGAAGCACGCTGCTCAGCTCAGGGAGCGTGGACTCTGTCCCCTCAGCTAGGACCAGTCCCACAGCCACTGCCGGCATTGGTGTGGGAGAGTGCTGGCCGGTGTGGACACAGAGAGACAGGGACATGGGGCGGTGTGACCCCACTGTGGGGTGACATCCTCTTCCAACCAGCGCAACTCCTGCTGGCACCCGTTGCAGCCACTTTCATCCTGGAATAAATACGTCTTTCTCTCAGGGTCCTCATGTCAATGCCGCCCACACAGGCTCCACAGCAACCTGGAATGTTCTCCACAGCCTCGGGAGACACAAGACGGGCCTCCAGAGAGGCGTCCCACGTGGGGGAGGGCCAGAGCAGTGGGATGTGTGCGACACGCACCCCACTTGGGTCTGCCTCTTCGCCAAAGAATGTCACATTCCGAGTGGAAAGGGGGAAAAGGGAGGGAGCCCCAAACGTAACACTCTGAAGTCAGTGATTTTTCTCTCCTGACTAATTGCTTAACCAGGATGGTGGGCCTGTCAAACTCGGGAACCTTTCACGACGGAAAAAGGAGCCTGCTCTCCAGGTGGGTTTCCCAGCGTGGCTGGCTCCCTCCACCATACATATTTGGCATCCATGACAACACCATCAGAAATAATAGCTAAAACACTCACTGTCTGTCACCATGAAATAATTACAGATGGGGCTCTTCTTATACCCGAGATGGATTCTATATTTCATTGAGGAAAATATATGTGGCTTTTAAAAAGAATGGAATGCATTGAGGGTGCTGCTGAGATGAATGACCAAAAAAAAAAATTTTTAAGAAGTTCTCTGTGAGTGTGTGTGTGTGTGTGTGTGCATTCATGTGCACACACACTCAAGCTTGTGAGCTTGTCACTCATGGAGAGATGGGGGATGTCATTCCAGAGCTGGTTAATTACAAAATGCATTAATGTTTTATTACACCCTTATCAGTAATTAATCACCACTTTGATGTAAACTTCAGCCTCAGAAAAGTATCATGAAATTGTCCTTCATGTACAAATGAGGTTTCTAGGAGTGGAGAGTGACTATGACGGGCTTCCCAGGTGGCTCAGTGGTAAGCAATTTGTCTGCCAATGCAGGAGAGGCAGGTTTGATCCCTGAGTTGGGAAGATCCCCAGGAGAAGGAAATGGCAACCCACTCCAGGATTCTTGCCTGGAAAATTCCATGGACAGAGGAGCCTGGAGGGCTATAGTCCACAGGGTCGCAAAAACTGGACACACAGAGACCATAACAGAGAGATTTTTTCCTCTTGAATGATTGTCTTCCACTGGGTTTGTTCCTTTTGGAGTATCTGTGAGGCTCAATGTAAAGGAAGCAGGAGATAGAAAGAAGTAGAGAGGAGAGGGAGTGACAGAGAAAGAAGGAGGGAGGGAAGGAGAGACAGAGACAGAAGGGAGACAAGGAGGGAGACCGACAGACAGACACAAAGCAAAGATAGACACAGAGAGAGAGAGAGGAGGAGAGAGACAGACACAAAGCAAAGAGAGACACAGAGAGAGAGGGGAGGAGAGAGAAGGGGGTAGACAAAGACAAAGGAAAGAGAGAGAGGGGAGGGAGGTGGGGGAGACAGACACAAAGGAACGAGAGGCACAGAAAGAGAAAGAAATGAGAGAGATGGGGGGACAGAGACAAAGGAAAGAGAGACACAGAAAGAGAGAGGAGGGGAGGGAGATGGGGAGAGACAGACTCAAAGGAAAGAGAGACACAGAGAGAGAAAGGAGGAGAGAGATGGGGGGTAGACAGACACAAAGGAAAGAGAGACACAGAAAGAGAGAGGAGAGGAGAGAGATCGGGGGAGACAGAGACAAAGCAAAGAGAGACACAGAGAGAGACAGGGAGGAGAGAGACAGAGGGGAAGGGAGAGGCAGAGGCAGACAGGGTTGCAAGGCTCCGTGGTGGCAGGGGTGCTGGGAGACTGCCGGGTGGCATCCTTCAGGTGCAGAGTTTGAATAAAAATGCAAAACAGAATGCTCCCATACAGTAAATATTATCATTTTTATTCACTCATTAATTAAGTTGCTTAATTGCTGCTGTCAAAAGACTCTTGAGTTTGTGACTGGGACTGCAGCTCTGTTTTGATCGGAGCAAAGGGAGAGTGGCAGCGGCTGGCTTCCCAGGCAGGAGCCGAGGAGCCTCGAGGATGCCCGTGCAGCCGGAAGGTGCTCGGGTTCCGCGGAGCGGCCGCAGGGCCTGTTCCCTCCCCACGGCTGGTGCTCCTCGCCCGCACGTCATCATGTCAGCTGTCACCCTGCACCGATCCTTCTTGTGCAGAATATTTCCCTCGTGTAATCAAACTTCCCAAGAGGGGTGGGACAGGAACAGGCCCCGGTCTAGGAAGGCCCACACGGACATGGCCTGGGTGTGTGTTTCAGAGTGTCCTGTCCCTGCTCCCCATCAGGGCCCCACACTCGCACGAAGTCTGTGCCCTCCCTCAGGCACACACATGTCCTGCAGGGCCCCAGCCAGGCCCGCTCCACAAACACACCAGAAATGGCCCAAGAAGTGTCTCGGAGCTGACATTTGATTAACATTCCCTGGCCTTTCCATACTCAAATTTGCTTTATGTGAAATATGTGAGCAACCTTTGAGCATACCCCTCCGAATTTGTGTCACTGTGCACAGACCCCCAAAGCATTGGCTCATCCAGTGGCCGAGGGGCCTCCTGTCCGAGAAGGAGAGATGGCTCCCTGCCTCCAATGCCATGGACATCTCCAGGCACCTGCCGGAGCAGTTACTCCTCTCCATTGCCATAAGGACTATCTGAGAGCATAAAAGTGGAAGAGAGAGCAAGGAAGGGAGGGAGAGAAGGAAAAAGATTAGGAAGGATCTCAATGTGCAGCCCTGTTCTCACTCCCTTCAATTTTCTGCGAAATTCTTTTGCATTGGACCTGCTTCTTAGTCCATCCTAAAGGAAATCAGTCCTGAATATTCATTGGAAGGACTGATGCTAAAGCTGAAACTCCAATACTTTGGCCACCTGATGTGAAGAGCTGACTCATTGGAAAAGACCCTGTTGCAGGGAAAGATTGAAGGCAGGAGGAGAAGGGGACGACAGAGGATGAGATGGTTGGATGGCATCATCGACTCAACAGACATGAGTTTGAGCAAACTCTGGGAGTTGGTGATGGACAGGGAGGCCTGGTGTGCTGCAGTCCATGGGGTCGCAAAGAATCAGACACAACTGAGCAGCCGAACTGCTTCTGGTCATCACTGTCTCCACGCAGGAAGATGAGGGTAGCTGTTCCAGCTTTACAACACTTACCTTAAAAATCTAATGCTTTTATTTGGTCTGTCAAACCCAACTCTGTGAGATACATTTGAGTGACTTGAGGACACATCCGGGCTAACTGATGAGGCAGGACCCCTTCACTGTTATTGTTCAGTCACTAAGTTGTATCCCACTCTTTATGACCCCATGGACAACAGCATGTCAGGCTTCCCCATCCTTCACTATCTCCTAGAGTTTGCTCAAACCCATGTTCATTTGCTCAGACTCACGTCCATTGAATCGGTGATGCCATTCAACCATCTCATTCTCTGTAACCCCCTTCTCCTCCTGACCTCAATCTTTCCCAGCTTCAGGGCCTCTTCCAATGACTCAGTTCTTCACATCAGGTGGCCAAACTATTGGAGCTTCAGCATCAGTCCTTCTATTGGTCCTGGATGAATATTAAAGGTTGATTTGTTTTACTATTGACTGGTTTGATCTCCCTGCTGTCCAATGGACTCTCGAAAGTCTTCTCCAATACCAGCCATGTATCAAATCCATATGACTGTTGAGATGCACATGGTGGAAAGTTCACATATACCTAAAAACCCAGAAACTCAGATAAAAGACCTAGGGGCAGAGATGAGGGAGCTGGGAAACAGGGAACAGAGCTGATTAACCTGATAATGCAGCAAATTCATGACAAATTATAAGGAACCTACCCCGTGTTTTCATCATTACGCTTCTAATCACATTATAATTTAAATGATCTCAAGCTCCTGGAAGAAGCACCATGAACACAAAGGTTGATTTGGAACAGAACCATGCCAGCATTCTGGAAGATCTCTTCCAGGAAAAGCTCAAATCAGATGGAGAAACAGCTTTAAACTGTACTGTCTTTGTCTTGTTACAAACACTCATATACACAGTCTTGTCTGGTGCCTAAGAGGAGACAAATTCATGCTGATAGAGGTAATATTCTGGAACAAGATTCTGAAAAAGTCTTAAATTTAACTTCTCAGATAGAAAGATAGATTTTCTTAAGAAACAAGAATTGTTTGACCAGCTGCTTGTATTAATTTTCTATTGCTAATATGACAAATTGCCACAGGCTTAGTGTCTCAAAAACAACACAAATTTATCACCTTACTGTACCACAAATCAGAAGCACAACATGAACCTAGCTAGCTTCCTGGTCCAAATTCAAGGTGTCAGCAGGACAGAATTCCTTTCCAAGGCTCTTGAGAACAATCCATTTCCTTCCCCTTTCCCAGTTTCTAGACAGTACCCACCTTTCTTGGCTTGTGGCACCTTTCATTGTCCTGAAAACCAGCATCTTGGGCTGAGCCCTTCCCATCTTTCTGTCTCTCTGACTCTCTCTTTCTCTTTTAAGGAAACTCATGACTACCTGGACAATCTCCTGAACCCACCTGGACAATCTCCCTAATTTAAAGTCAGTAGATCGGCAGCCTTAATTCCATCTGCTACCTTAAGTCCCCTTTGGCATGTAACCCACAGAGTCACAGGTTCTAGGATTAAGGGGTGTACATCTTTCTGGGGCCATTACCCTGTATACCACACTGCTGCTAGTGGATGCAGAAATCAATGAAGAGGAAAGGCCATCGAGGCAGGCAAGCGGGGAGGGCCACACTGGGCTGGCCAAGTGCTCCCAAGACAGGCCACCAAAGAAGAAGGTGTTATCAGATCAGATAAGTCTGGGGAAAGCAAGATAATGCTGTTATGTTCCTATGGTTGCCTGTGGTTTCTGTCACCAAACACAACAAACCTGGTAGCTTAGAGCAACAGGAATTTCTTTCTCCTGTAGTTCTGGAGATCAGAAGGCTGAAATCGAGGTGTTGGCAGGACCCTCTGAAACCTATGGGGGACCCTTCTAACCTCTCCTAGCACTGGGTGTTTGTCCTGCGATCCTTGGCTTGTGACCACATCACTCCACTCTCTCTTCCACTGTCACAAGGCCTTCCTCTCCCATGTTTCTGTCTCAGCCTCTCTCTCTTCTTTTGTCAGTCCCTTGTCACAGTGGATCAGGGCCAACCCTGCTCCAGCACTGCCTCATCTTCTGTGTGCTTAGTCACTCAGTCATGTCTGACTCTCTGTGACCCCATGGACAGTAGTCCACCAGCTCCTCTGTCCATGGGGATTGTCCAGGCAAGAATACAGGTGTGAGTTGCCATTTCCTTCTCCAGGGGATCTTCCTGGCCCAGGGACCAAACCCAAGTCTCCTGTGTCTCCTGCACTGGCATTGTATTCTTTACTGCTAAGCCACCACGGAAGCCCCACGACTTATATCCATAAGAATTATGTCCCAACCTGCCCAGTATAACAGAGCAAACCAAATATGACAGGACAGGAAATATGATCACAACCTGAGACCTTCAGGAGATGGAAATACACTCACATGTACAGAGCAAGTCAAAGAAATGGCTCTAGAATCCAGAATCCAGGGGCTTTCGGTGCTCTCTAACACAGTCTGGCAGAGATAAGTATGTGTTAATACACTTATCAATAATGTTCAACAAGCAACTTCAAAGTGATGGCTTTATTTTTATTCAAAGTCTTTCATTTCCTAGAAGTCATGATGAGCTGCACACAGAGCTCTCCTGGGGGGCCCTGTGCTTTCCGGGTCAGGGGCCCTCAGGTTGGGCCCTGGGGCTCCCAGGGCTGCTCCTCCGCTCGCAGAACTGGGTGGGGGAGCCCTGGTTTGGCCTGGCACACCCATGGCCCCTCTGCCACCTCCAGCGGGGGAGCTCTCAGGAGACAGGGCCCCACCAGCCCGCGCAGCCTTGACCCCAGCCTTCTTGGTTCACTGGAGCAGCAGTCTTCCCCTCTGGCAGACCTTGAAGGCTGAAAGAACTCTCTTTGTCTCTTCACCACGGAAGGACAGCATTTCTCAGCACGTATCTAACCACCTACCTTCAGGTCTTTGAGTCAGGAGGCTTTGCAGAACCAGGCTTTGGCGACTCAACCACACTAAAGAAACCCTGACCACCCCTGGGCCTTCAAGGCCATGGCTGAGGCAAAGGTGATGTGGTAACGACTGGGTTTCTGGGGAGGCCTGGAGGAGTGGGAAGGAGAGGGAGGCAATCAAAGCAGAACCAGGCTCCCAGCCTGGAGAAGAGCCACGGCCTCCATCTTTTAACACCTCTGCTTTTTAACAGAGCAGATTATTATTATGCAATATTCAATCCCTGGGTTGGGAAGATCCCCCTGGAGAAGGGAATGGCAGCTCACTCCAGTGTTCTTGCCTGGAGAATTCCATGGACAGAGGAGCCTGGTGGGCTACAGTCTGTGGGGTCACAAAGAGTCAGACACAACTGAGCAACTAACACTTTTGAAAGAGAGTGGGGGAAAGCCATTTAAGTTCTTAGCGCACTTGTGTTCAGACCTCTAAAGCCAGACAGCTCCCAAGGTAGGGTCACTATCCACTGGGGCAGGGTCGGGGCACTCCTCCATGGGGGTGCTCCGCCCTCTCCCACCCAAGGCCTGGAGGGGAGCTACTGCAGGCTTCCTCCCGGGAGCTATGGCTGCTTTGGGCCCATGTCCTTTCCTAAAACACTCCGAGAGGCCTAGCAGGTGGCAAGCGCGCTCCGCTGTCTCCTGTTCTGGTTTGATGTGTTGTGAGCCGCCCGCATCCTGCTGGCCACCCAGGGCCCGCTTATGCAGGTGGGCAACTCCTGGCAGCCCCGTGCAGAGGCGTCGGGGCCTCGGCAGTGGGAGGGGTGAGGCCGGCTGTTTGATGTGCGGCTGGAGGAGCCGGGCGGGTTAAGAGGCCTCTTGGCCCCTCGGAGGCCCGGTTCACACTTTCACGTTTGTCCGGGGTGAACGGGAGGTCAGGAGGGGAAACAGAGTTCACCCAGAAGTTGACAGATAGCGCGGGCTGTGCGGGAGGGGACGTCCAGACCCGGCCTGGGGGCCGCGAGGGCGTCCGGCCGGCCGGAAAGCTGCTGGCCGAGGGGCCCTGGTGATGGATGGGCCGGGCAGGCTGCAGGGCCGCGCAGCCGCGGGGCAGCCCCGCCGACAGCTGTGGGCGGCGGGACCCACCCAGCCGGCACCGCCCACCCAGCCAGCGCCCCTGGGGCCTGGGGACCTGGTCCTGGGAGCAGCCCCCCTGGGCGCCCTCCCTTGTCTCTGTGTAGGCGGAGGTGGGAGGAGAGACGAGCCAGGGATGGCATCTTCTGCATCTGAAAAGATGCTTTTGCTTTTGTGGGCGCACAAGGCATCTTTCTGTCCACAGCAAGGGCTGCTAAGAGCAGGGTGATGACTAAGCTAGAAGTGTCACAGGCAGAGGCCAACTCCGGCTGACCTAAAAGTCCTTTTATGTCCAACTTCTGTCTAATCCCTGGGGAAAACAAAACACAGCCAACCACACCGGGACTCAGAAAGTTCAGATTGCACAGAGCCTGTGATCTGAGAGCCGGGGTCGATTTTGCTGTGTGTGCCCTTGAGAGGAAGGACATGAACATTTCAGGGGAGCCTCACGTGTTTTTTTTTAAAGAGATCTCCCCACCCTGGAGACGATGGGGCTGTCTGAAGGGTCTGCACAGCCCACACCTTTGTCCCTCCCCACCCCCTACTCCCGGGATCCCGGCAAAGAACTCAAACAATGCAGTCCTGACACTCTCCTAATTGTGGCTACTTCAGGTGACGGGTTGAGGGTGTCTTTTCTTTTCCCAGGCAGACAATGCGGTTAGAACAGGAACACAGAGGTGGGTTTGGCTGACGGGCACCTCAAACCCGTCTAACTTCAGGGCGAGCCTTCCAGCTTCAAGGCTGCAGCAGCAGCTTCGTGCTTCAGCACCAGCCTTTGCAGATACACCTTCTCTCCTCCTGAAAGTGCAGACAAAGCAAAGAATATTGCTTAACATCTCCAGCAAGCGGGGAAATGATTCATTGGCAGACATTTTGCCGAAACCTACTCTAGGCGAACCTGACGTTAGTCCTAAGGGCGCAGAATGTGGCGATGTCCCCAGTTCCTGGGCAGGGTGGCTGTGGGATCCCTCGCCTTCCTCCAGCCAGGCTGGAGGCCATTCTTCCAGGAAGAGCCAAGAGCAGCTAAGGGAGGATTCTAAGAAGGTGAAGATGGGGCAAGACTGTGAAATAATAAATGATTAAGATTTCACTTGGCAAAGAAACAAGTAAGACATTTTTTCTATGCGATTCTAACCGTGAGCACCTTGACCCCATCTTAAATAGGCCTCTGAGAGGGCAGAGTACTTAGTGCACTTCTGAATTCCTCAGGAGTTTCTCTTGCTTTTCTAGTAACTCAACTTGTAAATGATGACCTGATGTGGGATTTTTTCAAAACAAAGGCAACTTAAATATCTAGAGAGATGCAACATTTTTTTAATTGTAAAAATGTACTTTATAAAAGGAAAAATTTACTTTATTAAAAGATCAGACATTAAAGTAACTTAGGGATTGATGTCTGAGAAACATTTTTTTCTGCTTCCACTGTTTTCTGCATTTTTAATACATGTTTTTCAAAGAAACTCTTCGGAGAAAAATGTTATTTGCTAGAAATTAGAGATAATTACTACCCGGAATTAACACAAAGTAAACAGAAGTTCTTTGAAAGGACTAATAAAATTGACAGATTGATAGAACGCAAAAATACATTACCAACAACAGAGATGGAAAAAAAGAAAGTAAACAAAGATATAAAAATTTTTAAATCATAACAAAATAATGTATGTTCAATATCATGCCAATCATTTGTGTATACAAAACAAATGAAATAGGTTATTTTAGGGAAACATGTTACCAAAACTATTCACTCAGGGAAGGGATAGTAAAAAAAAAAAAAAAAAAAGATTATACTAACAATTTTTAAAGGAATTTATAAACTTTTCATATCTACCATAAAAGTTTTCAGACACAGAATTATTTATCAACTTTCAAGGGACACATAATCTCATCCATCAGCTAAACTATATTATAGCACTGAAAACATTGGAAACTTCCTAGACAAATTTGTGAAGCTAAATCTGAAAATAAAACCAGATAAACATAGAAAAAAAAAACTGAAAAATATAGTTTCCCTCACTTATTAGTGTAAGTTAAAGATACTCTTATTAACCTAGTGAATCCAACAAAATAAAAGAGGATAACACACAGTGAAGAAGTGGGTTTGTTTCACTCTACAGTTCAAATCTAGGAAGTCTGTTAACATGATTTAGTGCATTAATTATTTAAAAAAGAAACTTCACATAAGCATTTCATCAGATGCAAAAAAAGAGAGAGGGAGACAGAGAGAGACTGAATAGAATTTAACAGCTGTTCCTGTTTTTTAATAATGTATCATAAATTAAGATAGAAAGTTCTCAAACAGGCTGGGAATATATCTTCTAAAACTCAGAGCAAATATTTTATACTAAATGATAAAACACTTGAAGTAGTCCAGTGAAGGCAAGAATATGATAAGAATAAATTCATTTATTCAATATCACTTTAGAATTCCAAATCAATGTCATAAAAACATGTTCAGAAGAAAACCATTGGGAAAGAATATGTGAAATTATCATTTGTTGCAGATGATTTTTACTACGTGTTAAAAAAAAAGGAATCAAGTTAGATGGCTCAGTACAGTCACTAAATGCAAATTATAACAAAAATCAGTTAGATGTCATTTTTATGCAGGGACATCAAATTAGAAATAAAATGAAAGTGAAAATCCAACTTAAAAAGTCAATGAGGGCAGTCCAATGGGGGAAATGCTAGACTTTTCAGTAAATGGTACTGGGACAGTTGAATATGTGGGGAGAAAACAAAGTGATTTACCTAGACGCTTTCCTCACTCCAGGACTTTGCTGGTGGCTCAGGAGGTAAAGAATGTGGCTGGTTGGGAAGATCCCCTAGAGAAGAGAATGACTGCTCACTCCAGCATTCTTGCCTGGAGAATCCCATGGACAGAGGGGCCTGGCAGGGTCACAAAGAGTTACAGTCTTTGTGACAAGGGATAACAGAGTCTGACACAACTGAGCAACTAACACTTCCCTTTTCACTTTCCTGTTAAGCTAATGACACTTAAGGAACTTCCCCTGTGGCTCAGTGGTAAAGAATCCACCTGCAGTACAGGAGACGCAGGTATGATGCCGAGTTGGGAAGCACCCCTGGAGAAAGAAATAGCAACCCACTCCAGTATTCCTTCCTGGGGAATCCCATGGACAGAGGAGTCTGGTGGGCTACGGTCCATGGGGTCACAGAGAGTCAAACACCACTTAATGACTAAACAACAGAACAGTACCATTTAAATTCTGGGCCCTCACCTGCATGGACTCCTCCTAAAGCTCTCAGAGAAGCCCCAAACATTCGTTCACATGTTTGTATTCATAAAAATGTGCAACCACCAAAAAAATTTGTGCATGCAATCAAATTAAGAGAACAGTTAAGACTGTTTTCTCTTTCTGTTTCTCCTGTGTGTGCTCAGTTGTGTCCAACTGTTTGCAACTCCATGGACTGTAGCCTTTCAGGCTCTTCTGTCTGTGGGATTTCCCAGGCAAGAATGCTGGAGTGGGTTGCCATTTCCTTCCCCAGGGGACCTTTTCAACCCAGGGATCAAAACCGAGTCTCCTGTGTCTGCTGCATTACCATTGAGCCACCAGGGAAGTTTCATATCAGATGATGTGATGGAGTAGCCATAAGCATCCTGAAAGGTTGCACAAAGGGAATTTGAACTGAGGATATGTTAATTTGAAGGGTAGTGGGATATATTTATGTGGCTAACAGTCAGTACATCATGAGAAATGCTGGACTGGAAGAAACACAAGCTGGAATCAAGATTGCTGGGAGAAATATCAATAACCTCAGATATGCAGATGACACCACCCTTATGGCAGAAAGTGAAGAGGAACGAAAAAGCCTCTTGATGAAAGTGAAAGAGGAAAGTGAAAAAGTTGGCTTAAAGCTCAACATTCAGAAAAGGAAGATCATGGCATCCGGTCCCATCAACTTCATGGGAAATAGATGGGGAAACAGTGGAAACAGTGTCAGACTTTATTTTGGGGGGCTCCAAAATCACTGCAGATGGTGACTGCAGCCATGAAATTAAAAGATGCTTACTCCTTGGAAGGAAAGTTATGACCAACCTAGAGAGTATATTCAAAAGCAGAGACATTACTTTGCCGACTAAGGTCCGTCTAGTCAAGGCTATGGTTTTTCCAGTGGTCATGTATGGATGTGAGAGTTGGACTGTGAAGAAGACTAAGCGCCGAAGAATTGATGCTTTTGAACTGTGGTGTTGGAGAAGACTCTTGAGAGTCCCTTGGACTGCAAGGAGATCCAACCAGTCCATTCTGAAGGAGATCAGCCCTGGGATTTCTTTGGAAGGAATGATGCTAAAGCTGAAACTCCAGTACTTTGGCCACCTCATGAGAAGAGTTGACTCATTGGAAAAGACTCTGATGCTGGGAGGGATTGCGGGCAGGAGGAGAAGAGGACGACAGAGAATGAGATGGCTGGATGGCATCATGGACTCTATGAATGTGAGTCTGAGTGAACTCCGGGAGATGGTGATAGACAGGGAGGCCTGGCGTGCTTCGATTCATGGGGTCACAAAAAGTCGGATACGACTGAGTGACTGAACTGAACTGAACTGAACAGTCACTTCCCAGAGTAGCTGTTGTGAACTGTCCCACTGTTAAGATTTCTAGAAATACATTTACCTCTGGTTGCTAATAATTAAGATATTTAGCTAAGACAGCAAGGTGTTTATAAGACACCACAAGTTAATAAAACTAAAGCTTTGAGATCTTTATTTGCATAAGCCCTTTCTCAGGCCCTTTACTATAAATTACATATTTGTATTCATAATTGTATATTTTTATAAATAAGGCTCAAAACCATATAGTCTCCAAGCCCTACAAAATGAGGATCCAAATCCAACAGTGACAAAGAAACAAAGTTTTATCTTTGTGAAGACAAGAATTGATCAACAAAAATTCTTCCAAATTCTCCAGCTCATACGTAACAGAAACTTGAAAAAGGTTTCCCAAATTTAATAATGAATCTAGTAATTTGTATTAAAATAGCAATAACAAGTTGTGAACCTGAAAGAAATTTCTCTGAACTATCAGTAACAACAAATTTTAATCTGTCATAGAGGGAAGGCATATCTTTCCATTCTTTTATAGAAAATGATATCACATATTCATTGCCTTATGAAGAGACTGTCAAATAGTAAGTAGGTAAAAAAATAGAAAAAAAGAATTAGCAACTGATTAGTAAAATATGATGTAATTTTAATATTTTTTGAATTCTATGGTATTTTTAAGCTTTTATAAATCTGCAAATTTTTGTGACTTCTTTACTAGTCCTAAATAAAGATTGACTTTGGTGCGTAAATAAGCTTTCGTGATTTTAAAAGTGTTGTTTTTCTTAAAGTTGACTTTAAAATTGTTAGTAAATTGAAATATAAAGTTGAAGAATTTTAAATGCTTATCAGAAAGTTTTCAAAACTATTTCCATAAGGAGATATTTTAAAATAGGATCTTAAAGTTTGTAGTTCTCTTATGAACAATCTTAGTGAGGTTTTTTTTTTTTTCTGTTTATTCAGCTCTTGGAATGATGGATTAGGAAAAGCTAGAAGAAAGTTTTACAATGTAGGTATAATTTCTTTGTAAGCCATGAAGCACCATGTAACTTAAAGATATTAATATACTCTAAAGTGTTTTTTTAAAATTAAATATTATTACATGACTGTAATACCAAGTAGTTCGAAAGTGTATAAAGTGTGATTTGTGGGTTTTGTCTGGCTTCTCCCGGTGAAAAAGATGAGGAAATGGATGTGTTTACCCACCAAGTGACTCTCCTCTATCCACTCCAAGGAGTCTTCCCAAAGTGACTTTTCTAGATAAACACTCTGAGTCTTTTGTAACTAGGAAGTTGTTTTTGTTTTGGTTTTTACTCAAATACTTAATTATTGCTTTTACTGGAATTTTAAGTTCAAATTCTACCCTCAGAATTTTGAAGATATTGCTCTTCCCACTTTGTATCCAGTCATAGTAATAACTCAATGTCAATTTGATTTTTTTCAAGAAACTTGTTCCAATTCATTTTTTTTCATCTTAACTTTGGAGACTTTATTAACATAAAACAACTTAAACAAATAATTAGCCTGAATAACTGAGGGACATAAATATAAAAGCTTTGGCAAATTTTTATTTCCTGTTCTAGTTATCAAAAAGAAGCTTCACATATTTATTTATCAAGGCCTTTCTTGAAGTTCTGCTCATCATCAGTTTTTGTTTGTTTTATGAATTGTACTCCTAGTTCATTCTTTGTTTTCTTTGATACATTTCTTTCAAATAGAAAGAAAATGAGAAAATCTGTGAAGCAATTTAAGTGCAAAATCTTGGATTTTTAAGGTTTTTCTTTCCCCAAAAGTAACTTTCCTGTTCACAGTCATCAGCAATTTCTTATCAATTTGTCTTTGAATTTTTTAAAAAATTAACTGATTTTTCATAGAAACAATAGCTGTGATTCACATGATGTTTTATTAAATTATAATAATGAGAAGAAATGGTACAATCTGGTTTAAATACATTTGACAAATCATAACCTCTTCTCCACTTCAACAATCCAATAAGGCATTTGAGAATGAAAACTCCTTTTAAAATGTTTCCAAGATCACTTCTCAGTTTCTATATAGCATAGACAGATATGCACACCTTTAAAAGCACTAGTTCACAAATAGTTAACAGTGGATCAGTTTTATACTGCTCTCACTTATTCCCAACCAGATACGATACTCATCTGGAAACACCGATTCCATGTAGTGTATCGGTAATTAACCTGCTACACTTTTTGAACACTATCCATAAATAGGCATAATATCAATTTGTGATCATCATTTGCAAATTCAAGCCTTCTGAAGGCTTTAAAAAGAGACACATGTACCCCGATGTTCATTGCAGCACTGTTTATAATAGCCAGGACATGAAAAACAACCTAGATGTCCATCAGCAGATGAATGGATAAGAAAGCTGTGGTACATATACACAATGGAGTATTACTCAGCCCTTAAAAAGAATAAATTTGAGTCTGTTCTAATGAGATGGATGAAACTGGAGCCGATTATACAGAGTGAAGTAAGCCAGAAAGAAAAACACCAGTACAATATACTGGCACATATATATGGAATTTAGAAAGATAGTAACGATGACCCTGTATGTGAGACAACAAAAGAGACTCAGAGGTATAGAGCGGACTTTTGGCCTCTGAGGGAGAGGAGGAAGGTGGGATGATTTGGGAGAATGGCATTGAAACATGTATACTATGGTATAAGAAACGAAGTGCCAGTCTATGTTCAATACAGGATGCAGGATGCTTGGGGCTGGTGCACCAGATGATCCAGAGAGATGATATGGGGTGGGAGGTGGGGGGGCTTTGGCATTGGGAGATCGTGTACACCTGTGGCTGATTCATGTCAATGTATGGCAAAACCAATACAGCATTGTAACGTAGAATAAAGTATTAAAAAAATAATAAAATAAAACAGGATGATGATGTCAAAAAAAAACACATTAAAGATACACTTATTTCTCAGAAACACAGATCTTTAGTTGCATTGGGTACATATTGTATTTTGGCTATTCATGATTGAGTTTTAACAAGAATAACCTTGTAGTTGTTCAGCTGCTAAGTAGTGCCCGACTTTGTTGTCATCCCATGAACTGTAGGCCACCAGGCTCCTCTGTCCATGGGATTTTCCCAGCAAGTATACTGGAGTGGATCGCCATCTCCTTCTCCAGGGAATCCTCCCCACCCAGGGGCTGAACCTGGTGTCTGCTTGGCAGCTGGGTTCTCTGCCACTGTGCCACCAGGGAAGGTGTAAGCATGACTTGCTCTTCTTCTATGCCACAGCCTGCTGCGTTGCCCATAAGGCAGTCCTTGTGTTCCACATCAGCTGAGCACGTTCCTTCATATATTTTATCACTTCATCAATTTGTTGACTCATAACCTATGCACAGACCACATACCTTTTTGTGTATAGCACTGTCCTTGGGTTATTGTAAAATGACTCAAACATCATAGGGCTTCTCCTGTCTTTCTCTTTGTATTTATCTCTGTCCTTGTGGGCTTCAGTGTCTTGTTACTGTGAGGAAACCAATTTGAAAAGTCAACAAGCACTACCTTGGAATCATATAGAAAGAGGTGCCTGCTGGTTGCCTCTTAAAAAGGAAAGTCTGGGGTGGTACAAGGAAAGACTAGACTGCCTGAGGAGAAGAGGGGGTGATCCAGGGAGATCTGAGCTCAGAAAGTTCCAGACAAAGAGACAAGAAGTGCAAAGGCCCCACCCAGGTAGGCCTGACAAGCATGGGAAGTAGATAGTAGCCCAGGGTGGCTGGGGAGCAGTGAGCAAGGGTGAGAAACAGGGTGAGGAGCCCCAGGAGGACATTCGAGACCAGGGTCTCATGCAGTTCCATGTGATATTTCAGCATTACAGACATATAATACTTATATCTAATATAAATGACATATTATTTCAAATTACAAAAATTGTCCTAAAGAACCTAAGCCATCTCCTTTTCATACTATATTTACAACATATAAAATGTTGAGATATTTTAAGAAAATGAAATTTCTATCAAGGAAGAAAACTCAGATATTTCTAGAATCTTGATCCTTTTCCCATCACAACTTTTTTTTTTTAATGACATTTGGGAAGATTTGTTATTTTTCATGATCTATGGTTTGGGCTTGAAATATTTTTCTTTAATTTCCATATTCCCAAAATTCACAATACTATTTATGTGGTCATATCACTATGAATATGACTTCGTGTCACATAAATAGTCATGTAACTTTCTATGCCGTCTCCTGCTTATGTCGGGGAGTTTTCAGAAACCCTATATTATGGTCTTGTTTTAGGCCCTTCTCCCTTTCAGGGGCTGGTGCCATAATATATGGATTGAAGCCTGCAACTCTGAGGCTTTTGTCAGCCTGAAACCTTGCCTTCCAGTGTGTATCAAACCATGGTATACAATAAATCAACACATGTGTCTGCACGGCTATATAGTCTTTCTGTGGCTTTAAATATTTTTATAATCACGGGTTTGCTATTGGGCTCAGGGGACCCTTTAAAGCTCGCATTTGAAACAGCTGAATGGAGATTCAGAAAACCCATGTGCTATGTGGCTAAATTGCAGAAAAACTTCTGTGAACTTTTGATGGGTGTCAGGGTCTGATTTTCCTGGGAACTATGCTTAATTCTACAATTATCAGTTTCCATGGTGTGAACTAACACTGTGTCTCACCGGAATGTAAGACTGATTATAGGATGGCCTTCTCCCACCCCGTATCTTTGAAATAGGAAGGAAATACACAATTCTCCTGAGACCACAAAGCAGCCCAGGCCTCAGAGTTAGAGCGCATCACACTTCTGTTCTCTGCCTTGATTCCTCTGGAAGGGATGAGCCCCTCTGATGATTATTTTATTAATGTTGTGCATGCATGCATGTGTCTAACTCTTTGCAACCCCATGGACTACAGCCTGCTAGGCTCCTCTGTCCATGGGATTCTCCAGGCCAGAATACTGGAATGGGTTGCTGTTTCCTTCTCCAGGGGATATTCCCTTGATAGAACCCAAGTCTCTTGTGTCTGCTGCATTGGCAAGCAGAGTCTTTACCACTGCGCCACCTGGGAAACCTATTAATGTCTAGTTAAAGCAAAGTAATGTTGGGAAAGTATGGACTAACTGGTGATAGATATCATAGATTCATTGCCAGTCTCTGGGTCTTGAGGTGGCCAAATGCTGACTCAGGACCAGTGCTGCAGAGAGTGGTGGAACCATCACAGAGGGGAGCTGGTGGAGAAGCTGGATGGTTACTTTTTCTACATTTAACAGTAAGATTTTTAACAGAGTCATTTGTCATTAAACCAGGATTCCTGAGACACTTTATTTTGAGCCATTCTGATTCTGAGTTACATATCATTCATGTACAATAATAACCACAATAACAATTGTTACTAACATCACTGAGCATGATTGCAAGCATTCTCTACGTGTTAACTCATTCAATATTTAAAAGACACATCAGACGCAATATTTAAAAGTTCATCAGAAGAAATGTATTTCCAGGTCTTGAGGTCTAGGAGAATTTGATTTTTGAATATAAGCTGTCTTTCAATTGTAAAAGGATTTTGTATTCATTAAGGAAAGTTGGGAAAAGACAGAAGAGAAAATGACTGTTGATATTCCCAGCACTCAAAAAAGATCATGATAGAACATTTTTGGTAATTTATCCCAATTTTTTTAGTGGGTAAATATGGATGCATTTGTTTGTTTGCATAGTCAGAATCATATTCTAGAAGTCAGTGATCATCTCTGACAAAAAGACACTTTAAATGCACGTTCTCAGAAACCCTCCTCACCATATTCCATCCTTATGCCCCCCACACCCCACTCCACCAGGCACTTAGACAGGTACCCATGCATTTCTGGTCCTGCTTGGAGACTTCGCTAGATTCCCCAAGTTCCTCATCATCTAAGAACATGCACTGTTGTGTCTTTCATACTGTGGGGAAGTGGGTCATTACAATAACTCAGTTTTTCCCTGTGGCAAGTCACTCTGTTGAAGAACATAAAACAATCGGTGAGGAGCAAACTTGTATACGACAACTCTAACTGCACAGATGCTGAATTCAGGTACGCTGGGCAAACCGAGAGATCTGGGAAGCTTGTCCGACATGGCTTTCAAGAAGATTGCCTTTCCATTTGGGGATATGATATCACTTACTCCCCACAAGTTCCCTCCTGGATTTGTTCTGGGTGGTGGTTTCACAGGGTGAGGCCTGTTTGTGCAGGGGCCACCACGGGAATAGAAGAACTGTTGACAAATTGCAAAAGCAGATAACTCACCCACCGTGAGCAAGTGTGGAGATGCTCCAGGCAACTGTGGTTTTAAACACGCCATCCTTAATTCTGGAGGCCTCCGCCACTGATCAGAACCTTTCCAACAGCTCCCAGGCACCCGAATTCCAGAAGACTTTCTGAAGGACCAGGCGAGATTGTGTGGGGTGTAACACACACCTCAGAGCAGCTTTTCCAGATGTGCTGGGCAGGGTGCAGTCTCGAGGAGGCTGTGATGAGGAATGCACGCCCCACCAGCTCCCTGTGGATGGGAGGAAACTCTCCTTTTCATCTCCATCGCTGCAGTCAGAAGACACCCCCTCCCCTCCTGGCCTTTCTGTACTTAACCCTGGAAGCCGGATAAATTCAGGACTTGAACCAGCTCACCTATCATGGAGGAGTTTCGATGGTGGCTCCGGTGAGTGACCAACTGCAGTGAGCATGTCCACCTGCTTCCCAAACCAGCCCTCTCCCGCGAAGGCCCGGGCAACGGAGAGAAAAGGCCTGCTGGCTGGGTGTTACACAGCTCTGAAGGTGTATGCTTTGTTTTGTTTTCTTTCAGTGATTAAAACCACAAAGGGGAAAGGGTGAAGGAGGGTGATAAATTAGGAATTCGGGATTAACATACACACTTCTGCGTATACATGCCTGCTAAGTCACTTCAGTCGTGTCTGACTCTGCGACCCTATGGACTGTAGCCCTCCAAGTGCCTCTGTCCATGGGATTCTCCGGGCAAAAATACTGGAGTGGGTTGCCATTCCCTTCTCCTGGGCATCTTGCCAACCCAGGGATCAAATTTGTGTCTCTTAGATCTTCTGCATTGGAGGGCAGGATCTTTACCACTGGCACCCCTGGGAAGTCCAACATATATACTACTATATATAAGATATGTAACTAAAAGGACCTACTGTATAGCACAGGGAACTCTACTCGATATCCTTTAATAACTTATATGGGAAAAGAATCTGAGAAAGAATAAATATATGCATAACTGAATCAGCTTGCTGCATACCTAAAACTAAGAGAACATTGTCAATCAACCATACTGCAATACAAAATGACAAAGACTTTGAATAAGTAAATAAGGCTTCTCCTTCAAAAAATAAAATCACAGAGTTTGTTAATGTACAGAAGAAAGTTTAGAAATAAAGCCAGTCCCCCAAATAACTGTTTTAAGTACTCAGAACCATTCTTAGACACTATCATCCCGTTCCCATATATTGGATTTCTTCCCCTTGCCAGCTCCCCACCCCCCAACACACACATGCACACGCACACACACACGCACACACACACGCGCGCGCACACACACACACACACACACACACACACACACACACACCAGGTCCCAATCTTTTGTTCTGATGGCAAATCAAAACTCCTGGGGCTTTTCCCAGCCAGACCTGGTATAGAACAGACCAATTTTATGTGAGGCCAGCCTCTTGAGTTGCATTTTTGGCAGATTAAAAACAAAAGATACGGCCGATGATACTCCTAAAATACTGCGCCAGTTCAATATGCTCCCTCAGGTCCGCCGCACAGACACGACGGCCTGGCGGTACATCACTCAGCAATGTTTTACTGATCTCCTGAAATTTGTCATCATTTAGGAGTATTATATATCTTTCTAAAACCACTCAAGATTTATGGTGGTGACTTGAATGCCTTTAGAACTATCTGCTGAACACTCTTGAGCTACGAAGAAAGAGGAAAGATTGCTATTTTAAGGAATTTGGAGCAAAGGTTATAAAGAAGCCAGAGACCAGAAAACGTCCTGAGATTGGCAACACAGACAAAAGAAAAAGAGATAGAGAGAGAGAGAGAAGGAGGATGGCTGGCAATGGTAAGATTTGAGACCCTTGTCCTCCTTGTCCTCTGCCCCTGGTCCAGTCCGCCGCCACATGTAGTGAGCCAGGCAAGTCCAACTCTCATCTAATTGTGTCTATCACTTATTGGCTCATTCCACCTTGAGATTCTAGAGTTTGGGGGAATGATGATTTCACCTGAGTCTCTAGCCAAGGCCGCTCTCTGAATTACTTAGAAGGGCACAGAACTGTGAAGGGATTTGTGTTCCGGATGGATAAATCTTCAGGATAAGTAGAAGAAATATGTAGAAAGTTTAACCAACAGGCACATCAGTGATAACCTCTCTGAAAGTGAGTAACATCCTTAAAAATGACTCTGGTGTAAGAGCTCTGTCAATGTTGAAGCTGTCATCAACCTCATCAGTCCCTCAGAAGAATGGTTTCCAAGAAGTTCCGGTAGAACTTTCATCAAAATAAATGGGCCACTTATTCTGGAGGCGATGCTGCTCACCTCGGAGTCCAGGGCGAGGTGTTCCCCTGTGACAGAAGGGGGATAAAGGAGTGTGTCTCCATTTCCTTCCAGCACTCCCTGTGACCAATGACCCACAAGGTTCAAAGCATTTGTACAAGATGACAACGTTGTCAGAACACTTGCAACTGATCAAAGCTCATTGACCTTGGAATTGAAAGGAAATTAGCCTCATCAGCAAGAACCAAGGAAGCTAAAATCTTCCTCTAAATCAATAAAGGTCATTGTTCAAGGGGAAAGTACCAAAAATGAGGAGCAAAACCCACAGATCATCATCAGAAGATAGAGCTGAGACTGTGTTTTGTCCTGGGTTGGGTGGCCGGGGCAGTGTTGTTATGGAAGGAGAGGACCACAGCATAGTCCCTCCTGCAGCCTGTAGCCAGTAGCTGCCCATACAAGGCCAGCTTTCTGCTGGCCAGAGCCCTGGGGAGCATGCATCACCTCCAGCACAACCACCTCTCCTATTTAGCACGTGAGCAAGGCCTCTCTGAGGCTCCGGACATGGTGCCATCAATAAGCCATGGTACTCAGCCCTGAATGTCTCTTTCCTTCTTGCCCAGCTCTCCTCTTCCCAAGGAGATAAATACTAACATAGTTCAATGGGGAAAGAAGGTGATGCTGAAGGTGAACTAAGCATCTAGTGCATTTTTCCTAGGAACTCAGCACAAACATCTACTTAAATGCAAGATGGGTTTAGCACCGGCGCCTTCAGAGAGTCAGGAAGCATTTTTTAGCTTAACGTGCTCAGGACCTCACGCTGCTTCTTATATCCATGCATTTGCTTCCTTTTGAAGGGCAAGGGAGAAGGGTGAACTTCGGCAGATGGGCATCCATGTGTGAAACCTGTGAGCCAACGTCTAGTCTCTCAAAGAGGCAAGCTCTAGAGTTGAAAGCCTGGCAAACCGTGGACTTACTTTCCAGAGTGGAGAATCCTTGGGGAACTGAGCTTATGGCCTCTAAGAACTAGCATTTGCCTCTGTGAACCCTGGGGAAGCCCTGTTTGGAAACTGTGGGCAGTTAAGGGGTTTCCTTGTGGACAACACAAATGCACTCCCCTCTCTCTCTAATGTTTTCCATGTGCCTAAGACGTACCTCTGTTTAGAAATGCCCAAGAAATGGATTAGCGCATCACTTCTGCCTCCCACCTACTTAAAGGGAATCCTTGCAATAGGGGATTCTTCTCTGGGTGCCTGCAGTAAGGATGGAGACCAGCTCAGGAAGACAGAGCCTTGAACTTTTCATCCTCTCCTTCCCAAACTCCCTTGGCTGTCTCTGCCAGTAAGTGGGACTTGGGCCCTCTGATGGCATGTCCAGGGTGCAACCTTTGACCCTATTCGCATCTCTACAGCCTCACATCTTTAAAACTCATCTTCATTTGATGACTCTCAACTTACATCTTCAGCCTGAAAGCTTGTCCTGAACTCCAGACTTCACTGTGACCATCACCTTGACTTCCCTGGTGGCTCGGAGGTTAAAGCATCTGCCTCCAATGTGGGAGACCCGGGTTCAATCCCTGGGTCGGGAAGATCCCTGGAGAAGGAAATGGTAACCCACTCCAGTATTCTTGCCCGGAGAATCCCATGGACGGAGAAGCCTGGTAGGCTACAGTCCATGGGGTTGCAAAGAGTGGGACACGACTAAGCGACTTCACCTTCACCTTAGCTTAGTTAGCAGGAGTCTCATGCTTAATGCATCCAGACTAGTTCCCAAAGCCCTCTCTCATTCCCCTCCTGCAGTTAATTGTCATTTTCCTCTCTCAGTCCCCACTCCTGCAGTTTATGGTCATTTCCAGTTTCAGACCAAACTCTTCGTTATCACCTGGGCTCCTCTCTTTAGCTCCCATCGCACATGGGATCAACTAGCAAACCCTGTTTGGTCTTCTTTCCAAACACACTGAGAGACTAACCATTTCCTCCATTGCCCCCGTCTTGCTTTGGGCCACCAACATCTGGGCCTGGGCCAGGGGCCACCAACATCTGGCCCTGGGCCACTGCAGACAATCTTCCTGCTCCCTGCTGTGAAGAGGGAGCCAGTCTTGAGACAGATCATGCCATTCCTCCACTCAGAAATCCCTGACGGCTTCTCCTCTCATTCCCCGTAATGCCTAGCGCTTCCACGACCTTTGCGCATGTGGAGAGCTCACCTCTCCCCTCCCTCCCCTCTCCCTCCCTCCCCTCTCAGCTCTCACCTTCTCTGAATTTCCCTGTGCCCCTCCATGCTGTCGTAACCATACCAGGTGAGCTTCTGCGTGGATCCTGGGCCCTTGCTCTTGTCAAGAAATAAAGGGCTGAACTATGTCAAAGCAGCAGGTTCAAAATAGTACAAATTTATAAATCACTGGCTTTGGCAGCTCAAATGAAATCATTACAGATGTATATATGACTATCTGTAATGTTTTATTTTGATATGTGTGTGGTTAACTTACAGAGAATTTACAAAAATAATACAAGGAAAACCCATATATTATTTACCCAGATTTGCCAGTTTACAGCTTGCTCCATTTGCGTTATCATTCAAGAGGAAGAGAGATAAAGACAGAAGAAGAAACAGACCTGTATGAAAGGTAAAGAGATGTAAACTTTTTCTGAATCATTTGAGAGTAGCTTGTCAGCATTGAGTCCCTTTACTCCTAAACACTTGAATGTGTTATTCTGAACCCAGACTTTCTCTTATATGAATAATTATAAAATTTTTTAAAAACTGAAATAATACTATTATCTAATCCATAGCCTGTATTCAAATCATGTAAATTATCCAGTAATGTCCCTTAAATTCTTCACCCCCAAGCCGGAACCAGCCCAGTAGGTCATGATGCATTTAGATGTCATGTTACTTCAGCTCCTTTCTTTGGGCAGTATTGTTTTGTCTTTTTTAATCTTAAGATTTTAAAGAACACAGATCACTTACTCCACAGACATCCCTGAATTCAAGTCTGTTGATGTTTCCTTATAATTGGATTCAGGTTATGCCATTTTGGAGAAGGAAATGGCAACCCACCCCAGTGTTCTTGCCTGGAGAATCCCAGGGACGGGGGAGCCTGGTGGGCTGCGGCCTATGGGGTCACACAGAGTCGAATGATTTAGCAGTAGCAGCATGCTGTTTTGGCAAGAATTCCACTGAAAGGCCATGTCCTTCTCAGAGCATCATTTTGTCTCAGTATCAGTGAAGTTGGCTTTGATCACTTGTGTAAAATGGAATTCACTGTGGGTCTGAACTGTGTCATTTATAATTAATAAGTCATTTGTGGGAGATAATTTCTGGAAGGTATAAACATCTGCTTCTCATCTTATTTTCATGCACTTATTGTAGCATCTACTGCTGATTTTCTAGTTCCATCACTGCTTTTATTGAAGGCATTGTACTTTTCCACTCTGCAGTTTCCATTTATTTTAATAGTTTTTATTTCTCTGCTGAGATTCCTGATCTGTTCACTTATTATAATCACATTTTCCTTTAACATATTTATGAATGTTGTTTTAAAGTTCTGGACTGCCAAATCCAATCTTGATCTTATCAGTGTCAATTTCTCTTCTCTTTTATCTTCTTCAGCAAATGAGAAATTGAACAGGTATGCAAATCACATAATTGGAGCTATGCATCATGGATACTAGAGAAAATGAGCATCTCCAAAGAAAACCTCTCTCCTTTCATCGTCATATATGCAAATTCATATATATCTGTGGATAATTTAAGAAATAACAGTTTAGCTAGCTGCAAGTTTATATGTCTAAAGAGAATGTTAACCTTGGTGCCATAACTAAAATAAGCCCAAGTGTCTCCATTTTATTCTGTCAAAGCCACCCAAATTTTAAAATGATGGTATAAATACATACTGTCCTCCTCTCCTTCTCTCCTCAAAGTGCTATTCACGGCCCCAAACCCACTTTTTAGAGAAATAGGCACATAAACTTAAATAATATCTCTATGCCCTGTATGCCAATGCAGGAGCCTCAGATTCAGTCCCTGGGTCGGGAAGATCCCTGGAGGAGGGCATGGCAACCCACTCCAGTATTCTTGCCTGAAGAATCCCATGGACAGAGGAGCCTGGCAGGCTACAGTCCCTGGGGCCGCAAAGAATGGGACATGACTGAGCAGCTAACACTAAGGGCGTGCATCCTGGGTCCGCTTCCTTCCCCATCACATGAGTCTTGGGGTGCTGAGGGCGGAGTCTGCATCCTAGCACAAAGCCAGCCCCCTCTCCTGGTTGGCCTCTACTGTGGTAGGAATCACGCAGCCAACATTGGCTGAAAAGGAGCAGACTGATAGCAGAGGGAACTCAGTTACTTCCCACGTCTGACGAGACGGGGCAGGAAAAAGCTCAGGGTTGAGCACAGACGATGAAACTGGGACATTTTCGCTAGAAGGGACTTAGAAAGGTTTCTACAAAGAAACTGAAGTTCCATGAACGCGGCTGCCACCCTGCAATTTACTGTCATCCCCTACTTGTAACTCTAACCTAACAACATGTCATCTTTACTTTTCATGTTATTTATTTACAAGTGCATTTTCAGTATCAACCCCTTCATTCATTAATCCTAATGTGGCCTTTTCCAATGTCTACTTACCATTTTAAATACTTACTATAATTTACAGGGCTTTCTTGAACACATCCAAGGTATATTATATGGGGCTAGCTTAATGGAAAGTCTTGTATACCAAAGCAGGAAAAAAACACATTTAATTTATGATGGCTTTGAATTTTGATCATAATTTACTCATGGAGACCTATTCATACAAAGCAATACCAATACAATTTTTCAGAAGCAATCAAAAAGTAAAACAATAAACACTGATCTGGTGAGTTTTTTCCTGAAATCATAAACATATTCTATTCCAGGATTATGCAAATTATATTTAACTGCCAAATACTTAAGGTTTTTATAATTGCTCTTGAGCTAATTTTATTATCTTACATTTTAGAAGCATTTTAGCTACCAGAATTCTCAAGTTTATGTTTCCCTTTCCTCCTTAAAGAAGCTGTCAAAGGTTTACCCCAGGTCGATATCTGAAAGCACCCAAACAGACATACAGGGAAAATTTTCTTTGGGACAGAGAAGGTCCCCACTCACTAGTCTTAGCGAGACCTTATATGCTTTCACCAGACCCACTTCCACAGCACACATCTTGAATGAACAAGATTACAACTAACTGATAGAAAGGTCTTACCAGACCCACTCCGGCAATATACGTCTTAAGACAACAAGATTAGTCAGGTTCTTGTTAAGGAGAAACATGTCCTTGAGCAAGATACATTGTTATATTGACTAAGACAAGTTCAGTTCAATCACTCAGTCGTGTCTGACTCTTTGTGACCCCATGGACTGCAGCACGCCAGGCCTCCCTGTCCATCACCAACTCCCGGAGTTTATGCAAACTCATGTCCATCGAGTCAGTGATTCCATCCAACCATCTCATCCTCTGTGGTCCCCTTCTCCTCCTGGCTTCAATCTTTCCCAGCATCAGGGCCTTCTGCAGTGAGTCAGTTCTTCGCATCAGGTGGCCAAAGTATTTGGGGGAGTTTCAGCTTCAGCATCAGTCCTTCCAATGAACATTCAGGACTGATTTCCTTTAGGATTGACTAGGTTGATCTTGCAGTCCAAGGGACTCTCAAGAGTCTTCTCTAACACCAACACCAGCTTCTTGCCTTGAGAACCCCATGAAGAGTATGAAAAAGCTAGGACTAAGCAATATAAAAAAAAGTTTGTCCTTTTCTCCTTGATAGCCCCAGACCCCTACCTCCTCCAGGGGAAACTTTTCAAAACTACTCAAAAAATTATACCCAAAAAGAAAAGTCATGTTTTCCAGGTCTCCCATGTGACCCTCCCAGTTCTCATCCATAGACTGGAGTCTCACCTAAACAAGGGGAAGACACAAGGATTTTTTGCAGAGTAATGGGTGCATAGAACATCCCCCATGGGAGCCTGGCAATCTCTAGAACCAGTTTCTTTTCTTTCTTCCAGCAGGGTGAAGTAAATCAACTCTCGGGGCTCACCACAGTGAAAGAAGTTCACACAGTGAGTGACGGAAACATACGCTAAGACGAAAAGGCCCCTGATGCAATAGCCTTTGAGCTGAAAAGAAGACGAGGCGTCTAGGAGCACCTGAAGCTGCAGGGCAGGTGGAGGCTGCTGCACAAGACTCCAGGGTGGCCGATTCAGTGACCGACGGACGCCCAGAGGAAGCACCCTCGGAGACAGGGATGCTTCTCGAAGGAGGAGATGTGCCTGCGCCGGATTCAGGTGGGTGAGCTGGTGGTCTAGGTATAAGGCTCCTGTAAACAAACAGCTCATGACAGAAAACACTGAGAGGACAATCCCCCCCTCCCGGGACCAGAGGGAGGTCCTGAGAAGGTGAGTGATGACCGACAAATCACAAAGCAGACTTGGACCAGATATCTAGGATGTCACCTTGGTAACAGGGAAGGTCCCAGGGCCGTCTGAGTATAATTGTGACATGATTTAGGAACAGGCATCAGGTGATGCTGGACAAGTAGTGACTTGGCAAGCAGACTGCAGAGCGGCCCTAGTAATCGTGTGTCCATTGAGCCAAAGTGAGAATCTCAATTTAGGGCAGAACAGGGGACTGAGAAATGAGAATAAAAAAGATTACAGGGCCTCTGAGAGGTTAGAACAAACAGGAGGGAGATGTATGTTAGTTGCTCAGTCATGTCCGACTTTTTTGTGAACCCATGGACTGTAGCCCACCAGGCTCCTCTGTCCATGGGATTTCCTGGGCAAGAATACTGAAGTGGGTTTCCATTCCCTGCTCCAGGAAATCCTCCCAACCCAACAATCAAACCAGGGTCTCCTGCATTGCAGGCAGATTCTTTACCATCTGAGCCACCAGGGAAGCCCATAATGAGAGTAAATAGGCTGTTTCTTTATTTTTCAGGGATGAAAAATGAGTAGAATAAATTGGTTAGTAGAGGCAAACTGTTACATATAGAATGGACCAAGAACAAGGTCCTACTGTGTGGCGCAGGGAACTATATTTAATATCCTGGGATAAACCATGATGGAAAAAATACAAAAAGAATGTGTGTATGAGTATAACTGAATCATTTTGCTATTCTGCAGAAATGAATGAAATACTGTAAACCAAGTATATTTCAGTAAAGAAATAACAAAAAAGCCTTGGGGAATCAGTCGTCCTTAAATACAGCAACAATCTTGCCCAATCAAGCAGGTTCACAGAAAAATCTGGATTTTCTTTGAAAGAACTGATCTCTCCATGGAGAAGACACATGGAGAAAACAGGAGCTCATTTAACTAAGAGTCTAATGAAAGGCCACTGATAATTAATCATCCACTGTGACTCGGCCCATAAATCGTGAGATCGTTCATTTTCGTGCTGTATAATAGGTATGGGAGGAGCCCACTGACATAAGAAGATTGTAGTGTGACAATAAAAATCACCGAATGGCATTTTTAAGCACCTGCAGATGGTTCGGGTGCTGGCCTAAACACAAGGGGGCTGGAGGAGTGATGGCGCTCCTGTCTGCTCCCAGCGGGGGACAGCTTCTCTCCTGACTCACCCTCTACAGCTGTGCTCACAAGTGCTTCCATGAAGAGCCCGGACCGGGGAGCATCTCAGGGATCCAGCTGTCACACCTGGAAGAGAGGGGGAGGGGGGGCCAGTGGGGGAGGCAGGAGGGCGCTCAGGAAGGTGGGATCCGTTTTGCTTCCTATCATCGGCGGCTGCTTCTTGCCAATGTGGTGTTAGCACTTCTTCTGGCTGGAGGACAGGCCTGGCCTAACACACTGCATGGTTTAAATTCTCAAAAGAGCTTTAAGCAAGGCGCACTCAATGTGGCTTGGCAACTACTTCAGGACAATTTCAAATTGTCTGAAATCACATATCTAAAAATCTACTGAACTCTATATGTGAACTCTACTTTGGCCTTGAGTTTTCCTCTGGGTCTTGATTCATAAAGCTGTTTGAAATTAAAACTCAATCTTCCATTCTTTTCCAAAGAGAGAAGGGAAGTTGCTCAGTCATGTTTGACTCTTTGCGACCCCATGAACTGTAGCCTACCAGGTTTCTCTCTCCATGGGATTTTCCAGGCAAGAATACTGGAGTGGATTGCCATTTCCTTCCACAGGAGATTTTGCCAACCCAGGGATTGAACCCAGGTCTCCCGCATTTTAGGCAGATGCTTTACCATCTGAGCCACCAGGGAAGTCTTTCCAGAGAGAACCAGGCTTAAAGAACCTCTAAGCAGCTCTTCCACAAGCGCTGTTTTCCAAGTGAATAGTGCAGATTAACTTACAATGTGCGTTCTCATCTTATCCCCTCTCTTGGGCCTCCCTGAAATCCTGCCCATTTTTCAAGAAAGAAGACTGGGCCATGCAGACCTCAGCTGGGCCAGCTGCCCAGGGTCGCGGGCTGGAGTCAGGGTGACACCTTTGCTCTCTCCCTGTGTCATCGTGTGTTCTGTCCCGGGACGGCAGAAGTGCAGACAGAGGAGGAAAAAGCCACCACCACCCACAGCTCTTTGGAAAACAACAACAGAATTACACCCTCTTTTTTTTGTGTGCTCTTGATTGTGATTTTTAAGTTGCTCTCATTTTATCCATCAAGGATTGACTGTGTTTCACGTCGGAATGATCCGGTTTGCACATCATCTTCATGAAAACTTAAGACTTCGTTAAGGCTCCAGAGAGCCTCTTTGCCTGAAAGTGCCCTGATTCTTTCTCAGCGCTGGTCTCTGTCGTCACCGGGGCCCCCTCCTTCTCTGGAGCTGGCCTATCCCCTCCCATCTTCCCCACTACCAACACCACCACCACCGTTTAGCAGCTGGGAGTCTGAGGACCTATGGGAAATTAAGGGCTGATTTTTAGTTATTATTATGAGCTTTATGATGCTCTGAGACAGCCAGAACCCAAGATGTTCTGCGCCTGTGAGCTTCTTTGAGTGACCACCGAGGACCTGCCAGCCCCTCCCTGTCCCTGCACGAGGCTCTGAGGATGCCACCCCTGCCTGGCCCTGGTTCCTCTTGTCTCTGGGGAAGACGAGAAGGGGTTCTGTCTCCCAGCTTGGCAGGGAAACTTGCTGAGGGCAAGACCGGGCCGCTCATTCCTATGCTCCGGAGCTACAACCCCAAGCTACGGAGCTGCCAGCTTGGGTTCAATGCACACATTCACTGTTCGTTTAATAACAAATATTTCACAAGCACATATGTCTCCACTCACTCGTTTGCATGTGCTGAAGAATAGCCCCTGTGCTGGCCACAGACTCCATTGTATGGACACTCCTTCTGCAGAGGCAGTGTGGGTGATCAATAGTTTCTGGAAGGGAAACTTATGACCAGTCACAATCAGTAAGCTTGAGGTCCTGAGACACACTTTCTGGAAAGTCCTCCTCTATCCCATTACCTGCAAAGCAAGCAGGCTCTCCCCAGCCCTCCTGTACTGCAGGGCATCACGCCCAGCACTTCTGAAGGACAGGACCACAGCAGGTGGCCGCCACTCCCTTCCTCTCTCTTGTTCTCCACCAATTTTCTTCTCAACATCATGAAGGAAAGGGCCTTTAAGTGCTCCAGCCCCAAGCAAAATGTCCTCCTTGAAGGTTTCAAAAGCTGGTTTTATGCATTTTATAGATGACGGTCGTAAGTGGATTTGAAGTCCCTGTGACACTTTACAAATATCGTGGTCAACATCTGAGTGAGTCGAAGACAGGTGAGCCATGATGGGTCAGGAGTTAGCCCTCGGCCGGCGTTCACTGGTTTAGTCTCCGGGCTCTGCGCGAAGGTGGGGGTGGGCCCTGACTCTGGAAGGGCTTTGTGGGAACCAGCAGAAGTGGTGCTGAGCTCCTGCAGCATCTCTGCACACCTGGTCTGTGCCGGGTGCCACGGGAGGCAGGAGGAACAAAGAGGTGGCGTCTCTCACCTCCAGGAATTCGCAGGTACACAGACCCTCCACGCTTCCCTCCTGCTCATACTCTATTTCTTCCATCTTTTTGTTCAAGTGTGAGGTTAACTTGCTGATGGAGAGATTTTTCTTCCATCAGCAGCTTGGGAACTTATTGAATTAAGTGAATGATCAAGTCTGAGCTAAGTTTCAAAGGCAAGGGAGTTCATCTTCTGGGTCTTTCTGCTGTTTTCATCAGCTGCTTCTTACCCACGTGCTAAGCATTTCCATGCAGCCTCATCTATCTTTTCAATAAGAAAGTCGGTTGATAAACTAATTCACACTCAGGTGGGCTGTTAAACCACAGAATGTTGGCAGGAAAACAACACTTACTAATAAATCATATGATGGTAAAGTTCAGTGCAGCCAGTAGGAAGACGTTTGTGGGGTAAGGATAATTCCCATCACTTCATGGATCATACAGCATAGACACCCATTATTAATGGTGCTGTACAGCCTGTACCAGCTGAGAACTAGAAGGAATTCTTTCCCATCACAACCCAGGCAGTAAAGTTGAGACTTTTTCTTTTGCTCAGTGTTCATCGGTTCAAAGATCATGTCTCTGATCACATCATTCATTTAACTTCTTGCTAGGTGTTATGCATCTAAACGGTTTCATTTACTGAAAATTTAGTATCTCACATTTCTAGATAGTATTTGTGTGTATGATGAGTTCAAACATCTCTGCATGGACTTTGTGGATAAACATGGTCTTCGGGAGGACATCTCTGATACATAGAGGAAGGGAATGCAAAAGAAGCTGGCAATGGATTTCAGCAGTATGGATGGCAGGTTCCAGTAAGATGTTTGTCAGGCTGGGTGTGCAAGTTCGTATTATCACTCACAGTTATTCACCCCTCTCTCTCCCAGTGATAGACATTACACGCCAACTCATTGCCACATGACCCAAGGTAGCCTGACCCATGGCAGGCTTGTCTGCAATGGCGGAAGGTGAGTGTTGCAATGCAGAGCATCTGAGCAGATGCTTCAGCAATAACTGTGGTTCAGCTCTTCTCTGCATTGTGCCTCTGCCACGAGAAGGTTATGTCCCCCAAACCTTGGCTCCTTCATCTTGGAATGTCAAGGCTGAAAGCCACGCTTCTCCATTTCAATATCCCAAACCTCAGCGATGCCTTTGGCAGTAATGTCTCCAAGCAATAATGTGTGCTCAGCCTGAACACTGCCCAGTGGAAGCGCTGGGAAGACTTCACGCTGATGTATAGCTCAGACTTCCACACAGAGCCCTTCCCCAAACACTCCTCATGTAACCTTCATTTCTAAGAATACTCAGGACCGAAAAGGAAACTGGGACCCAGAGGAGCTGACTTGGTCAAGGAGACGTCACCAGTCAGTGGCCAATCCAAGATGGGACCATGGACTCATTTAAAGTGGGGAAGAAAAAGGTTGACCGCCAGCTCTTCATGCTCACTCCACATTCATGAGAAAATATTGGAATAAAGTCACAACCAACGTTTTCAAACTCTATCGAATCAGACTCTAGTCTCATGAACTACCCTGTGTTGGGCGAAAGGGCAAGAAGTGGGAGGTGGGGGTTCAAGGGGAAAGGTGAGCAGAAGAGAGCTTCCAGCTGTGTTTAGGAAACTCTATGTGCAATATGTATCTCTCGAGAGTTAACATATAACAGCAGATTAAAGGCTCTGAGAAGTCCTGCAATGAAGAAAGATGGTGAACCATGCTGAACTCATTATATGTAAACTACACATGTCTTCTTCAGTATAATATCAACTGATCCCTCCTAGAAGCATTGTCCTGTGCACAGCATACTTTCCCAAATAGTGTCTTAAGCCACTGTCTCACCTTCATACTGCATAGAGAGGAGGTCAATAGAGTATCTTATAACCCAATCCTTACACTTTGTAAATGCATCTCATTTTTGTGCTGTGATTGACAGCGAAACACTTTTACAATCATAATAACTCCATTACTATGTATAGGACCTAGAAAGATCAAGGCATTATGCAGATAAGATGATAAATGTATGAGACTGTTCCAGAACTTTTAGAGATTTTAGCAGTCCTCTCGAATGGAAGCTTTATTCTCCACTCCATGTAAGGCTATGGTCATCATGAAACTCCTGAGTACTGAACTCTAACCATACCATTTAACTACCGGAGGAAACTGCCCTGCTCCAGGTTAGTTGAATAAACTGTGGATTGTTCATCAAACTTGTATCTACAGAGAGCCATGGGTTCTGATACACACTGAAAAAAAATAGTATTGCTTCAGCTGGTATGTTTAAGAACAAGATCATTTGTGAATATTGGGGCCAGGAAAAGAAAGAAAATTCCCATCTTTAGTGCTGACATAGGCACCCTTAAGAAAATTTTGTTACAGATAGGAATCTAGTTGATTGTATTTGCTGCTTAATTGTGAAGCATCAGTGGATAAATACTATGACATGGGTTTGCTTGGTTAATGAGAAAACACATCTGATTGTTTGTTCACAGAAGTATCCGTAATTGAATAGGTAAAATCTCCCTTTACAACAATGAATAATCTTCACTGTCCGTTACTGAATGAAGGAGAGATAGAAAAGCCTTTCTCTTGGAGCCATCCGTTGCAGAGAACAGCCTCAATATGAGTAATAGATTTAAAAATTAAATGAAAATATTTCATTTGACAAGTCAGTCTGTGCCAAAACCTACTCTTAAAACCTACCCTTAAAATCATCCTTTTGTTGATTAAGATCATTTAGTGGAAAGAATCTGGATTTCTCTCTCTCCTGTATCCTTGAACTTTACAAGTTAATTTCATTTCTCAAGGTGGAAGGACGGGTCAAAGGTCAGCTTGGAGAACAGGAATGGACACAGCACAGCTTGTTTGTTATCAGTTCACTGTTTTCTCTTGAAATGATTTGCAGGGGTGCTGTTCACCCCACGTTTTCTGGGGGCAAGCTTTAGCCTCATGGGAGCATTCAGACCCCCACCTGCCACTTTCTTGCTGCTTGAGCTTTCAGCAAGGTGCTTCCCCCGCCATCTTTGCTCAGAGGTGGCGGTGGGCCCCACGCTGGCCTCCCCAAACCATCAGGAAGACCTGGGACCTGGACTGTGGACAAGCCCACCACGACCCTCACCAGGAGGCGGCTCCTGGAGGGCTGCCCTCTCCTCGGGGCTCTTCCACCGCTTTTATCCTGATTGAAGTTGTGGTTATCTTCAGCTCTATTTCCAACGTTTTCTCTCATTCCATCTAAATCAGTGAAGCATTTTTCTCACTCTTGAGGTCAAGAAAGAGAGCATTCCTCTCACTGCTTCCCCTAGAACATAAATGCCACCAGAGATCCTCACCAAAGTCTCTAAGATGAAAGCGGTCCAGTGGACAGTTGCATTTGGAAACCATGGCAACCTTGGATGTTCACAAAGTATACAGATATGCAATAAAGGCTCTGAGACGTCCCATGGGGAAGGGAGAGATATTATACTTTTGGAGGGAGGATTTTAAGAAAAATGGAGCATTTTAATTTTTATAGCTGATCTCACAGCAGAACTTCTTGAGCTCAATTAGGAAGAGCACAGTTTAAAAATTCTCAAGTCCTAGCTCAATAAAAGAAGGGTCAAATTATTTTCTTTGTAACAGACTGAGATATAATTTACACACCATAAAATTCACCTTTAGAGTACCCAATTCAGTGGTTTTGACTATATTCAGAGAGTTGTGCAACCGGCACCATATCTAATTTTAGAATCTTATCATCACAATATGAAGAAAACCTGTACCTGTTCACACTCCCCCTTCTCCTCCAGCCCCTGAGTATAGCTCAGCTGCTTTCTGTTTCTGTAGCTTTATCTAGTCAAGACCCTTCATATAAACGTGTTCTTTTGTGATCACCCTCCTTCACTTAGTATGATGTTCCAAAGATCGACCGTGTTGCAGCCTGTGTGAGAACTGTGATCCTCTTTATGGCCAAGTAACATTTCACTACGTGAATATACAGTATTTTGCTTGCCCTTTCGTCAGTGAACAGACATTGGGCTTGTTTCCACCGTTTGGCGCTTGTGAATCATGCTGCCGTGGACTTTCATGAGCAAATCTGTGTGTGGATACATGCTTCATTCCTCCTGGGTGTATGCCTAGGAGTGGAATTGCTAGGTTAAAGGCTAACTCTGTTTAACATTTTCAGGAAATACCGAGGTGTTTTCTAAATTGTCTATCTCAGCTTGATCCCATTTGATTTTAAAAATTGGGTATTAAATATTCAGATAATGCAAAGCCTTGTCAAGGAATGTAGAACCCAGAGCCCTGATTTATAGGGGAAAAAAACTGGTTTGTGGTCAACCCAAATGGAGTAAAAGAAGCTAAGTTCAAGTTCTGCAAGGGGGCCCAGCATCTTCCTATATTTCACATACTGTGAAATCCTGACTTTGAGAAAACAGTCCTTGCTTTCAGGCTTCACTTTAAGGAAGGTTCACTGGGTTTGTTCCCATTTTCCCACTGAAGTCCTTTCCTCCCATAACCAGTCAAGGTGGGTTTCATGAAAAGTGGTCTTAACTGATGCACGCGGGCACAAGGATTCTGTACTTGGAGGATCCTGAATTAGGGTTTGGGGAAGCTTCTAGTATTTCTCTCTGCTCTGTCATCTCTAACTTGCTTTTATTTATATCAATGCCTGAATAATAACTCCAAACAAGCCCTTGCTTCAAATGCCTGGGAAGTGCAAATGTAAAGAGAGGGACAATCTGGGGTCAATACTCCAGAACTGATTTAATCACCCGCCTCTCAGCCTAGAAGAAATCTCTAGGTTTCCACCCTGCAATTGCTTCTTGATGATCCTTTTGTAGGGACTACCCTGGTGGCTCAGATGGTAAAGCGGCTCTCTACAATGTGGGAGACCTGGGTTCAATCCCTGGGTTGGGAAGATCTCCTGGAGAAGGAAATGGCAGTCCACTCCAGTACTATTGCCTGGAAAATCCCATGGACAGAGGAGCCTGGTAGGCTACAGTCCACAGGGTCACAAAGAGTCGGACACGACTGAGTGACTGTTAAGACATGATTTCAGCCAATGGTACAGTTCAGTTCAGTTTAGTTCAGTCGCTCAGTCGTGTCCAACTCTTTGTGACCCCATGAATCATAGCACGCCAGGCCTCCCTGTCCATCACCAACTCCCAGAGTTCACTCAGACTCACATCCATCGAGTCAGTGATGGCATCCAGCCATCTCATCCTCTGTCGTCCCCTTCTTCTCCTGCCCCCAATCCCTCCCAGCATCAGAGTCTTTTCCAATGAGTCAACTCTTCGCATGAGGTGGCCAAAGTACGGGAGTTTCAGCTCTAGCATCATTCCTTCCAAAGAAATCCCAGGATTAATCTACAGATGTAAGTAAAACATAAATAAATGCATTTTTTTGAGATCTGATTATTTAAAGATTCTTGCTGCTGCTACTGCTAAGTTGCTTCAGCCATGTCTGACTCTGTGCGATCCCATAGCTGGCAGCCCACCAGTCTCCTCCATCTGTGGGACTCTCCAGGCAAGAATCTGTAAATGATACACAGAGTAGCTCTCTAATTACCAAAGTTGTATCCTGAAGACAATTTGGATTTTTTTTTAATGTAAGCTACCATTTTAACAGTTAACATGCAATACATATATTTCAACAATCATTAAATCCACCTTTTATAACAAGAATAAAGATGGTAGCAGTATTAAGAAATCCCATCTTTCTCCTTTTGCCTTGGCTGTCTCAAGGCTGCAGACCCGCAAGTAGACTATTAAAATGTAAATAGTAGCTCAGTCTTTGAAACAGAAGAATGGCTACTTCTCACGGCACATGCTGTTAATATTTCAGCCCTGCGGTGAGGCTGGTCCAGTTTCCCCCACAATCACTCCAGTTCTGAAATGACCAAGGTCTAAGAAGGACCACTTTCAGCTTATAAGAAGCCCCACTGCATATTCTTCAGTGGTGTCTAGACCTATTACAGCACTTAGATGGATACCGGGAGAGAAAATGACTCCAAAATGGTTGACATGTCCGCTCTGTCTAGTTAACAGCAGGTAATACTGAGTTCTCTATTCCATAGCTCTGTGCCCCTAATAACATGAAAGGAAGATCTCTCCCTCTGCACTCAATTTGCTGCCAGACAGAACCATCAGCCGGAGAAGGCAATGGCACCCCACTCCAGTACTCTTGCCTGGAAAATCCCATGGACAGAGGAGCCTAGTAGGCTGCAGTCCATGGGGTCATGAAGAGTCGGACATGACTGAGCGACTCCACTTTCACTTTTCACTTTCATGCATTGGAGAAGGAAAGGGTAACCCACTCCAGTGTTCTTGCTTGGAGAATCCCAGGGGTGGGGGAGTCTGATGGGCTGCTGTCTATGGGGTCACACAGAGTCAGACACGACTGAAGCAACTTAGCAGCAGAAGCAGCAGAACCATCAACAGCAGAACCATCAGCCACAGGAAGAATAAAACCCCAAGTTAGCTACTTTTCTCATTCATCAGTCCCTTGTAAGGAAATCTTTCTCTTTCACTTTTCCACTTCTTGAAAATGTAACTACAAATATTTAATCAGAGAATTGGTTGGGATCACTGTTTTGGGGGTCACATGTCTTATTTGATGATTTTTTTTTTTTTTTCTTTCCAAAAAGGAGTAAGAAAGCCAACACTCCAGGGTCCTGTTAGTCTGATCACCATCTCCCAGACTAGCTTAATTTCCATTGATGGAATGTTTTTGTTTATGATCTTTCAACCAATTATTAAATAATATGCTTTCTTGGGAGACTGTGAAATTGAGGGTAAATGCATACGACTTATTGGATGTGAGGTGTAACTTCTGCGAAACCAGTGACATATGGTATGATTTGAGAAAGTTTTCCTGGCACATTGTCAAACATATTCTTGAAACCTGAAAAATTCAGTCAGTGATCTATATACTGAGTTTCAGTGGGGCTTTGGTACACGAAAGCCCCACCGATCACAGTTATCTCTGATAACTCACTTAGACTCTGACTTGCATTTTCAAGGTATGAGAAGCCTGAGAGACAATTCAATCTAGTGCCCTCAGAGGAACAGGGGTCTCTATGTCCCAGAATTCTCTGTGAATCTGCTTTCCATTTACTCAGATGCTTAAAAATCCTGCATGTTAGGTCTCAGAATTACTTTAGAAGCATTACCTTTTTCTCAAGTTATTTTGTAACTCAGTAAAAAAATCCTATTTTTACTTCTTTACTTGTGACCTTAAATATATAAACCTATTATTTTTGAACAGATTTGCCTATACCATGAAGCTTAAAAACCAGATGTTGTAAATAATAACTGTAATTATCTTCTTTTTTACTTTTGAAAATGAACAGTATATTCATGTTTCTTCACATTTTGGTTCTTTTTTACACAGGTGTTGCTGAGGAATCAGAAGAGGACACAAGGGGTCCCTGGAGACGGAGAAAAAGTAAGAGATAAATGTAGCATCTGCTCATCATTCAATAAGCTGTGAAGGATAACAGTGATTTCAGAAAACCATTCTAGAAGACCCCCAAGCTGTCAGGTGGCAGCCAGAAGGGCAACGATACTGAATAGTGATCAGATTATTTTGTGAAAAGAAAATGGGCCAGAAGAAATCAGCATGCCCCCACGATGCAGCATCAACCACAAGGTGGACAGATGACCCTTGGAGCCTGCAGAGTCCTCCTTCCAAGCGGGCCTCCTTGAGAAGGGCCGGGCCGTCACCGCAAGGGCCTGCAGAACTCTAATTGCCTCTTAGAGCCTGTGACATGGGACCTCTTAATAGGTAAGCCATTTCATAATGAGTCCCTCCCGGTCCTTTAGTAAATACATCTCTTGGGAAGAAGGCCAAGAAACGGCAACCCTTGTCTGAGTTTATTTCTGGACTGATTACCGCCTTGCTTAATTAAGGTCTGTGTGTCAGATAGGTGTGGAGTTGGTTGGAAATGTTTTCAGAGGTTTATATCCAATGGAGGGAAGGACATATTAATTTTTTGTTTCTTAGATAAAATATTTCCTCCCTCCTTCCAGTATAGGCTTGCTTTGCTTTTTGATGCATCCTGCCTCACTCAAGAAATGACCCAATGACCCAAGAGCCCCATTTCAGGTACCAGTGGTCAGGACCCAGGAGAACCTGTCCCTGTTTCTCCTGCTCTGGAGATGCTCAGTCTTTGGATCAAAAGGAAAGCACACAAGCAAGTGAAAAATAAAAGCCTCCCTCCCAAACACCCTAGGTATAAGACTTCGACTCCATGGGAAAATGAATTTCTTCCATATTCAATCAATATTTAATAAAGAGAGGGAAGGAGCTCATTACAAAGACCCTCTTGTTTCTCCACAAGTCATTTAAGTGAGATTCCAGAATCTCAAGGAGCTAAGTGCTTCATTGGAACATTATATATTCTCTTTGCAGCCAGCAAGCACACTCCATGTCATGAGCACATGCCTCAGCCAGCCTTCCTGTGGTCTGTGCGGGGCTGGTTGCAGGCAGGCCTGGGAGGCCGTAGGGTGTGGAACCGCCAGCTCCCTGGCCGAAGCTGGGTGTGCAGAGAGCTGAGCGGTTCTGCAGGCACACCCTCAAGTTTCCTTTCCAGCTTGAGCATTGCTAACTAGCCCACACCGGTCCAGGGCTTACAGCGGGGGGTTTATGCCACACCGTCTATATCCCCTCTTCTTAGCAGCGCTTAATGAGTTGAGATTGGGAAGTTGTTCCCAGCCAAGCCGATATCCTATGAGTTATAAATGACATTTCATCCTCATATGCAGATTTCCTGCTCCGAAGTGAATTATTTACAAGGTAGAGCTCTTGGGTTCCAGCAATCAGCTTCCTGAGATTTACACCTATGCTCCAGTCTCCCGCTCCTGCTGGGAAAATGTGACGGTTCCCACTGCCCTTTCACATCTGAGGGTGTAGTGGGACAGAACGGCTCTTCTTCCCGAGGCGGGCACACTCTTCTCTGGGACGGAAGTGGGAAGGAGAAGCCAGAGAGTGAAGCAAAGCATCGCAAGGCTGACCTCTTCCCACTCTAAAAGGATGCCCTCCTACATCCTCTGCAAGGAGGAATGCAAATGAGGAACACTATGCGGGCTTTAAATTCTGGGAGACCTTTCTGCAACATCAAGAGTGATTTTGTAGCCTTGTGTTTTAGTTAATTAATATAATAATTTCCTCCAGATTGTGTGAAAATTCAAATTTCTCATAACAAAGGCACTATGTCCTGCAGTTTGCTCTGACTTCCAGGGAACAGAAGAGTCTGATGCATCCTTTCTGTCCCCCAGTATCTTTGGGGTTGACAAGCCTTCCAACTTGGAAGGCAAAGAGTTTAGATGATGAAAACATAACAGTCCACAAATCCACCAGTGGAACCAAATGATCTCAGAAACGTATTTAAGTTCACGTGCACTTGTACTCTATGATAAATGTGGCATTTCAAATTAGTCTAGAGAGGTTTTTCTCTTTTTTAAGTGCTTAAAGAACTATCTATTATTTGTTTGGAAAAAAATGTAAAATAAAGATTCCTACTTTATGCCACAAACGAAAATAAATTTCTGCTAAATCAAAACCTAAAAAGTTAAAATCAAAAGAGTTTTTGAAGAAACTATGTGAGAACATTTTTGTAATCTTGCAGCAAGAGTAAACCACATGAAACAATGGACAAAATGACATATTTGGCAACAAAATATTATAAACTTTTTTCCAATAAAACCAGACTAAACAAAATTAAAAGAAATTGTGACATACTGGGGAGGGGAAACATTTGCAACTAATCATTAATATCCCATGCTCAGATATATCCAACAGATCAAAAGAAAATAAATCTCAAAAGAATGAAGAATATGTATAGGTGAGAAGAAGTACAAATGGTAAACAGAAGTGTGACAAGATGTTCAGCCACCGTGATTAAAGGCATATGGAAGTAAATAATAATAAAAATACACTTTTTCCAAATAAGCTTTTTAGATGCTACGTCTTGCTGGCACCAATCGATGTTGGGGATGTAACAAAGTCAGCATCTTGACAGTTTCTGGCAGGAACAACCAAATGACCCAAATTTCTGGAGGATGACTTGGCATCGTCTGATAAAAGAGGATGTTTGGCTGCCCTTTGACCACACAAGCTCACTTTCGTGATTTTATCAGAAAATAGAAGAGTAATAAAGATACATGTACAGAAATATGGAGCGAGAACTCCTTGCAAGAGAAAAGGAACTACAGTCTAAATATCTATCCATGAGTTTACTGAATTATGAGAGGCTTATAAAATGGAAAGCCACATTCCCATTAAAATCTGGAGACAACCTTCCACCCACAAGGCAATGGTTAAATAAACTGCAGTGTCATCAATAAATTGAATATTGAAAAGTGAAGTGAAAGCATTAGTTGCTAAGTCATGTCCAGCTCTTTGCAACCCCATGGACTGTAGCCCACCGTGCCTCTCTCCATGGAATTCTCCAAGCAAGAATACTGGAGTGGGTAGCCATTCCCTTCTCCAAGGGATTTTCCAATCCAGGGAATGAACCCAGGTCTCCTGCATAACAGGTGGATTCTTTACCACTGAGCCACTTGTGAAGCCCAATAAACTACGAGAGGTTTATAAAATGGAATGCCATAATCTGGTTAAAATCTGAAAACAACCAAGTTTCTATCCACAGTTGTTGTTTAGTCACTAAGTCGTGTCCGACTCTTTGTGACCCCATGGACCCCAGGCTTCCCTGTCCTTCACTATCTCCCTGAGTTTGTCCAACTTTATGTCCACTGACTTGGCAATGTTATCCAACCATCTCACCCACAGGGGAATGGTTAAATAAACTGTAGTGTCATCATGAAGCTGAATATTATGTAAGTGTTATAAAGCATGGGATCGAGCTACAGAGAGAGATGAAAGGATGCATGCTCTGTACCGAGAGAATAAAGTGAATCATAGACAAAGGAGAGTTGTCATAGATGGATAAACAGATGATGAATCAAAGCTAGAAAATAATTATGTAGATAGATAGATATTAGACAACCTGCTTGATGATCATCACTGAAGGAAATGACAACCCACTCCAGTATCCTTGCCTGGAAAATTCCATGAACAAAGGAGGCGATAGCCCACGGGGTAGCACAGTCGGACATGACTGAGCGACTTCACTTCATTTCACTTCACCTCATTTCACTTCACCTCTGTTCTGGGAAAGCTCCCAGCCTCCGTGCGGACCTGGGGTGTTCTTCCTGAGACCCCTGCCCTGAGTAGCTCCTTCTTCCTCCTCCTCTGATCTGAGGAGAGGCTTCCTCTCCAGGAGGCAACAGGGCACCAGCAGGCACATCTTACATCTTTTCAGCAAAGCCCACATAGAGCAAGGTTTCTGTCTTATTCCTTCTTGCAGTCCCAACCCCTAGCACAGAGCTGGGCATACAACACGTGCTCAATAGAGATGTGCTCAGTAAACAGAAAAGGAAACCTTAAAAATAAGTGAAAATATTTTGGGGCCAAGGCCCATTCATTACCTTTCTTTAGTGCTAGAAAATTTTCATCCTTCAGCAATAAATTTTATTTCTATAATCAATACATATTGGAAACCCACTATGGAATAAGTGTGAATACCCATGCTAGATAATCCCACTGAGAGAAAGAGAGAGTCACAGATACAGAAAGAGAGATAGAGAAGCAGACAGACAGACTCTTAGACATCGTTGTTCTAAGCAGGTTGAAACCAGGTGTTTAGTTCTTGGCACAATAATTCTTTTGTTTGTGTCCTAGAGGAAATGCTCTGTTGAGCACAGAATTCATGTGAACGTCTCTAAGTCGAGTTTACTTTATTGATTCCATGAATATATTTGGAGTGTCTCCACTTGCTCACATGCATTCTGGACAATGAAGAGAATGTGTGAACGCAGACAAGTGTCTGAGGAGGAGGCCCTGGGGAAAGGGGGCGTCCTAAACCAAGGACAGACCTGAGTGAAGATCCTGAAACTGCAGGGAGCCTGTCAGAGTTCAGAAACTGTGGCGTGTACCCTGTTCGGCCTGCAGATTACAACGCAAGCGATGCTGAGAAATACACAGGAAGGGTGAGCAGACCATGCCAGATCATAAGTGGGCTTACGTCCTGCTTCTTCCTGGAAGCCCTGGGGAGTCAGCGAAGGGCTCTAAGTATACAAGTGACATCGGATTCCTGCTCTGGAGAGAACAGTTCAGAAGCAACTTGGAAGCTTATTGGAGGGGCAAGATCAGAAGCCCCCAGAGCTGATGGTTAAGTGTCTCCTCCAAGATACAGCTTAGAGGCCATCCACTGGAGGAGGCTAGTTTCAGAGGAGACAGAGAGGAAAGCAGACAGCATCACAGGTGCGGAGAGCCCACCGTGGCAGAACCCAGAGATGGGTTGGTGCCAGTGCAGAGGGAGAATGTGGATGGACAGCTACCCTGCACCCCTGGGATTTCAAAGGAGAACAAAGGAGCATCTCTTGCCAGGGAGGGCGGTGGGAGTCCACCTCGTACCTCCTGACCTCGAGGTGCCTGAAGGACACTCCTCTGGGTTGAGGGACCCAGTGGCATCAGCTGGGATCTCTGGAGGCCAGACCTCAACAGTTCCCAGCAAGTGTCTCGTGCGTCCCCAAGTGAGGACAAGAGAAAGCCCAGGATGGGGAGCGTGGTGAGGCTGTGGCAGTAGCAACAGGTTTAGGGACGTGGTGGGCTTTGTGGACTGAAAGGTCATGTGCCCCAAATTCCTCTGCTGAAGCTCCAATACCCAACGTGGTGGTGTTTGGAGATGGGCTTTTGGGGATGATTAGATCAGATGAGGTCATGAAGGTAGGGCCGCAGGATGGGATTAGCATCCTTATTAAAAGAGGAAGCAGCAGAGCTCTCTCTCTCTCTGTGCCACACAGGGACACCGACAGAGGGGGCCGTCTGGAGCCAGGAATCCAGTCTCCCCAGGAACCGACTCCACCAGCACGTTGAACAGCCTCCAGGACTGTGAGAATAAACACTGGTGGTGTTTTGTTAGAGCAGCCAGAGCCAACTAAGATGGTCAGACTGCACTGGATTTGAATAATGGTTAGGATTTCAATAAAGGTAGAAGCAAAGGGGGCTTCCTGGGTGGCTCAGCGGGTAAAGAATCCACATGCCAGTGCAGGAGACTCAGGTTTGATCCCTGGATCAGGAAGATCCCCTGGAGAAGGAATGGCAACCCACTCCAGTATTCTTGCCTGGGAAACTCCATGGACAGAGGAGCCTGGCGGGCTACAGTCCATAAGGCTCCAAAGAGTCAGATGCGGCTGAGCAACTGACACACACAAAGGGAGCAGCAAGGGAACAGCCAAGGTGGGAAGAACACAGACTCCTGATCAAGAGAACAAGGGGCCCCGGGCAGCTCAGAGTGTGCCAGGCGCAGCTGAGCTCCTGGAAGTCTGGGGGTCAGTGGCCCTGACACTCTATTTGGGGTCATGTGCAATGAGCTTTGCTGTGGCTTGAGACCCAGGGGGCCAGCACGTTCTGGGGATAGTGAATGCTAGAGCCCCAGGAGGACTGTGTCCAGGTGCCCAGCAGTGCTTCCAAACCCTGGGAACTTCCCCATTGACGGTCATCACACTGAAACTCTCACCCAGCTCCCAGCAGCATCCAGTGTCAGACCAGCCGTCTCTCCACAAACCATGAAGATCCTGCCAGAGAAAGCAGCAGGCAGCAAAATATTCTTAGTATGTGGTTTGGGGATTCCCTTTCCTTCAAAATCCAATTAAAGCCCAACAAACAGAAAACTTGCCTGACTGAGGTTTTACAAGGAAATTGGCTATTTTATTTAAGCGTTTGTTTTACATTCACTGGGGTTTCGCTTTTCTTTTTTCCTCTCTCTCTCTCTTCTTTCTTTCCTTCCTTCTTTCTTTTCTCCCTTAACAAGTTTGCCTGCACTCAACTGTTGCAGAGACTCCAAACCAGGGGATTGAGAATCCTTCTAAAAATTTCTGTTTTCCGAAGCACATGCGCTCTCTTGAGGGATGTCGGCTTCACGCGTTTGAGGCCAGGGGGTGAGAATGGCATTGTGCCTGAGACCTCAGGAGGCCTTGGGCCTGGGGGCTTTTGGAAACTTGCATGCTTCTGATGTCCAAGTTCTGTGCCAAGAACAAGTCACTCAGCCCAGAGCAGCAGAACAAGTGTGATGATTCGATTTCTTATAGCCGCTGTCACCTTCATCTGTATATTTGCTGGTGATTTATTAGGGCCTGTTCCACCTGTCTCCGTCTGCAGGAGACCTTGTATTGTTGAATTCTTTCCGCTGGCGAGGACAGGAATGAAGGAGCAGATGGGATTATGACTTATTTTCCAATGCTGAATTTATAAAAGATCTTCTGTCAGACATCGACACACAGCAGTTTGTGGGATGAAATTAATCCTGTGAATAAAATCGCTAAGCTCACCTAAAATAGGTGCTTTATTTAAAGAAGGATCGATGAGGCTTGCTAAATATTATTTTTAGTGTGGCTAAAAGCTTTTCATAATCCCAGGCTGCAAACATTAAATAAAGGGGCAGTCCTGGGTGTTCTCATACACTGAGGGTGGTGGGTGGGGCCAGCATGATGCTGGTCAGCAGGCTGCCCCAGGCCTCTGCTCCCTCCAGCTCAGGCTCAGAGTTGGGGAAGCACTCGTGTCCAGTGTGCCTGAATCTGCCCTGCAGCACATCTCGCAGCCTCGTCTCCCAAGGAGGATCGTTTGTGACTTAATCAGCGAGATGTCTGGCTGTGTAACAAAAATCACACTCAAGGCTGAATGGCCCCACCCTAGGCCCTTTGTTCTTTGTCCAGTAGTCTCATGGGTTCTGGTTTTAAAAGCAACACTGGCTAATCTCGTATTTTGGTGCTGATGCTTTGTGACAGGTGTATAAACAGAGTTCATGTCTCAGTTCTTTACCTTGACCTCTGTCAGTAGTCCTATAAATGTGGCTGGGAAGGGCTACTTTTGTGGCCTTTGGTTTTGGGGGTCTGGCCCTTGGTGGCTCATATAGTAAGGAATCTGTCTGCCAGTGCAGGAGATGTGGGTTTGATCCCTGGGTCGGGATGATCCCCTGGAGGAGGGCATGGCAACTGATTCCAGTGTTCTTGCCTGGAGAATCCCATCGACAAAGGAGCCTGGTGGGCTACAGTCGCAAAGAGTCGGACACGACTGAGCAACTAACACTTTCACTTGTAAGAGGATGACTCCAAAACTCCTATAGTAACCCTGAACTTCAAATTCTTGACACCATCAAACAGTGCTAATGCCTGTGATCAAAACGCTCAACCTCAAAAATAGGAAAACTCTGGAAAGAAGTTTAAATTCAAAAACAAGGTTATTGTTGGAAATAACCTAAATGTCCATGGACAGATAAATGAATGAAGAAGATGTAGTTATATAGCACATTGTGTATATAGTCTACACACAGTGGACTATTACTCAGCCAATTAAAAGACTGAAACAATACCATGTGCAGGAACATGGATGGACCTAGAGATTATCTTACAAGTGAAGTCAGTCAGACAGAGACGAATGCCAAATGATATCACTTATTGTGGAATGCAAACTATGACACAAATGAATTTATCTACAAAACAGAAACAGACTCATAGACATAGAGAACAGATGTACAGTTGCCATGGGGAAGCGGGTGGGAGAGGGATGGGTTGGGAGTTTGGGGTTAGCAAATGCGAACTATTATATATAAATGGATACACAGCAAGGTCCTACTGTATAGCACAAGGAACTGCATTTGATATCTTCTAAAGAACAATAATGAAAAAGAAAAAAATCCACAAGTTCATTGAATAAAAACAAACACTGCATTTTATTCTAGCATCTTGATTATATCCACCAAGAAAAGAAAGTATCTTTCCCCCTTTTGTCTCATACAACTCTCTACGTTTGAAGCCATCCAGGACTGCAGTAAAATTACAGCAAATGGCAGCATATTTCTCTCCACAGAACTTCATGTTATAGATTTCCCTTCCCTGAGAAAAAGAACTTAAGGAGAAATTGGACTGTATGGAAATCAGCAAATCGCTGCTCTTTCTTTGAAAGGAGCCCCACGGAGGCAGGGACGAGCCGGTGACTTTCACCGTCAGAATGTCTGTTTTGCTCTTGAGTCTCGCTCGTCCCCTCTCCCACCAGGGAACATTCTGGAGGAGAATGGCAGGGGCCACCAGCCCTGTGAAACCCACCCTCCGAGCGGAGACGTGTGCATGGTGCACAGGACTTCTTCATTAGGACGTTAAGCCTGTAGTCATATTTTCAATCGCGGCTGCAGCTTCTTTTCCTTGCAAGCGCTTTCACTTATTTTGGCGGCACCTAAGGCCCTGTGCCGTACACAGCAGCACGGTTTGAGACATCGCTGTGATGTTCTGTACATCATATAGTTGCTAACAACCTGTCAAAGTCATCCTGACACCAAACTGAGAAGCTGATGGTTTGGGTAACGTATTAGAGGAGATGAAAAAAAGAGAGAGTCCTCATTACTGTAATAAAAGCAGCAGAGACACACCGAGAATCAATTACTGATTTGTGACCTAATGAACTCACCCTCAGTCAAGTGCAGAGCGGCACCGGGCCTCTTACATTATCAAATGATTTAGGATGGAGCGCTGTCTGGGGCCGGGCAGCCAGTCGAGGCAGAGCCGTTCTCTGATATCGTCGCCACCTTAATTACCTTGTTCCTGGGTACAGAGATCAAATGGGGCGACTGGAGGTGCTGGAGCTCGAGCCAGCTGGAAACGAAGAGGAAATCATTAACACCAACAAGAGCTGCATCGGGGCCATGACACCTCCTGGCGGAAGCAAGAAGACTCAGAAAGTCCTTGACTTGTCCCCTCTGGCCGCCTGGGGACTGGGTCCAGGTGGGGGTCGGTGTGGTGGCCACATCTGGAGGAGTCTGGGCAGGTGAGCCAGGTGTCTAATCCCCCAGAGCAGACATTGGCTGGAAAGGAAGGGGGGTCTGAGGGCGTGTGTGCAGACGAGAGGCTCCCTGATCCAGAGTGGACGGTGAGTCCACTGCTCACATTTGTGTGTCTCAGAGGAAAAGATGACAACTGAGCTTCTAAGTAAACACACACGCGCCACACACACACACACACAATGTTCTTGTCACTGATGAAATGGCTTGGTTCTATCTTTCCTCTCCTAGAGTCCTGTCCAGATGCCATGTTCCTGCACGGTGAGCCGAAGCCAGGAGATAGTCATCCATGGCCACAGAGGCTGCTGCCTGCTTGTGGCAAGGCACATGTTACCATTTCTTGAACTAAATCCTTGGAGCCGTTTTTCATCTTCTCTGTCACTGTGGTGTCCTTCTCCTTACCCATGGAGAAGAGGCTCCTGTGTTCCCAAAGTCACAGGCTCCTCCTGGGTTCATTGGTCCCCGATGTCAGGAAAGCGCCCAGGAGCTGGGGCACCAATGATGAAGATCCATCTGGGCTTCAGGGTCACATCCCTGCCCCTCCCGTGCCCCTGCGCTGCTCTGCCGGCCCTTGCAGGGAGGGAGACATCAGCATGAGGCCCTGAGAAGCCAGCTCTTATGCTGCTCACAGTGGGGTAAGCCGGCTTCATCCTAGCATCACTGATGAACCAGCCCCATCAGCACCACACATGGCATCATCGGGCCCTGGTGACACTTTGGGAAAGGGATAGAGATGAGGACTCGTCCCTGAGAATGCTCGCACACAAATGACTCACAGCTGGAAGTGTTTGGACAAAGCAGAGTTGGAGGAATGGGTCGTGTGGATTGTGTGCTCTCAGTGGGGAGCTGGTGAGCCTGGGGGAGCAAGGAAACCCCCTTCTGCAGCCACAGGCCACACGCCAGGTACGTGAGTGCTCAGTCGCCCAGTCGTGTCCGACTCTTTGCCACCCTGTGGACTATAGCCCGCCAGGCTCCTCTGTCCATGGGAGTCTCCAGGCAAGAATACCAGAGTAGGTCACCATGCCCTCCTCCAGGGGATCTTTCCAACCCAGGGATCCAACCTGAGTCTCCTGTATTGGCAGGCAGATTCTTTACCACTGAGCCACCAGGGAAGCCCGAACCAGGTACAAGGATGTTCAGCTCCCCACTAGTTTCAGACGAGTCCCTGGAAGCATCCTTGAATGGACGTCAGAGTCAGCCAGTTAAATGCAGATTCTAATTCAGAGATGTCGGCTGGGCAAGAGATGGTGCAGGTCCTGCAAGTCCCGGGACTGCCAGGCCTGCATCCTTGAAGCAGCAAGACCTGCGAGCTCTATGTCTGCCCTCCAGCCCTTATCAGTAGGAACAACATACTAACCAAGTCCCAGGAGCACCATCTCAGTAAGTCCTACGAGCCAAGTGCCCCCGCAAGGGAGCTGGATGCACTCAAAGGCCTTTGAAAAGAATCTTGCACTAAGGCTCCTTGGCCAGCCTGGTCTTCAAGACTGACCTTTGGGACCGTGACCTTCCAGGCCCTCAAATAAGCCAGCCAGGAGGTGGTGAGGAAAGGTCCCCAGGCGATGGAAGGCAGGAGCTGTGACCAGGCAGGTACAGCGGAGCCCAAGCAAACCCAGCTCGGCTAGGGGACCCTTCCCCACCTGCTCAAGTCTTGTATGTGGTTGAGGCTGGTGTGGGAGCAAGGCCCAGCCATGCGGCATAATTTGAAAATCAAGAAGCCAAGTGCCAATGGTGAGGCAAGAGGGTATCTGAACACTAATTCCGTGAGTGGATGGAGCCGTCCCGTGGGCCCCTTTCCAAATGGCCCGAAATTCCAGAATGAGCAGAGATGAGGTTAGGAGGGACGAGGGACTTGGCGCAGGCGGCCGCCTTCACTAAGCGGCATCTTTGTGGAGTCAGACACGGGCGGGGTCGCCGTGGCCCCCAGGGACTTAGGACTGAGCCGTCCTTCGCCGCTGCTCGATCCTGCCCTCCCGCAACCTGGTGATTCATTGGATTTAATATTGTCCCGAGTCTCACTCCAAGGAACGCTGCAGGAATGTTTTTCAAAAGAGAAGCACAGCCATTAAAAACACTCTGCACGCCCCAGCCTATAAAAGAGGTTCTTTATTAATAACAGCAACGGCAACCAAACAGTCCAACTGCTGTACCGTCCAAGGGGTACCCGGTGGTTAGGGCCATGCTCTACATGAATTTTACCTTCCCTGCCCCCTTATATTGAGGTCCACAAGGTTAGGGTTAGCGTCCTCGATGGGAACGGCCCAGAATGGGAGCTGCATCCTGCTCTCCCTCCTCCCCTCCTCTGCAAGGCCTGTAAACCGTGTCCCCACCCCCTTGGCAGCTCAAGTCCCCCAGGTCTGAGGCTGGTTGATTGGAGGCAGCAGGGGACACTCGGGATCACCTCCTTCATTTCCTCTAAAAGCTGCAGGTGTGTTCTCATGTCTATAATATCTCCAGTTTTCCTCCGGCTTCAGCTGCATTTTCAACTTGAGAATGGAGGTGTGTGCCGACCACATCTCTACGTGAAGTTTCCCTCCTCTGTCTGGGTTTGGGCTGTTCCCACTGGTCTCTGGGTCCCCATGAGAGGGCTGTGTCTTCCAAGGTTCTGATGCTCCTGCCCACTGGTCACTTGGACCAAACCCCAGGTCTCCCTTCCCATCATGGATTAAGATGTTGTTAATAGAAAATGCACAGTAAGTATATCTTTTAAGTATATATTTTAATTCCCTCCTGATCGCTTCTAAACACTGACAAGTATTTGAAGTTTCCACTTCCTTTAATACAGAGAATGAGATGGTTGGATGGCATCACTGACTCAATGGACATGAATTTGAGCAAACGCAGGGACACAGAGGAGCCTGGTGTGCTGCAGTCCTTGGGGTCACAAAGAATCAAATATGAGTTAGCAACTGAACAGCCAGCTCCTTTAAGTTTAAACAGGATGGCAGATTTTTGCAGAGAACACACAGTTCCTGGAGCTAGTCATCTCTGAGGGAGGTCAACTTCCAGGTGCCAATCTCAAGAATGTTTTGGTCCCACCATCACCTGGAGGTGAAACTTCAGGGGAAGCGTCTTCTCTCAGGACCCTCATGGTCACTGTGAGTCAGATATCCCATCCATGTGCTGGGCTGTTCAGCTCTGCCCCACGGTCGTGAGCAGGCGTAGTATTTATGGAAAACAAAGCATCACTTAGGAACCCCCAGCCCAATACACACTTGGAGGATTCAGCTCTGACCTTGGTCCCTCAGATAGTCACCAACCCCCTGGTCATTTAGCACTTCTCTCCCGTCACCCACCAGACTCTGCCCACTTGGCCCACTTAACACTCCACCTTCAGAAAATCAAAAGCCACTATTTTTCGTCTATTTGTCCAAGTATCACCTGTAAATGGCAGTGTATGTGTACAACAGTAAAAAACGAGAAAATCAAAATTCCCTGGTGATCCCAAGCCCAGAGATAAACATGAGTACCATTCTGGGGGATTACTTTTCAGTTTTCCCAAATTCTATTTCAAAAACAGCCCAAGACATGGCGTAAGAGCTCTTAGACGTTGTCAGCTTTGAGTTTTAGAAGATGCTTTGGAATGTTGTGACTTTTCTGCTGTCTTTCGGAATATTCTGCCTTGATCTCCTGGACTGGGTTCTTCTCATCCACCTGCTCTTCAAGTACCAGAATTTTACTGTGAAATAAAGGGTCTTTTGTTCTGGGTCTACCTTCTTCCCCTGAGTCATACCATCCTGTCCGCTCACCTCCTAGATGTCTCCACAGAGTGTGGAGCCAGCATGAACCAACTCACCTTCTCTCCACTTCTCAGGTGCCCAGTCCTCCTCATCTCTGCTGAAAGTGTCATCCTGCTTTCACTCTGAAGGGCTCTCCTCTTTTAGCTCCTCTGTTCTTTACTTCTTGTCCTCATAAGATATTTTTAGCATTGCATTTTGATTCTTTTATAGACTTTTAGCTATATCATTTGCGTAATTTTGGGGGATGCTCTATGGAGACAGAGTTTCAATCCCTGGGTTGGAAAGACCCACTGGAGAAGGAAATGGCAAACCACTCTAGTATTCTTGCCTGGAGAATCTCCTGGACAGGGCAGCTTAGCGGGCTACAGTCCATGGGTTCACAGGAGTCAGACATGATTTAGTGAGTAAAACACCACCACCACTAGGAATTACATTTGTACCATTAATTTATCCAATTGCAGGCAATATTGTGCTAATGCACATAAAATATTGGAGGCTCATAGTAGTCCCATCCTCTGTGCTACTGTTGCCATGAATAGCCATCTATATATGGCATCAACTCCCCAATACGATGCTATAGATTTTCTTTAAATGTCATGTATCTTATAGAAATTAATAAAAGAAGTATGTACATGAATATCTGTGCCCATATTTGTGCTTTTATGCATGAATGTATAATATATATACATATTTATATATTTCTGCCCACATTCACCATTTCTATCCATCTTCCTTTCTTTCTGAAAATCTAGTTATCAGCTGGTGTCATTTCCTTCAGTCTAAAGCAAAACCTCCTTTGTAGCACAGATCTGCTGGCAACAAATTGTCTCAGTCGTTTGTTATCTGAAATGTCTTCATTTCATCTTCTCTTGGGAGATAGTTGGGCTGGCTATAGAATTCTGGTTAATGGTTTTTCCTTCCAGCCCATCACAGAAGTCATTCTGCCGTGTTCTAGCCACAGTGTTTCTGATGGTCAGTCCTCCATGGACACCTGTTCTCCAATGTGTACAACCTCATCCCTGCTGCTTCCAGCATTTCTCCTTCACTTTTACGGTTGAGAAGCTTGGCTTTGTGTGGTTCCTGTCCTTTCCTTTGATTTTGCCCTCTTTGATGAATGCTGAGTTTCTTGGATTTGTAAGTTGATATTTTACACAAAATTTGAGGGAAAAAGGAAACCCAAACTCTCTGTTTGACAAACACATCTAGCTCCATTCTGTATTTAAGGCCCTACTCCCAACTGTCCTATCTCATGTATTCTGCATTTCATCCTCCAAATACAATGCATAATTTAATACCTCTCTGCTTGGCACCCCACTCCAGTACTCTTGCCTGGAAAATCCCATGGATGGAGGAGCCTGGTAGGCTGCAGTCCATGGGGTCGGTCCGACACGACTGAGCAACTTCACTTTCACGTTTCATTTTCATGCATTGGAGAAGGAAATGGCAACCGACTCCAGTGTTCTTGCCTGGAGAATCCCAGGGACGGGGGGAGCCTAGTGGGCTGCCGTCTGTGGGGTCGCATAGAGTCGGACACGACTGAAGTGACTTAGCAGCAGCAGAAGAAGCTACTTCTGCTGTGATTTCTACTTAAAATGAGCATTGTCCCAACCTGTTATTAACTTGCCAATAAGTTACTTACTCTCTTACAAAAGCCCAGTTCAGTGTCTCTCAGCCTGTGACCCTTTCCCACAAAAGCCCTGGAAATGTGATCCTCCAGCTCTATGATTTTCCCCTTTATTACAGCATATGAAACACATCATTATATTTTTATTATTTTCTTGCTAATGACAAGAATTCTCTCTTTCTCTCCTTGTGGCCCTTGAACCTCGCACAATGTCAAGTACATCATATGTATTCAATAAATGTTTATGGGCTAATTGGATGAATAAATGAATGAGGTGAATTTACTAAAGACCATGAGGTAGTGTTTCCAGGGCTCTTTGTAGAGAGAAATAAAGTGGCATTTATCCTCAACGTTTAACTCAATGATGAGTAACAGTGTTTAGATTTTGATTGAGGACTTTCAGATCCCTAGAAATCTTTAGGGAAAAGCTCTCAGGTAACTCATGGTTTCTGAATGGAGGCCAAGAATGAGTTTTAAATCTGTGATAAGTATATAAAAGTGGGAGCAATCTTTTTTATTATATATTACCTCCCCAGTCATTATGGAATCATTTCGTATTCATTGTGATAACACCAATCATTAATACACTCATTTGGCATTCATATGGCTCTCTTATGCACTTCAACAGGAATTCTCTTGTAATTAACCATTCGTTAATGTTAATAGTAATGGACGGTTAAAATAATGTGCCACCAAATACAGTCATTGACAGCAAAGGGATCAACGGATCCAGGCAGGAGAAACACAGCAGCCATCCTTTCTGTTGGGAAAACGTCCTCAGAAGGTAGACTGGAGCTTGAGATGCTGTATAAACAGGACTGTGAGCCCCAGATGGGAGCCCAGGTCTTGGCCATCACTTCTCTGAGGACTTGATTTTAAATTCAGAAGAACACTGTGCCAAGCTGGTGTTTGATTTAGCAATTTTCTTTTAGCTTTTGTGTAGATCAACTGTGTCCTAAATTACCCACCTCATCTTTGCCTCGTTTACAAGTTGTATTTTCCTGTTAGAGACCAAATCTGATGTTCCTAAAGGACTGCTCTGCAAATGAGATTTGGGGGCTGCAAAGAGTAGGACACAACTGAGCAACTGAACTGAACTGAACTAAACTGAATAGGATAAAATGTGTGAAAAGTGAAAGTCATTCAGTCTTGTCCGACTCTTTGTGATGCCAGAGACTACAGTCCATGAAATTCTCCAGGCCAGAATACTGGGTGGGTAGCTGTCCCTTCTCTGGGGATCTTCCGAACCCAGGGGTCAGACCCAGGTCTCTTGCATTGCAGGTGATTCTTTATCAGCTGAGCCGCAAGGGAAGCCCAAGAATAATGGAATGGGTAGCCTATCCTTTCTCCAGCAGATCTTCCCAACCCAGGAATCGAACCAGGGTCTCTTGCATTGAAGGTGGATTATTTACCAACTGAGCTATTAGGGAAGTCCAAAATGTGTGTTTATAAAATGTGTATTCATCCTCAAATCAAAGGGGCAGTCCTATTAAAAGCATTAGTTGGTTAAGGGTGAGTTGATGAGCTCCACCTTCAAATACAGCCATGTTGAAATGCAAATGAAGATCACAGGCTGAACCCCTGGATTTCTGAAGCTTGGGGGCACTTCTGTAAAGTGCTGATGAAGGCAGTGCTTGTTTCCTCTAGACGGTGAATGACTTCCTGCTCCAAGGTGGCCCTCGTTATGATCGATACCAGCAATTTTAGGATGTGGCATGAGATATGGGGTGTCAGTCATGCACTCACCCTCCAGCTTTGATGCTGAAGTCCTTGAATGTGGCATCTCCTTTCATGAGCACAGACTGCAGAAGAAGAGGGGAAGGCCAGCAGGGGAAATTCTAGAATTTCACATATGGTTCCCGAGTCGTGTGCCCTGGGAGTTCCACCGGTAGGGCTGGATGGGCTTCAAGGCATCCTGAATCTTGCACCAGACGAGTCCCTGAGGCCTCCAGAGAGAAGGTAGGTACATCTTTCTTGTGTCCCTTCTTAAAACACAGTCCCATTCCACATGAGGACATCTGGTAAGCTTCCAAGGCATTGAGCTCTTTAATTCAGCTGGCCAGACGTAAAGGCAACTCTGCTCAGTGGAGATAACACACTGACCCCTGTGCTCAGTCAGTCATGTCTGACTCTTTGCAACCACATAGACTGCCAGGCTCCCCTGTCTAAGGAATTCTCCAGGCAAGGATACTGGAGTAGGTTACTATTTCCTCCTCCAGGGGATCTTCCAAACCCAAGGACAGAACTTGAGTCACCTGCGTCTCCAGCATTGGCAGGCAGATTCTTTACCCCTGACCTGCCTGGGAAGACACACTGGTTTCTGGCCCTGAGAACAAGTTGTCTCCATGTGATGTGAAGAAGAGAGACATAGGAGCCCTAAAGCAGGGAGAATGGCCCCCAAAGACCAAGGGGGAGGCCCAGAGCGATGGCTGGGGCCTGACCCAGACCTGCCCAAACACTCCATCAGGGTGGATCCGTCACTGCCCCTTGCTGGGTGGTGACTGTCGGGGTGGCTTGGGGGTGTCTCTGTAGAGGGAAGGAGCACAGCAAACCCCCACTCGGGTCCCAGGCAGCCCAGACTCAGCTCCACATTTCTGGACAGGAGCATGGCCTAGGGTCTGACAAGGAACAACAGAGCAGGGCTGGAGAAATGGGGGCTGTGGGCAGCCCCTGCAATCCCAGGACATAAATCCCCCACCAGCCCACCTCCCAGCAGGAAGCCTGCACCTCCTCTCTTGAAGGAAGCCCTTCCCCAGATGGGATGCTCTGGATTCTGACCAGTCATCTAAACCGCATCACTGTGGAAAAGCGCAGAAAGTCAGAGCTCGACAGGCCTCTGGATGGTCTCATCCAGCGCTTCGGTCTCACCCACGTGGAAACGGAGGCCCTGAGAGCAGCACGCTCTGTGGGTGCCAGGTTTGCTATGCCGGCCACCGTGTGCTCCAGAGCCATCACTCCGCGTGTGTCTCAGCCCCAGGAGACATGCTCTTCTGCAAGCACAAGGCATTTCCGAATCCATGAGGTGTGAGGAATACAGCTGCCAAGCCTGGGCAGGGGCAGATGCAGGAGGGGGCGGACAGGGGCTGTCAGGCTACCCGTGCTGGAGAGGGGCTTACCTGGCACGGTTGTCCATCTCACGCATCCATCCACCCAGCATATGGTAAATGCCACCCTGTGCCCTGGCCCAGCTGCTTGAGCACGACTCCCCTTCTTTGGCTCCCCTTATCAGGCCTCCAGTGACCAGGACCACCCAAGATCCTCTTAGGGCACCCCTCCCTGTGAGAGAGTCCTGGGTCCACCGCGTCCATGAGCACCAAGGCCACCGTAGCCTCAGGTCTGGGATTCTGCTCAGTGTTTGTCCCTTTAAATTCTACACAGTAAAAACTGTACATACTCTCCACCTGAAACATTAAAGAGCTTCTTCGTGCCTCTACCATGTCTATAAAACCATAAAGTAGAAATCTTTAATTACTCGGAAAGGTCAGGCTTCACGTTGTATATTTAATCTGGATTTAAAGAAGTGACTTCTATGAAGAGTTACGCTGTTGTGTCTAAACACCTGCTGCTTCTGTTTGTCAAGACGCACTCGGGCACTCCCAGGCAGAGCAAACGAACCAGCGGCACTCCGCACCGGCTACCTTCCTATTCAGAGCGGGAATATTTTAGGACCTGTCTGAAGACAGCCGATTCTTGCCAGGTACACAGTAATCACAAGGGTGGGCAGAAGCAATTTTCAACTACTTTGACGACTGGCTTGGAACGTGGGTTTTTGTTGTTGTTTAGTTGTCAAGTCATGTCTGACTCTTTGCCACCCTTGGACTGTAGCTCGCCAGGCTCCGTTGTCCTTGGGATTTCTTCGGGCAAGGATGCTGGAGTGGGTAGCCACTTCCTTCTCCAGGGGATCTTCCTCTGACCCAGGGATGGAACCCATGTCTCCTGCACTGGCGGATGGGTTCTGAGCCACCAGGGAAGTCCTGGAATGTGGGTACACTGAGAAAAACGTTTCTGAAGACACCTACCAACCTACCTTTCTATTTCCCTCCTTTTTCCTTCCTTCTTCCCACCCTCCCTCCCTCCATTCACAGACAGAACGTCCGGGAGGCTCAGGAGGTATGTGAAGACAGTGGAGAGCGTGTGTGCCCCCTGGGAGCATACTAAGTGGTGGGGAGCAGGCAGGGCTTGGGGATGAGCTCCCTGCAGGAGGATGAATACATGCTGATACACGGTCCTGTCTGTGGGTGTAATAGAAACCAGAGTCTGCCTGAGGAAGAAGGATATGGATATGGAAAAAGGAGAAAAACTAGAATAAACCCTCTGGTGTTGGATTCAAATTAGAGTAGTTAGCATAACTCATGGCAATAGATAGATAAAGATAAACAATAGATAATATATATAGATGCATAGATAATGTATGAATACACATATATAGGAAGAGATATAAATGTGGATATGATACATGCATCTCTTTTGTATGTTTACATATTTTTATACCTACAGACATAACAGATATACATTTTCTTGCTTTGAGAACCTAGAAGCAACACTCCTTCTGTAAAAATGATTACACCTACCACTCAGTTCTTGGTTTTTAAATATGACTCTCCACTAAAAGAACAAAGGCTCTGTGGAGAAATGACTGATTTTCGACCAGGCCAGAAAAAGAACAAGGTGAGTTTGGAATCAATTTTTGTGACAGAAGAGAAGACATTGCCCAAAGAGTAATAAGAACACAGTAAAAGGACATAGAAGCAAGTTTGACTGTGTTACTTCTGGTCAAAATGAAGGTAATCTGAGAGTCAAAATTAATAATAAAATTAAATATGTAAAAGTTAATAATAGTGGATCAATTGCATCCCATCAGATGCGACAGTAATCTCAGTGACCATACAGATATAAATAAGTAAATATAGGGAAAAGAAAAATCTCTTCCTAATAACAAAAGCCAACTAAGAAATATGGTAACTATGGGCTTCCCTGGTAGTTCAGAGGTTAAAGCGTCTGCCTCCAATGTGGGAGACCCGGGTTCGATACCTGGGTCGGGAAGATCCCCTGGAGAAGGAAATGGCAATCCACTCCAGTATTCTTGCCTGGAGAATCCCATGGACAGAGAAGCCCAGTAGGTTACAGTCCACGGGGTCGCAAAGAGTCAGACACGACTGAGCAACTTCACCTCACCTTACCTATGATGTAATTAGAAAATCACCATTTGACAGCTATCAAAGGGGCAATTAATTCAGGTAAGAACTGTTGGTGGGGTCTGAAACTAGGGCATGAGAGTTGGATGAAGAAGGGCTATTACACACTCTCAAAGTGTCTCTCCAAAAGTAAGTGGTAATTACAGTGGGGACATAAAGCGCCTCTTTGGCAGAGGAGCTCGGCAACTGTGGCCCAGTGCGCTCCTATGAGGAGCTCTCCACATGTCTGTGACACTCACTGGACAAGGTCTTTGAAAGATGTGTGATTTATTTCATGATCCCATGGGCCAAGGCCCTTCTTTATGGACCCTGGATATGGAAAGACACATTGGTCAGGAACTTACGGACTATCTACTGAACCCTGAGGAACACTCAGTACAGAAGGCAATGGATTCTCAATACTTCCCTACTGATTTTCTCTTCCCATATAGAATATCTTTCATGTGAAAGGCTCTTGATCAAACACTCCAGGAACTGTTGAACTCTGAAATGGGGAAATTTAACACGCACACATGTCCAATGAGAGCCACACAAAGTACATTGATGAAGTTTATTGTTAAAGATTTCATGTTTTAGAGAAGCTTTAGGTTCACAACAAACTGAGAGGAAGGAACAGACTTCTCCCTTTCTTTTCCCTTCCCATATCCCCAGTCTTTCCCGCTGTCAACACCTCCCATCATTTGGTACATTTGTCAAATTGACAAACCTCTGTGGACACTTCATCAGCACCAGGAGCCCATAGTTTGCACTACAGTTCACTCTGGTGTTGGGCATTCAGTGGGTTTGCACAAACATAAGACACATATCCATGACTAGAGCATTATGCAGAGTAGGTTCACTGTCCTAAACAGCCTCTGGGCTCCCCTTCCTCATCTCTCACTCCCTGCTGACTGCTGGCTCTGATCCTTAGACTCTCCCAAGCGTTTTTTGTTTTGCAAAATATCATATAGTTGGACTCACACAGTCTGTAGGCAGAGGTGAACTTCTCACTTGAGTAGACCAACAATGGTCAAATGATTAATAACACTCATCAGTTATTTTGGTGTTTGTGGGGCACAAAATACTAAGGACATTGCTTGTTTGCATAGACTCTAATGCAGTTATTTCTGTGTACTTTGTAGATCTATTATTAGCAGCAAGGAGAGGACCCAGCAGGAAAGGTGAACTTGCTTGCTGTCCAACCTGAACCACTGTCCATGTCCGACCTCGGGAAGACAGCCTCACGGGCTTCAAGAGTCAGTGCTTAAACGACTGTGTGATCTCACCATGCAAGGAATCTCAAAGAGTCAAACTCAGATGGAGAGATGAGAACTATGTTCTCCAGGGTCTGAGGGAGAGGGTGATGGAGAGGTGAGAGATAAGGGTACCAAGTTTCGGGTACACAAGGTACATAAGTTCTAGAGATTGGTTGCACAGCATACCTAACATCACTCTGTAGGATAGTTAAATTTTGGTAAGAGGGTAGATCTCATGTCAAATGTTCTTACCATGAAAATAAAAATAATGGGACCTCCCTGGTGGTTCAGTGGTTAAGAATACATCTTCCAATGCAGGGGACATGGGTTCAATCCCTGCTCAGGGAACTAAGATCCCACAGGTTCAGTTAAGCCAGTGCCCCACAGCTAACATTCAGACAGCCAAATAAATATATTATACAATATATTTTTTAAAGACAGTAATAACAGGGGCAGGGGAAAACTTAGGGAAGCGTTGGATCCATTCATGACCTGGTGATGGTTTCTCGGGTGTATACCAAGAATGTGTTAGTCACTTAGTCAGGTCTGGTTCTTTGGGACCCGGCAGGCTCCTCCACCCGTGGAATTGTCCAGGCAAGAATACTGGAGTGGGTAGCCATTCCTGTCTCCACTGGATCTTCCTGACCCAGGGATCGAACCCAAGTCTTCCGCATTGCAGGCAGATTCCTTATCATCTGAGCCACCAGGGAAGCACACTCACCTCCAAAATCATACACTAAGTATGAACAGCTTTTTCTAGGTCAATTATGCCGCAATAAAAGGTGTTTTTTTCCCTAAGAACAATGAAGGCAAAACAGTTCAAGAGAAACTGAATCAAAGCATGTTTACAAGCCTCTCAGTAGCTGACCGAGGGACAAATTCCTCCAAAGAAAGCAGGGGATGTTTTCTCCCTTTTATTTGAAAACAGTGTAGCACCCTAAGACACTCAATTCGAGCAGCCTTGGAAATGCAGCGCCTACTAACGCCTCTCGCCTCTCGCCTCTTGGCGCGAGTGGAAGGCGTTCCTTTCCTCCCTCATTTCCTGACATGCAGAATTCTGAATGGCTTCCCCTCAGGGACGAGCGAGATTTGCCCCTTCAGAAAGTAAACACTGTGGTTGGGATGCCAGAACGTAGTCAGGTGTTACACCTCATCCGACAGTAAACAGTACTTTAAAAATGAAATTCTTGAAGACTTTGGGGTTGGGATAAAATTTACATCAGCATTATTATGCAAAACGTGTTTCCTATGCAAATGAATAGCATAAATAATACTCATGGTAAGGGAGCTTGGCTAAGATAAAAGTATGTATTTTCAAGCCTTCAGAAATGTGCAAAGAGGGCAGGCACGGCCCTCACTCCATTTCACCTCAAGGCATGCTTTGGGAGTCACAGGCGTGCACTTGCTCTTAAGACCTTGCTGTTCAGCATGGTCTGCAGACAGCCAGGGAGCCCCGGAACCCACTCCAGACCCAACTGGGTTGACAACTGAGCATCTGACAGTTGGAGAAGTGGGGGAGGCTGGCATCCAATCATTTCTAAGTAATAACTTGTGAGTTAGAGTCTTCTTCCTAGAATCACTGGACACAATGGAGAAGGCCAGGAAGTCCATCCTCCCATCACAAACGCTCTTGGACTGGTGAGAGATTTGTTAACCTCTCTGCCTGCTTCCACAGATGGATACTGGGGAGCAGGCCAGCTCCTGGTATGTCTCTGCTCCCTCCTGGTGCTCAGAATGCGATGGGAAGGGAAACTTTCTACCTAGTCAGGTCCGCCAAACTGCCCCCAAATACCAGCGGATGACCATGTGTAGGGATGTGAGAGCTGGACCATAAAGAAGGGTGAACAATTGATGCTTTTGAACTGTGATGCTGGGGAGGACTTGAGAGGCCCTTGGACTGCAGGGAGATCAAACCAGTCCATCCTAAAGGAAATCAGTCCTGAATATTCATTGGAGGGACTGATGCTAAAGCTGAAGCTCCAATGCTTGTATCTGGCCTCCAAGGCTTGTATCCTGCTTACTCTCAGTTCTCTCTTGTCTTTTTTATGAATATTCTCCTTCAATGAATTAACTCATCAGTCCCCATTTGGGGGCTCTTTGTCTTGAAAAGCTCATTATTTCAGAGGAAGTGCCCCATGAATTAAAAAAAAAAAAAAAGAAAACCCAAACACTGACAGTTATAATTAGATAGCTGAGATGAGGAGAGGTCCTGTGTGTGTCACCTGAGGAGAGGTCCTTTGGCCACCTGATGAAAAGAGCCAGCTCACTGGAAAAGACCCTGATGCTGGGAAAGATCAAAGGTGGGAGAAGGGGACAACAGAGGATGAGATGGTTGGATGGCATCACCGACTCAATGTAATGTGTTTGAACAAACTCTAGGAGGTAGTGAAGGACAGGGAAGCCTGGCAAGCTACCCCTATGGGGTCGCAAGGAGCTGGATACAACTTAGTGACTCAGCAACAACCACAACCAGTGGATGGAGACTCGCATTCACACCCCGATTCAGTTTCCTCCAGCAGCTGACATCTCGAGGAATTTCCACATAGAACCACTAATGGATAATCACATTGGTCACATCACAGCCTTTACCCCAAAATCCTATCCTTGTACTTGACACACTACCAGCTTTGCTCACAACTCATTCTGAAAATTCATCTTTCCGCGTAATTCTTCCAGTAGCATCTCCAGATTTTTATGCAGAGATGGAGGTGAAATTCTCTTTCCTTTCATCTAATTTCACAAATACACACACACACACAGAGGACCTCTCCTCATCCCAGCTATCTAATTATAACTGTCGGTGTTTGGGGTTTTTTTATTCATGGGGCACTTCCTCTGAAATAATGAGCTTTTCAATACAAAGAGCCCCAAAATGGTGGCTGATGAGTTAATTCACTGACGGAGAATATTCATAAAAAAAGACAAGAGAGAACTGAGAGTAAGCAGGATACAAGCCTTGGAGGTTCAGAGAGGCCCGTCTCATCTTTTGCTGAAAATCACAAAGACAAATTGTTTTGAAAACTACTAATGACATTTTTGTCTCTTTTTCATGAGTAAGCATGACATTTCTACAGCTGGATCTCAACAGAAGATCAGACCCCATGTGATGCTGCCATGTTGGCTCTGGGCTTGGGACCCCACACGCGAACCACGGCCTGCCATGTTCCCACTGGAAAGAGAAAGCCTCGTGTAGTCTGAATGAGCGACGTGGCTCACGGCTGAGCCCTGGCTCATCCCTGCAGCCCTTGGCTTTGGATAGTCCCACAGATTCCAGAGAGCAGAGTTTAGGAACATCGTGAACATAGAGAAGGGCTTTCTGTTTTTCATCAGGTCTGTATTTATAACCCTGGAGAAGACTCCAACTGCATCTCATGATAATAAATCCCCAACTCCAGGCTGGGCTGGATTTTCCTCATAGTTAGCTGCTGCGTCTTTTGAATTTATTTAATTTTTTAAAAAAATCGCCTCCCTTCTGATGTGCATTTGGGATGCAGTTGTTTCTTCAAAGCCTGGTTGATTGGTGAAGACTTGGAACACCGGGCAGAGAGCATCCCAAACGCCCTGCCTTGCAGCCCTGCTTCCGGCCCTTTGTTTTCAGCATCGGCCACAGTCTGGGTCCAGATGCAGTGAGGGGGACTGCCGGAGAGATCCGATCCGGCACTGAAATCGCTCCTTCGCCACCACTCCAGCTGTACTCGCTGTGTAACCCTGGGGTACCAGAAGGTGTCTGCTTTCAGTGGCTTGTTAGTCGTGTTTTTTCCCCCAGTTTAAAAACACACAAGTATCTAGGGGTTGCATTCTGCAGTTGGCAGGCAGCAGGAGCGTCCCAGGTAGTCAAGATCCTTCAAGGGCATGGCATTGCCGGCCGTGCCCCAGGTGCCCCTCACTCTGAGATTCACGGTTGATTGCAGACTGGAGCCCTTGGCTGGCACCCGGCCATTTTGAGGCATGGGTGCGCACCACGCTCAGCTCAAGTCAGCTGTAATCACCAGGGCAGGTCCACGGGGACTGGGGGCCAGGGACCGGACTGGGATGGTGGGGAGCCAGGAGGGTGCGGCTGTCACCCCAGGGAAAGACTCACACTTCCACCGACACCTTGCTGGAGCTATCAGGTAACAGCAGCAGCTGTCCCGGGCAGCAGAGACAGGAGGCAGTGCACCTGTTTGCAACATGCTTCATTATCATCCACATCCGTGTGGTCATTAAGGGTAAAGCTTTGGTAAAATATGGCACACGGGGAGCATGGCTCCTCCATAAGATGCCGGCAGCTTTACAGCCAGTGGGGCAATTAGAGGCCAAGCCCCCCACCCCACCCCCCCGCCACCAACCGACCGCAGGGGCCCCTCAGAGAAAGTTCCTGATCACTTCCTGTGGTCAGAATCACTCGTTGATTCTGAGCTCATTTTCTCTGAGGTTTTTTTTTCTTTTTTTCCTAATCCTCTTGTTTCCTCACAGTTGCTACAAAAGTTGTTCCCATCCGCTGGCCAGTCGGCCAGGATGGCTTTACATTTATTTAATTGTCCTTTCTACCTGGCTTGCCTCCGTGAGGAGGCAATCAAGGCCGAGGTCAGCTGGACAAGTTGCCAATAAGGCAGGCCGTTGAGAAATGGTCACGTTCGCGGGATTTTGACATCTCATCGCTTTTGCTGTGCACTTGGCTGCCTCGCCTGCAAGCCCTCTCACTGCAGCGGGTCATCTGGTGGTGCCAGCCAGGTCCCATAACCCTCTAACATTTGTCAGCCTGGACGGGAGGGGCTCCACGGGGGCAGGTCAGGATTATTGGCTGGAGTGGCTTTTTGTGTGTGTTTTTCAGAATTTCTGTGAGCCTGCTTGTTGTAAAAACAGGCGAGAATGACCCACAAGGTGATGATCAGAAAGACAAACATTAATCTATCAGTCCGGGTCCGAAGATGGCAGAGCCTGTGGAGACAAGCATGGAGATGGATGGAGCAAGGATGCTGTCCATCTCGCAGGCAGCCGGCCCCAGGCCGAGGACCACGCTCCACCGTGACCTCACATCCAAGGCAGTTCCAAGGCGCATCTCTGCACGTGAGACCCGTGGACCATGGAAACGTGGATCTGGACTGAAGGGCTCTTCCCCGGGGTCAGGGGGGCAATGCCAGCATCCCATCCCATCTCTCCCTCCCCGCAAGCCCCCTCCTTTCTTCTTTGGTGGCAGAGACAGGGGACCACCTGACCACAGCCTACGGCCCTGTTCCTGACACTCAGGGGTCCCCATCTGTCTTCCACGTCAGCCTAGCAAACCAGCCACAAGGCAAGCTGTGCACCGTGTTCCTAAAAGGCAAAGAGTCGCTCTCTGAAGCCAGAGACCCGGCAGTGGCAGCTGGAGTGGTGGTTTCCTCAGAGCGAAAACCAGACTGCACTGACAAATTGTTCCAGTGATTGACTTTAACTTTCCCCCTGTTTGTAGCAAGAGGGCAGGTCTGCGAAGTTTCCAGTCAAAATGGCTCATGAATGGGTAATCACAACACGCTTACAGTCTTTTGATTTCCTGACAGATCCGTGGTGCTCGGGAATTCCGCGTGATTGATGGCTGTTGACTGACAATGGGTTTTATGGAATAATGATCAGGGTCCCCAGACGGCAAGCGGCTGAATGCACAGACGAAACGCCCTCCCTGAGAGGGGTACACAAGTCGGGGCACACAGCCCAGCTCGCCCCACACAGACCCAGAGCATGAACCACAGAGAGGACGTGTCATTCCGGGAGCCGCTGGGCTGCCCGGGACGGCCTCCTCCCCTTCCTCCCCCAACCTCCCCAACCCCACCCCACGCCCATGGTGGTCCCTCTGGGCAAGCCCACAACCCGCCACCCCCCAGCAGGAGAGCCCAGGCCGCCTGCAGTGCCTCCTCCACAGGAAGGGAGTGAGCCAAGCAAGGTCTAGGAAACCCAGGGGGCGTATCAAGTCCCTCCCTGAACCTGGCGGGAAAGCCAAGCCTGTGTCCTTTTGAGGCCCCACAGCGCGGGGAGCAGAAGCAGCAGAGTGCCCCGAAGCAGCTGCCCCGCAGGCCCTCAGACAAGACCCACGGCCCGCTCTGCACTCGTGGGCGCAAAGGCCGCTTGTAAGTTACCCCGATTTGGCTGACATTGTTCGTTCCATCGTATCCTGGAACCCAGTTGAACTGGGGGCAGGTAAGGGGATGGTGGGCTGGGGCTGGCCCAGACCAGAGCCCCCTGAGGCGTTCTGGGGGAGCTCAGCTGCGGGGCCAAGGGTCCATTCTGCCTGCCTGTGCCGGGTGACAGAGACGCTGCTGTGACTAGATGCGGAGCTGCCAGGGGCCCACGTCCCAGGAGCAGGGCTCCCGCAAACACGAGGGGGTGCTGCGGGGAGCCCTGCAGGTGGTGGTGTCCGAAATACCCGCAGGAACCAGGCAGCCATGCTGAGCTTCCCCGGGGCAGAAGCGGGCCACGTGCTTTCCACACCTTCTTAACAGCCTCCCCGGCGGCCATCGCTGTTGCTACTATTACATCCTTGTGACACAGACAGTGGGTGCAGTTGGGAGATCAGAAGCTCTGCGCAGAGACCTAGACCCAGGCCAGCGCTGGTGGTAAAGAACCAGTCACCAAAGACAGAATAGGGAGACGAGCAGCTCAGAGCCTCGTGCACACTCTGCACCAGACCAGGGGACAGGAAGACTCCAGCCAGCGCTGTGAATCCCCTTGAGGCGGGCACACACAACAGGACCTTGATAGGATTCAGCAACAGAGAAAACTGTGGCGCCTCCCAGTAAGAGCGACATAAAGTAAGATCCTCAGAACCAGTCCAGTGGCGAGACAAACACCAAAGGCAGAAAGCTTCCCGGTGGGTGAGGAAGCCGGTCTCTGAAGGGCGAGAGATTTTCCCAGTGTGCCAAGAATCGCAAGCCCAGGGCCATCTTCTAACAGAGACGTTTCAGGATTGATGAGATGGCCAGTCGGAAACCTCTCCATCTTCAGGGTGGGAGCCATGCCTTTGTTATAGGCTGAACTGTATTTAATCAATATTTATTCCTGCATTATTAGCTGTAAGAACCATAATAGAAAAAAAAAAGTGTCATGTAAATATAAAGTCTTATTACAGCCAGCAAATTGAATGCATACACTGATTCATTTGAAATCTGTTTGGATATCCCTCAGATTTTATTGCCAAGTTTTCTGGATGTTCTGTTTGAACTGGTGACTTTCAAAATTGATGCTGAGGGCAAGCGACAGTGCTAATTAGTGCATGAGCTCCTCACATCTGAAAATCTGGGAATGCGTCCTTCTTGGGTCAAAAGTGAAAATGAGCTTGGTTCTCTCACTCTGATCCCTGTTGACACTGTCATCATCAGAGAACTATCACAGTCTTTGGCAGAGCCACCCGGCCGTGTCGGGAGAGACTCCAACCCAGGGTGGCCGGGGCCGGTGGCAGAACCAGGCCAGGCCAGCAGGTAGAGATGGCTCCGGAGAAGGGCCGTCACATCACACAAATGACACTGACCAGCGCTACAGCCCTTTGATTTCATGAGCAGTAGATTCATATGGCCCGATTTTAGAGGAGGGGAAAAAAAAGGAAGGAAGGAATTAATGACGCATAGCCAATCTGAAAGATAGTGTTATCTACTATATTTCACGACTTGCGTTTCATCTCATTGCTTGTGCCCCATAATCTTAAGTCGCATAAGCATATAAAACGGTGCGACACAGCAGCACACAAGACCCTGCACAATAAAGTGCCACACGGCACAGCCACCACCTCTGAACTGGTCTACATGATCATGAGGCACCGGGTGTGATGGGAGGACTGGGCAGCAATTCCTGAGGCTCTGCACCCATGAGGGCGGAGATCTGATGCCTGGAAGGGGCTGAGGGGGCAGATATGGTTCAGGACTGGAGGGGCGTGGGTCAAAGGGAACGGCCACTGGTTCTCTCATTCATTCATTCACTCACTTGCTCATCCACCAGTCGTGTTAAGACCGCCCTGAGGTGGGATTTCCCTAGTGATCCAGTGGTTAAGACACTGCCTTGCAAGGCAGGGGACACAGGAGCAATCCTTGGTCAAGGACTTAAGATCCCACGTGCCTTGGAGCAACTAAACCTGTGCACCACCCTATGGAGCCTGCATGCTCCGGGGCCTGTGTGCCACAGCCAGAGTCTAGGCACCTCCACAAAAGGTCTCCTACGGCGCAGCTAAGACCCAGTGCAGCAAAGCAACAGATACATGCTTTCATGCAAAAGCTAGACGCACGCAGTCCTGTCCGACTCTTTGTGACCTCTGGACTATACAAACCATGGCATTCTCCAGGCCAGAATACTGGAGTGGGTAGCTGTTCCCTTCTCCAAGGGATCTTTCCAACCCAGGGGTCAAACTCAAGTCTCCCACATGACAGGCAGATTCTTTACCAGCTGAACCACAAGGGAAGCCCAAGAATACTGGACTGGGTAGCCTATCCCTTCTCCAGTGGATCTTCCTGACCCAGGAACTGAAACCAGGTTACTTATATACATATACATATATTTATATATATGACTGCAGCCATGAAATTAGAAGACACTTACTCCTTGGAAGAAAAGTTATGACCAACCTAGATAGCATATTCAAAAGCAGAGACATTACTTTGCCAACTAAGGTCCGTCTAGTCAAGGCTATGGTTTTTCCTGTGGTCATGTATGGATGTGAGAGTTGGACTGTGAAGAAGGCTGAGCACTGAAGAATTGATGCTTTTGAACTGTGGTGTTGGAGAAGACTCTTGAGAGTCCCTCAGACTACAAGGAGATCCTACCAGTCCATTCTGAAAGAGATCAGCCCTGGGATTTCTTTGGAAGGAATGATGCCAAAGCTGAAACTCCAGTACTTTGGCCACCTCATGTGAAGAGTTGACTCATTGGAAAAGACTCTGATGCTGGGAGGGATTGGGGGCAGGAGGAGAAGGGGACAGCAGAGGATGAGATGGCTGGATGGCATCACTGACTTGATGGATGTGAGTCTGAGTGAACTCTGGGAGTTGGTGATAGACAGGGAGGCCTGGTATGCTGTGATTCATGAGGTCTCAAAGAGTCGGACACGACTGAGTGACTGAACTGAACTGACTGATATATATATGCATATAAAGTATATATGTGTATATAAAGTATGTATGTGTATATAAAGTATATATATATGTATATAAAGTATATATATATATAGACGGCAGTATAAAGATTGCCCTGAAAAACCCAAAGGACTCTAGAGTCCCAAGCAGGAGTTTCTCAGGGGCTAAAATCAATGCAAAGAAACCAAGCCATGAAGTGAATCTGGGTCATTCCTGTGGGCTGGTCCCAACAGCCCCACAAAACGAGAGCAAAGTGCTTGATGCTATGGGCTCCGACCACACTCTCCATGAGCATGCAAGGAGACACAGAGGCCAGGCTATCCAAACCCGACCCAAGAGGGTTCTCCAACCCCTGACAGGGCAGCCAAAGGTGCAGGGCAGCCAAAGGTGTGGCCCAGTAGGCAACAAGGGGAGCCCCTGGCTCAGGGCGGTGCCTGCAGTGCGGGCCTGGAGGGAGCTGGACCGCAGGGCCAGGAACATCAGAATCCACTTGTTCAGTGAAGTGGAAGTGAAAGTCGCTCAGTCGTGTCCGACTCTTTGCGACCCCATGGACTGTAACCCACCAGGCTCCTCTGTCCATGGAATTTTCCAGGCAAAAATAGTGGGGTGGGTTGCCATTTCCTTCTCCACTTCTTCAGAGGTTCTGAATTTCATAGAGAATTACCAGATATCAGGGGAAAAAGAGACGTAAGGCCAAAATGGTGAAACAACACCCCCAGTCTCAAACACAGGGGTGAGGACCAGCAGACATGTCGCCCACCCTTAGTACAGACACTCGGACTCAGGACAGAAAGGAGAGGAAGTCTGGAGCTGGGCAGGCAGCACAGAGCCCGAGCCCAGCCCCCCAGGCACAGACTCCCTGTCATCTCACGTATCCAGGGGAGCATCTGCAGGTCCTGCTCCCCAGACCTGCAGACCACACTGAGCGCTTGACTCATCCTGCGCTCCGAGTCCTCACGGTCACAGCCAAGGGGGCTGGGCCACTCCCACCCCACCGCGAGGTCCCCGTCCAAGGCTGCCCCACTCAGCACTCTCCAAGCACTGAAGTCCTGAGAGTCATCAGCCACCTTGCTGGGGACATCTAATAACGTCACCCACAATGTGGACCGCTTCCGAAGGTCACCGGGGAGCCAAGGCCTGTGTGGGAGGGATGGCGTGGCCTGATCTGAGGGCCACCACCCTGCCCCCCGCATCTTTAATTGACACCTTGGGGTAAGCATTAACTGAGCAACAGCAGGAGAGGGAGCTGCTGATGGCAGGACAGGACCCCCGCACCGTCTGCGGAGGTGCCCAGCCTCAGCGACATCCTCCACGCAATAATTCCATTTTATGTCTTTCACATTTAATAGCAAATTCGCCATTTAATCTCTCAGACAGAAGTGACTTATTCTCCATCTACCACGCCCCACACCGCTCTCATCTCGTGCCACTCACACTGGCCGGTGGCGTGAGGCCCATCTCGCTCCCGCGTCAGGCCCATTTTTTCATTAGCTCACATCCTTCCTGAGGTGGCCTCCTTTCCAGATGGCTGATCAGCAATCAACACTAGTTTGTTTCAATCAGAACAGCGCCCGTAACTTCTCATTTAAAAACTGCTCCTCAGAAGCACATTAGCAGGAGGCATGGAGCCACACGGTGATTGTAACAATGGGTTTTTCTCTTCCTTGAGAAAAAATGGTGCTGAAATCCAAAGACAAAAAGAAAAAAAAATTCCATATATTTGCATATCACTCCGCAGACCTCAATGCAGATTTAAGTCTGTCCTAATTGTGAATGGCTCTGGTGTTCCCTGAAGCCCCTGCTGGCTCAGATGGTAAAGAATCTGCCTACAACACAGGAGACCTGGGTTTGATCCCTGGGTCAGGAAGATCCCCTGGAGAAAGGAATGGCAACCCACTCCAGTATTCTTGCCTGGAGAATCCCATGGACAGAGGAGCCTGGCGGGCTACAGTCCATGGGTCCCAAAGAGTCAGACATAACTAAGTGACTAACACACCATACTACACGATTACGGTGTACCCCATGAGTTAGGAAGGGAAGTAATAAACCCTCTTTTCAATCTTGGAATGGAGACAGGGGGTAAATACTTTCCCTCAACACACAGACCCAGGAACATTGTAAGTTCAAAGCAAGCCCATGATTCTGGGCGAGATTTAAATGTTAGATGTTAAGAACAGTAACAGGACCTCTTAAGAACATATTGCTAAAGAATAACCAAGGCTTCTCCTAGCATTCCTTCCTAGGGAGGAGAGAGAGATGATGTGGACCTCAGAAAAGGCAACACGGGTACTGGGGGTGTGTGGCACGTTCTAGAGCCCCCTCTGTCTGGCTGTCCCTCTGTCCCTGGTGACCCTTTGTGAATCATCCAGTTTCACCCCTGGCCCTGCTGCACTGCTGTTAAGCATGAACACATTTTCAGAGACCGGCTCGTCCATTCAGGGGCATGCTGATACTAATAACAGCAGACTTAAAGTGATCTTCTTGCCTTGCGCATCCTCCTGCGTTTCACCTGGGTGAAAGCAACATGGCCACACACACACTCAGAAACCAGCATTCGCCAGCTGCAGGGGACTGCTTCACAGCCGATCCCTGGTGAGGGTTTTGAAAATTCATCCATTTATTCGCAAAGCATGGGACGCTCAAATTCAACGTTGGGATCTTTATCATTGAAGCAGCTGAGGTTGGAAATGTTCTTCAATTCCATTCCTAAAAAAAAAAAAAAAAAAACACGAATGAGTCACGAATTGTCTGGAATATACTGTAGTCCTCGCTGCCCCAGGGGACACTGCTCAGCACTGATCATCTTCCACATCAGCATATTAGCCCATTAGATATGTTGTCTTTGTTCTAAATATAACCAGGACTCCTCTTTTGGAACTGCCCATGCGAAACAAATCGAAGATATGTAGAACCTGCAGCTGAAAATGGTCTTTTAGATGTCATTGTCCAAGCTGAGGATGACAGAATCCAACTTCATAGCGGAGCTGAGTCAAGGTACGCGCTGGTCAAAGGCAAGCGTGACCGCTGTCCTGACTCCCCTGCCCGGCCGTGTTCCTTGGTAGCTGCACTAAGGTCTAGAAGGGGCCGTGGCCCAGAAGGATCGCGGTCCAAAAGAGGCACGGTCCAGGAGGGGCGTGGTTGGAAGATTGTGTTCACCTATGGCTGATTCGTGTCAATGTATGGCAAAACAAATACAGTATTGTAATTTAAATTAATTAATTAATTAATTAATTAATTTTAAAAAAACAAAATTAGGGGTGGGAATAAACAGGATACATGCTTGCTTATGCAACATGATTCTAAGTTAAAAGATGTGTAAAAGGAAAAAAAAGTCTATATGGAAAAAATACGCCCAATTCAAATGCTGCTTTTCTGAGTGCTCTATATAAGGGAGTTATTTGATGACATTTATTTACAGTTATTTAGTTATAAATATTGATAATTTATAATTCTAAAAACATTTCATAGGGCCTTCACATGGAAGTCTCACTTTATCCTTCTAACAATTGAAAGGGAAACAGCCTGAATATTACCATCATTTCATGTAAGAATTTGATACTTACAAGATACTCTGCATTGTTCTTACAATATCATTAAACATTAACAGATTACACAATTTAAAAAAAACACACACACACCCAAAAGAGGCACGGTCCAGGAGGGGCGTGGTCCAGAGGGGGCGTGGCCCAGGAGGGTGTGGCCCCATGTGGGAGTGTCTCCGAGGGGTGTGGCCCAGAAGGGCGTGGCCAGGCCCCTCTGAGAGGCTGGGATTCTCCTAGCGCACAGGTGAGGGTCTTATGAGACTTTAAATCCAGCCCCGTTTTTACCAGCTAGGCTGGCGTCCAGTAAGCTCATCTGATGTCCACATAGTTTGAACCCTGTAATCGCTGTTGTAATATTTATTCCAGATTTGGAAGTTTGAAAGGAAAAGAGAAAATGAACACATTAATAAATGTACTTATTTTTGTGTTGTGCACTAAATGAAGCTTTTTTAAGCCATGAGGGGTTGCAATTTTGTGTGTGTTTTACAGATATTATCGATGTTTTGGAAGAGCTGCTTTATAAATAACTTCTTAATCCCCTAAGGCCCCAGCCTCACACAATCTAGCACTTTGGATAAACCAATGTGAGAGAAAAGTGTAGTAAGCCAGAAAGAAGAACACTGATACAGTATACTAACTCATATATATGGAATTTAGAAAGATGGTAACGATAACCCTGTATGCAAGACAGCAAAAGAGACACATATATATAGAGAACAGTCATTTGGACTCTGTGGGAGAGGAAGAGGGTGGGATGATTTGGGAGAATGGCATTGAAACATGTATAATATATAACAAACGAATCGCCAGTCCAGGTTCAATGCAGGATACAGGGTGCTTAGGGCTGGTGCACTGGGATGACCCAGAGGGATGGTATGGGGTGGGAGGAGGGAGGGGGTTCAGCATGGGGAACACGTGTATACCTGTGGCAGATTCATGTTGATGTATGGCAAGACCAATACAATACTGTAAAGTAAAAAATAAAACAAAATAAATGAAAATGAAAATTCCACTGGGGGTGGGGGTGGGGGAAGAAAAGTATAAAATCAGAGAAAAATTAGAAGGATGAAGAGAGGAAAAAGCTATAGAAATGGCAGCTGTCACTGCTGTTCTCTTGTGCAAGTTTGCTGAGACGTGAAGTGGCCTAAACCCTTGAGCCAACAACTCGGGTTTCGCATGAGTCCTGCAGAACCTGACAATGGGAGTCAAGACCATCTGCCAGGCACCGCTAGGGGAGTCAGCAGCAGGGTTCCCCCAGCACCTCAGCCTCACATCCCCAGCACAGTACTGCCCATGGCTGGTACTTTTGCTTTTGTATGAACCTATCCTTTGTGGACAAAAAAAAAAAAAGAAAAGAAGGAGAAAATGTAACAATTGGTTTGTCCTTTGTCTTCATAACTGGCCACAGATGGCATTGATTTTGTCAAGAGTCAGAAGGCTCCATCCTCCTTGGAATATCCAGAGGGACTGTTATAGATGCTGATGGCAACTCCTAAAAGAGATTCAAGATTACTTCTACTCAGGTTCAAAAGATGTTTTGAAAACCTCCCAAGGAAAGACTCTTCCAGTAATGGACGGAAGCAAGCCTAGAGACATGAAATCTCTTACCCAAGGTCCCTAGGTCCCAGGTGGCAGAGATGAGACTGGGACCGAGGTCCTTAACTGGACTATTTTGGAAAAATGATCATTAAGAGTTTCAATCAGGCTTCTTTATTTGGAAAAGTAGGTTCTGTTGTCTGTGGACAAATCTGTCCTCTGTGTCAAGGCAGGACACATGGCCTCTGGCGCCAAGGAGCCTCACTTCTGATGAGAAGATGTTGCTGTTCAGTTACTCAGTCATGTCCAACTCTTGCAACCCCATGGAGCTATATACTTCTGACACATTCTCGTCCTGGCCAGAAAACACACTGCCTTTTCTGGATGTTGCTTTAAATCGTAATGAGCACAACAGTTGTGTATCACACTCATCCATGGTGTGGTGAGCTGATCTCATCCTTTGAGTTCAATCTGTGTAGGGAAAAATGTTTCTCATGTTCAAGACACAAGTTTGTGTGTTCCCTTGGTCCCATCTCTAAATGTCCTCGGACATACTAGTTTGAACAAATTAGATGTTGAAATAGACATCTTCCCTCTCCTTACCTCTGCCCCGACTTTGTCTGCCTTCAGGGTGCTTCCTAATGTAGATTAAACAAGCAGTCATTTGTTGTTCAGTTGCTAAGTTATGTCCAAATCTTTGCAACCCTATGAACTGCAACACTCCAGGCTCCCCTGTCCTCCACTATCTCCTGGAGTTTCCTCAAGACCACGTCCAAAGGTCACTGGGGAAGCCAAGACCTGCACAGGAGGGGCTATGGGCCTGATGCGAGAGTAGTTACCCTGCCCCTACCCCCACACCTTTCATTGGCCTTGAGAAGACGACAGTCCATGAAATCCTGGAGTCTGAACACGGAGCTGGAGGGGAGCATACACTCCCACCCACACTGATGCCTCATGTATTTATCTCACAAAAGATTATTCATTGACTTCTACACCCGTTCAGTTCAGTTCAGTCGCTCAGTCATGTCCGACTCTTTGCTGCCCCATGAATCGCAGCACGCCAGGCCTCCCTATCCATCACCAACTCCCAGAGTTCACTCAGACACACGTCCATCGAATCAGTGATGCCATCCAGCTATCTCATCCTCTGCTGTCCCCTTCTCCTCCTGCCCCCAATCCTCCAGCATCAGAGTCTTTTCCAATGAGTCAATTCTTCGCATGAGGTGGCCAAAGTACTGGAGTTTCAGCTTTAGCATTATTCCTTCCAAAGAAATCCCAGGGCTGATCTCCTTCAGAATGGATTGGTTGGATCTCCCTGCAGTCCAAGGGACTCTCAAGAGTCTTCTCCAACACCACAGTTCAAAAGCATCAATTCTTCAGTGCTCAGCCTTCTTCACAGTCCAACTCTCACATCCATACATGACCACAGGAAAAACCATAGCCTTGACTAGACGGACCTTAGTCGGCAAAGTAATGTCTCTGCTTTTGAATATGCTATCTAGGTTGGTCATAACTTTTCTTCCAAGGAGTAAGCGTCTTCTAATTTCATGGCTGCAGTCACCATCTGCAGTGATTTTGGAGCCCCCAAAAATAAAGTCTGACACTGTTTCCCCATCTATTTCCCATGAAGTGATGGGACTGGATGCCATGATCTTCGTTTTCCGAATGTTGAGCTTTAAGCAGCTTTCTCACTCTCTACTTTCACTTTCATCAAGAGGCTGTTTAGTTCTTCTTCACTTTCTGCCATCAGGGTGGTGTCATCTGCATATCTGAGGTTATTGATATTTCTCCCAGCAATCTTGATTCCAGCTTGTGCTTCTTCCAGCTCAGCATTTCTCATGATGTACTCTGCATATAAGTTAAATAAGCAGGGTGACAATATACAGCCTTGACGTACTCCTTTTCCTATTTGGAACCAGTCTGTTGTTCCATGTCCAGTTCTAACTGTTGCTTCTGGACCTACATACAGATTTCTCAAGAGGCAGGTCAGGTGGTCTGGTATTCCCATCTCTTTCAGAATTATCCACAGTTGATTGTGATCCACACAGTCAAAGGCTTTGGCATAGTCAATAAAGCAGAAATAGATGTTTTTCTGGAACTCTCTTGCTTTTTTGATGATCCATTGAATGTTGCAATTTGATCTCTGGTTCCTCTGCCTTTTCTAAAACCAGCTTGAACATCTGGAAGTTCATGGTTCATGTATTGCTGAAGCCTGGCTTGGAAAATTTTGAGCATTACTTTACTAGCATGTGAGACGAGTGCAATTGTGCAGTAGTTTGAGCATTCTTTGGCATTGCTTTTCTTTGGGATGGAATGAAAACGGACCTTTTCCAGTCCTGTGGCCACTGCTGAGTTTTCCAGATTTGCTGGCATATTGAGTATAGCACTTTCACAGCATTATCTTTCAGAATTTGAAACAGCTCAACTGGAATTCCATCAGCTCCACTAGCTTTGTTTGTAGTGATGCTTTCTAAGGCCCAGTTGAGTTCACATTCCAGGATGAGTGATCACACCATTGTGATTATCTGGGTCATGAAGATCTTTTTTGTACAGTTCTTCTGTGTATTCTTGCCACCTCTTCTTAATATCTTCTGCTTCTGTTAGGTCCATACCATTTTTGTCCTTTATCAAGCCCATCTTTGCATGAAATGTTCCCTTGGTACCTCTAATTTTCTTGACGAGATCTCTAGTCTTTCCCATTCTGTTGTTTTCCTCTATTTCTTTGCATTGATAGCTGAAGAAGGCTTTCTTATCTCTTCTTACGATTCTTTGGAACTCTGCATTCAGATGCTTATATCTTTCCTTTTCTCCTTTGCTTTTCACTTCTCTTCTTTTCATAGCTATTTGTAAGGCCTCCCCAGACAGCCATTTTGCTTTTTTGCATTTCTTTTCCATGGGGGTGATCTTGATCCCTATCTCCTGTACAATGTCATGAACCTCATTCCATAGTTCATCAGGCACTCTATCTATCAGATCTAGGCCCTTAAATCTATTTCTCACTTCCACTGTATAATCATAAGGGATTTCATTTAGGTCATACCTGAATGGTCTACCAGTTTTCCCTACTTTCTTCAATTTAAGTCTGAATTTGGTAATAAGGAGCTCATGATCTGAGCCACAGTCAGCTCCTGGTCTTGTTTTTGTTGACTGTATAGAGCTTCTCCATCTCTGGCTGCAAAGACTTCTACACCAAGTCAACCCCAAATAAGTGCTACTTCTAAGAGATATGCGCCAAGCCCAATGGGAGCAGAAAGGGGATAGAAGCCAGGTGCAGGGTGGGGAAGCAGAGGGTCAGGGGCAACATCACAGAGGAGCACAGCACCAGACTGAAAGCTGGACAAGACCCAGAAGGACTGAGGCACTAGGTGCAGAGGAAATGCAGGTGAGCCAGGAGATATACACCCATCACAGGGCTCAGGGTCTATTAAAGGACCAGTGCTTAGATGTGGTTGGAGCAAAGCATCAGCCAGGAACCAGGGTGGGGGCTGAGGTCAAGCAGGAGCATGGTGGGGGCCGGTAGAGCTCCACTGCAAGGGTGGTGCGCCCCGACCTGTGTGTCTGACTGCGCCTTCCAGGAAGTTTCTACTATCTCTCCTTTGCCTGAAATGTTCTCTTCTCCATCACCTCTGCCCCGTCAGCTCTCTTCCATGCACTGCACCCTGGAGACCTCACCCAGGGACCACTCAGCTCCATTGGTCCCACCTGGTGGATATGACCTGCTGGTGGACACCTGGTGGACATGACCTCCTACCCTCTCTGGTTATTTTCTGCTGTAGGGTAGCAGCCCTCGCCTCCTCCTCCCCCATCCTCCTCCCTCCTTCCCCTCCCCATCCTCCTCTTCTCCCACCTCTTCTTCCTGGTCCAGCATGTACACACCACGGGCAGAGAATTTTAGGCAAAGAAGTGCTAAGATCATCTTTGCCTTCCTCCCCAAATCTGGAGATGATGGCAAGTAGGCTCATTTGTTCTTTCATTCCAAAATTCATCCTCCAAACACATCTTTGTGGGGAATCTACACTGTGCAGGGCTTGGCGCTCAGCATAGGGGCGCAGTGATGGGCAGAAGAGAAACCCTGCCTTCCGTGACAAAGCTCATTAAAGAGTCGGGACAAGGAACATTAGGCAAGGAACCACTCAGATACCCCCAAATCATGGGGCTTCTGCCCATGCGGACACAACAGAAGAATGTGGCCAAGTGTCTCCTAACAGTTCACAGAGTGTGACCTGTGACCTGCGTACTCAGTGATATCGGACACGGGCGCATAGCTCCGGCAAAGCCCGTTTTGACAACACGTCACTGCTGTAAACCCCACAGGATACATGCCTGACAACTTGCTACATGCCACGCGGTTTCCAAGACAGCAACGTTTCATTACAGGAAAAATTCTGGACAACTATCTGGTTATTTTCTACATTGACATGTCTCCTGGATTGGCGATCTGTAAGGAAGAATTTTGGAATAAAGGCATATCTCATATGCAAATGAAACTGACCTTCAAGTATGCTGGATTGTCTTCAGGTCCAAAATTGGATATGAGCCCACCTCCTCTCAGACTTGGAATCTTTTCTAAGACTTCCTAAACAACACACACACAAACCTATCTGCAAAGAATGATGTGGTGGTCAGAATTCTTTAGGAATTATTTACTACCTGGAGATGAAGAATTGACCTTTTGTTTGACTGACCTCTGTCACAAAGCAGGTATGTGTGCAGAAGTGATGTCTGTGTACACACGGGCTACAGTAGTGCACGAAGGGGAATCGGGAACATGCAGCCATGTGAGAGCACTTTCCACGTTTGTTTAGCTTTTCATAGAGAGATCCTGAATGGAACCAACAAAAGTCTTTTTGAAGGGGTTTAGGAAATGGAGTCACTCTCTGGAGCAGGAGAGGGGTAGGGTGCCTGCAGGACAGAATCGGAGGACTCACTCTAAGGCTTGCCTTGACCTTGCAATTTGACCTTGAGTAAATTGGCTCCTGCCCTATGCCTCACTTTCACCCAGTCTGTAAATCTGAGCCTAACAATGACCCTTACTTACCTCATGGGTATGCAGTGAAAAAAATAAAATAAGATAGCACTTCTGAACGTATGGAGAAACCTGCAGAGGTGCAGAAAAGATTGACAAGGATGAGTAAGAAGGAGTTGGATTCCTCCAACAAAGGTTAAAAACACAGAAGATAATTTAAGCTAAAAAGGAACACTGAGAAGTGACTCAATCATCGCCTTCCATTTAAGATGATGTTTTCTTGTTGGTCTGTCTCTTTTTCTTCCTCACATGCTCTCTCTCCCTCTCTCTCTCCCAGCCTAACAAACAGGAAGAAACCCTGTCCTTACCTATCACTCAGCTCCTCCCAACTCAACCAAACTATTAGCCTTCTGACTTTGCTGGACCCTGAATTGAGGTTACGTCTGGAAAGTTGCCTCGTCTGCCCCCTACATTCCCTTCAACCTCAGGCAAGTCTGCTGACATTGATCTGAAAAATCTCTAACCTTGCATCCAATTTCTGGGCTCCTGGGCCACCCAGAATTGTTAGAATAAAATACACAATAGTGTAAACTTGTCATACAACAAAATTCGTGTTAACCTAAGAGTGGTCTTTGTAGATTTCTTTTTAACCACTCCTGTGGTGGTTACTCCAGCAGTGGCCTGACCTCCAGCTTGATGGAAAATATTCAGACCTTTAAGGTCACTGATACAGAGAGAGGAACCCAGAGACAGGACCTGAGGAAACAACACAAGATCAATACTAATGTAGGCATTCCATGACCAATTCCTTCCAAAACAAGGTGAGCATGAAAGACACAGAACCTAGATGGAGCCTTGGCCAAAGCCTTGCAAACTAGATTCAAACCCTTGAGCTCTGCAAAAAACACAAGAATGTCTGTGCCACCAGCAAGAGACATGGAATAGCATGTAGAAACTGGGAGAAAATGTTAGAATTCAGCCTAGTATCAATTGTTTGAGAAACACACTGACGAAAAAAATTGTCCTACTCTCAACAAACAAACAAAAGACATCTTCCCTTCCTAACAGTCAATAACAGCCGACTCAGTTGGAACAGTAAATAGGCAAGTAGACAAAAAAGAAAGATGAGACAGCTCCAGGTCCCTCATAATGAAAACCACTAATGACACTTGGAGGGCCTTCATTTTTATATTATCTCTAGAGTTGCCAGCCAAGCACAGCAAGCCATTATTCCTAGTCACTGTCATTCAATCACTCATCAATAATTATTAGAAGCCAGTGAAAGCTGACTGGCACCTGAATTGACATCAAAACTTGGCCCTGTGATGCTTATTCATCAGTGGAAACTTGCCATCTTAGCAGAAAAGAGTGAGTGGGTGGGGCCTTTCATTAGGAGTCATAAATCCATGTTCCTCAAACCAGCACCTCTGCACACAGCAAATCAATGCTTCTCAAACTTCCGTGAGTTCAGGGACAGCATCCCATTGTTCAGACGTGTACTCCTGGCTCCCATTTGAAGACCCACTGATCACAACAAGCACCCAGTGGTTTCAAACCGCTGAGAATCCCTGTAATGAGTGTTTCTGAGCCTGGTGCCTCCTTGCCCCTCAATGACATGTTTGAGAGTATCTGTGAGTTCACACAGGGCAACTAACGATATAAAAATTTTGATTGTATTACAGTTGCTTTACAGTGTTATGTTAATTTCTGCTGAAGAATAGATACTGGCTCAGTGATAACAGGCTGAAAAACTCCATTTTTTCTAAAAACTACAGCAGCATATTTCTAAGAAATATACAGCAGCATATGACACAGAAACTCAGTGTGTTTCATTGCGTCAAAAATACTTTGTCCCCCATGTCTTGCCTCGTTTGCAGACCTAATAGACACTTCAAGAATGAGAGTATGTACCACTATTTTTTTTTTTTTAGCTCAGATCACATAGGGCTTAATTGTTAAACGAACATACCATTAATAGCAGTTATAGCATTGAACTGTCCTGTTTCAGCATCAAGGTCATAACCTACTGTTGATATGAGCTCTAGAATAGGATTACACTGTCATCCATAGCGTAACTTGCTCTGGTGATGAGTAATTTAGAACAACAGATGATAAGGCATTTTTGACTAGCTGGTCTAAATTATTCAGAGATGGCTTTATTCTCCAAGGTACCTCAACCAAAATTGTTAATCCATTAAAATCTATGTTAGCCCTTTAAAAAAATTATTTTTAAATTTTATTGCCGTGTAGTTGCTTTATACTGCTGTGTTAGTTTCTGCTGTAAGCAAAGTGAATCAGTGATATGTATACATATACTCCCTCTTTTTGGATTTTCTTCCTGTTTAGGTCATCACAGTGCACCAGTAGAGTTCTCCGTGCTAGACAGTACGTTCTATTAGCTATTTATTTTATACATAGTATCAATAGTGTATATGTGTCGATCCCAATCTCACAATTCATCCCATCCTCCCCTTTTCCTCTTGGTGTTCATAAATACGGCAAAGGACGAGATGCTTAGATGGTGACAGAAGAAGAGATGTTTGGATAGCATCACCGACTCAATGGACATGAGTTTGAGCAAGCTCTGGGAGATGGTGAAGGACAGGGAGGCCTGGTGTGCTACAGTCCATGGGGTTGCAAAGAGTTGGACATGACTGAACAACTGAACAAAAATCCACACATCTGTTCTCTACATCTACTTCTGCTTTGTAAATAAAATGGACAATACCAATTCTTTTTCAGGTTCCACATATATGCATTAATATATGGTATTTTCATACCTCTTACAAGTTTTCTTTTCATAAGTCCAATTGTCAAAGCACTTTGAGGTCATCAAACAAGACCTGATGTGGAATGACGGCCACTCTTCCCAGTCTGTAAGATTAAGTGAAGTCACTCAGTCATGTCCGACTCTGTGACCCTGTGGACTGTAGCCCACCAGGCTCCTCTGTCCATGGGATTCTCCAGGCAAGAATCCTGGAGTGGGCTGCCATTTCCTTCTCTGTCTGTAAGATTAGAACTTGTTAATGTTCACACGACCTGGGCAAGAGCTGAACAGTGAAGCCCAAAAGGGTGCCATCCCTCAGACGCACCTGAGGTTCACGCAGGTTCACCTGGGGGTCATTGCCAAAGGACACATGGAGACCACCCTCTGCAATTATTTTTGACAAGAATGGGTTAGTCTCTTCACCTTTCCAGTTCTTGCTCCAGCCCCCAGGTTTTCAAGGGGGTAGATAAATACAGTGCTGTTTTCTGGGTTTGTTTCACCATCTGTCAGTAGAGTGGGCCAATTTCAGACCATTTGCCGTTTTCATTATTGTCTCAAGGTTGTCACAAGAATTGATAAATTTCAGACTGTTTTTCTTGTCCTCATTACGATCTTAAGGTTGTCGTGAGAATAAATTGATTTTGTGCCATTTTTTGTCCTCATTACAGCCTTTGTCATGAGAATGGCTTCATTTTGGAGCCATTTTTGTTCTTGCAGCCATTTTCATCATGAGAGAAGAGATCCTTCCACAGAAAGGGAGGCGCCCGCATCCCCAAGGATGATTTTGGAGCAGGAAGCCCTCCCTTGGAGATCTGTGGAGGGGGGAGGGAGCACGTGCCTTCACGAGGGATTTCCCACCATGACTTCCGTGATCATGGAAAACAGACAAAAAGCAGAACCCCTGTTCAGGAACTGTTCTTTGCATTGTTTCCTCCCTGCTGTGGGGCAGAGAACATTCTAGACTCACTCTAGGGATCTTCCAAGGGGTGCAAACAAGTGGTCCAGAAAACAGAGTGCACAGAGGAAGGCCATATTCGTGACACAGGAGGTGGGAGCTCTGTGGGGAGCTTTGTTGGGACAGAGCCCCTAAATTCACATGTGCACCCCACTTGATCCAGCGACTTCCCCATTAGATGTGGAGACACCTCACAGACATCTTCCAAACATTCAACTCCCCCAAATGCAGTAATGACCCCCAGATAGGTTTTATTTCCGTTACTAGACAGGTTTGCAGATCCTACCAGACTTAACCTAGATGATAATAAAGATGACCATATTCCTTGAAAGCCAAATAGGAGCCCAGTGTCTGAATGCAGAGCTGAAGCAGGTGGTAAAGAAAACCTGAGGTTCAAAACCAGCAGGAGATTCACCATCTTGAGTTTGAAAAGCTTGCTGCATTAGAGATACTCTGCAGTCAGAATTTACGAGAAGGTCCACTTTGTCTTCAGGCAGACTTGAGCACATGAGGAAGCAGAAGTGAGCTTAGGGTCAGGTCTTCCAGGGATGGTTACATCAATTGTGTTTATTCATTTTTCTGACCAAATTCAAACCAAGCAGATTTTTACCTGTTTGCTTTATTATATAAAAATTTCCCCTGGTTGACTGATTTAATGACAGGCACAATTTGAAGAGACAGGAAGAGGATTATCTAGAGGAAATTTGGACTAGAGAGGATAATGTCTCCAATACCCATATATCTCTGAGGACCTCTGAGCCGCCTGGAAAGAGACAAGCTTCACCAGCCTCTGACAGAGAAAGAGTGATCTATAACATAGACCTAGTCATACACTCAGACCCAGGTGCAAGATAGTAGCATAACTTGGGAATGGCCCAAATGCCTGTCAACTGTGGGGTGGATAAACAGACCCAGTACAAAAGTACTTCACACTGTGGAATAATATTTACCCATGAAAAGGAATGAAGGATGTCATGTTTCAACACGGATGAACCTCAAAAACATTACGCTTCATGAAAGAAGCCAGTCTCAAAAGACCCTATGTTGCATGATTCCACTGGTATGAAAAGTCCAGAATCTATAAATGTCCAAATCTATAGAGCAAGGAACTCAAGCAGTGGTTGCCTGGGGCTCCTGGCGGAAGAGAGAAAATGGGGATGATTGGCAATGGTACAGAGTTTTTGGAGGGTGATGAAAATAGTTTGAAGTTAGATTATTGTGACAGTTGCACAATTCTATAAATTTTCTAAAATTCATTGAGTTATATTCTTCAATCAGGTGAACTTTAGAGAATGTAAAGTATACTGTCAATAAAGCTGTTTTGTAAAAAGTAGCTTAGTACTGTCCCTGATAGACCATAGATGTGGCTACAGTGAAGAGGACTTCGGGAGGGGGAATAAAGCTGTGGAAACTGATGGGTCTGTTTTGGGTTTTAAGTGAGAATGAACAATCGCGTATTTGTCCCTTGAAGATATTAGAAGGGCTTTATTGATTAATTAATGGGCAATAGATGAACAGGAAGAGATAGGACAGTGAAGCATGATTCACATGAGAACTGTCACCAGAAAGGAAATACTCTGGGTGCTTCGGTTAAAGCCACGAGGTTCTCTAGTGATCTAAAGAGGGCCATTGCCTTCTTCCTTCCAGTTCTGTGAGCTCCTCCCATTTCAGCTGACTCTGGAGCACTCAGACCAGGTGTCTTAGAGTCTAGTGGGGTTGTTTGGAGATACCTAGAGCTCCGTGATTTTGAGATCAATTCAATGAAGAGGAAGTGCCACCCGTTCAGTACAGTTCAGTCACTTAGTCATGTCTGACTCTGCGATCCCACGGACTGCAACACGCCAGGCTTCCCTGTCCATCACCAACTCCCCAGGTTTACCCAAACTCATGTCCATTGAGTCAGTGATGCCATCCAGCCATCTCATCCTCTGTTGACCCCTTCTCCTCCTGCCCTCAATCTCTCCCAGCATCAGGGTCTTTTCAAATGAGTCAGCTCTTTGCATCAAGTGGCCAAAGTATTGGCACTTCAGCTTCAACATCAGTCCTTCCAATGAACACTCAGGACTGATTTCCTTTAGGATGAACTGGTTGAATCTCCTTGCAGTCCAAGGGACTCTCAAGAGTCTTCTCCTACACCACAGTTCAAAAGCATCAATAGTTCGGTGCTCAGCTTTCTTTATGGTCCAACTCTCACATCCATACATGACTACTGGAAAAACCATAGCCTTGACTAGACGGACCTTTGTTGGCGAAGTAATGTCACTGCTTTTTAGTATGCTGTCTAGGTTGGTCATAGCTTTTCTTCCAAGGAGCAAGTGTCTTTTAATTTCAAGGCTGCAGTCATCATCTGCAGTGATTTTGGAGCCCCCAAAATAAAGTCTCTCACCATTTCCACTGTTTCCCCATCTATTTGCCTGAAGTGATGAGACAAGATGCCATGATCTTAGTTTTCTGAATGTTGAACTTTAAGCCAACTTTTTCACTCTTCTCTTTAACTTTCATCAAGAGGCTCTTTAGTTCTTCTTCACTTTCTGCCATAAGGGTGGTGTCATCTGCATATCTGAGATTATTGATATTTCTTCTGGCAATCTTGATTCCAGCTTGTGCTTCTTCCAACCCAGCATTTCTCATGATGTACTCTGCATATAGGTTAAATAAGCAGGGTGACAATATACAGCCTTGATGAACTCCTTTTCCTATTTGGAACCAGTCTGTTGTTCCATGTCCAGTGTCCTGTTGGAGGAAGGCAAGTCGAATGGAGTGTGAAGACTCCTTCCAGAAACGTCCAACAAGAAGAAGGAAGGGCAGATGAGTGAGGTGCGTGCTCAGAGGCCCTGGTGACCATGCACCTGAGTGTCCCTGGGGTGGGACCCTCACCGGGTTGCCCTCTGGGCCCCTTTCGACAAGGAGCAAGGAGACAACGTGTTACACAGGACAGAACCTCTATATTGTTCTTACAGGGCGGGGAGCTGCCGGGTGGGAGGGTGATTCTAAGTGGCCAAGAAAGACCTTTGAAGGCTTGGATGACAGACTCGATGTGTCAGATGAGAAGTCTGACCGAAAGGCCTCCGCTCCCCCAGCTGGAGCACAGTCGGGCCTGAGGATTGGATCACAGCTGCCCCTCGCAGCTCCTCCCAGGCCCAGCGGTCAGAAGGACCTACCCCTGACCCCTGACCCACCCTGTAGGCAGCCCCACAGCCCGGTGACCTCAGAGTCCTACTGCTTTTCATGAATGCCTCTGAGCAGCAGTATGCTCTCAGGCATCTTCTCATTTCACGAGTGTTGGGCTCTGTGTGTATCAAAGGGTCACGTGACCTGTGACGGTACCTGAAACACACCCCTCCATCACGTCCTCCTGCTCCCGTTGGGGGCATCTGGAAAGAGTGGCAGGACCACGTCTTCCCTTTGACAAGGGGGCCCCCGTCCCCGTCCCCGAGGAAGGCCGTGAGCCCCTCCTGGGCACCGGTACCACCGTGGCCCACTGGCTGGTGACGGCAGTCAGTTTGTAGCCCAGGAGACAATGTGCTTGGATCAGTGATAGATAAATCCCAGCTAGAAATACAGGTCCCTGACAACCTAATCACTGAAACCCTGTCAAGTAAACCCTAATTTTGAAGCGAGTGGTTAATTCCCAGCAAATTGATTTATGCACTGTTTGAGGTTTGGCGAGTGCTGTTGTTCGTCTGTGATTACCAGGAACTCGGCACTGCCTATTCATTTAGAGCACTGACACAACCCAGTGCATCTCCCCAGAAATCTCCTTTGTCAGCACATCTAGAATTTGCTAATTAAATCAACGATGACATTATTCACTTTCTCGAGAAAGAAAAAAGAGCCGGCTCCTCCCCCCGCCAGCCCGCCTGTTCTTTCTCTCCCTCTTCCCTCTCTCCTTCTCTCCAGACCAAACGGATCAACCTTTAGCTGCCTTTAAACGCAAAGCCGAAGTGTTAGGTGCTCAGTCGGTCTGATTCTGCAATCCCATGGACCGTAGCCTGCCAGGCTCCCTGTCCGTGGAATTCTCCACATGAGAATCCTAGAGTGGGTTGCCATTCCCTTCTCTAGGGGATCTTCCCGACCAAAAGACTGAACCCAGGTCTCTCGCGTTGCGGGTGGATTTTTACCATCTGAGTCACCAGGGAAGCCCCTTAGCTGCCTTTACTGGACTCTTTCTTGGCCTCCAGCAACCGTGAACAGAGAGCAGCATCCCACCATCTGATTAAGAGTGAACACACAGACACACACACACACACACAAGCAGACCAGACACAGGATACTGAATTCACTCCTTTGGGTTAAGGGTTTGACCTAAAAAGCAGATGTTACTTGAAAGACGTGATATATTTACAATTACGTGGGGCTTAAGATAAGAGACCCTGTATCAGGCAGAGTCAAACCAGGGCAAAAATGGAGAAAATTAATCCGTAAGTTGTAGTGTTACTTTAAAGTCAAATAGGGGACATTGAGGCCAACTGGAAATTTGAGAGAGCAGAAAGCTGTTCTGGGAGCCCAGAGGGTCACCGTGGGGGCGAGGGGAGACTTGTGTTTCCCAAACCCAAGGTGGAGTCACCCCAGGCGCTGGAACCACAGAGAAGGCCCAGCTCCCATCAGAGACCAGGAGAGGCACTCAGGCCCCTTTTATCTCCCCTATGGCCAAATCTGAGCCTGGGACATGCAGCCTGGAGACGGGAGATGGAGCAGGGGCCGGCCCGTAGAGAGTGGGTGGCAGGCCCAGGGGCAGTGGAGAGAAGAGACGGCTTCCACAGCAGGGACAGGCACCCAAGACCAGCAGAGAGCTGGGCTTGGGGCTGCGGAGAGTTCGAGATGACTCTCAGGGCTCTGGGCCTCAGAGGAAAGAACGCTAGGAAAGTGTCGTGGAGAATTTATTCCACCCGTCGGAGCCCTACTTTTGCCTCCCGTAAATAGGTTGGCAAAGTCCTCCCCACAAGGCCTACAGGCCGACTCTACCAGCCATGTGTAGATTTTCTTTCCTTCCCTCCCAACAGTTCAGAATCTTCCCTGGATGATCTCAAAGGAGAGACGGTGACAGGTTTTGTCTCAGCCACGATCTGGCCACCGCTCCTCAAGGCTCTGCTAGGCCTGTCGTCTTGGGGTGAATCAAGTACCCAAGTCTCACATCATACTCTTTGTCCACCAAGGCAGCCCTCCATGCCCGCCACAAACCCATCTGCCTGCAGGCCCTGCTTTCTGTCCTCTTAGCCTTCATCACAGGCATCTGTGCACCAGGCTGCAAACCAGCCCTGTCGGGTGCAGCCTGATGCTGTGAATAAAGTTTTATGGGGACACAGCAGTCCTCGGCAACACACAGCGCCTAAGACTGCAAGCACGATGGCTGCAAAATGCACCAGCGATCGGGCAGTCTGGGGATCCTGGAAGAACTCCTCCCCCTCCTTTACAGGACAGGCTCACTGGCCCCTGCTTCTAACAACGGCTCCAAATGAAGATCGTTGAGAATGAATAAATGCAATCACTGTCTCTGCCTCTCTTTTTTAGGTCTTTATTGAATGTGTTACAATATTGCTTCTATTTTATGTTTTGGTGGGGGTGGGGGAAGGGGGGAGTTTGGTCGTGAGGCATGTGGGATCTTAGTTTCCTGACCAGGGATCGAACCCTCACCCTGGGCACTAGAAGGCAGTCTGAACCACTAGACCACCAGGGAAGTCCCATCTCGGCCCCTCATGAAGTGTGTCTGGAATTCCATCTCCGCCATGACTCCCCAGCTTGAAAGTGGGAAGCAGACAGGGAGTGGAACCTGAAACAACAGTTGGTAAGTTGCATAGAGAGAGTCTAGACTGGAGAGGTTAGTGAAAAATAGGCACCTTCTCCCCCAAACCCCAGGAGACCCGAGAGCCAGCAGGTCCCCACACAAGATGTGGTCCTTCCCAGTGTTAGGATGGGCTGTGCCTTTCCTGGTAAAGCCCACTCCTTCTCTCTGTAAGAGTCTGTAGAAGTGGGGAAAGGAAAGATTTAGACTTAGCGGGTTTTCTTTTCTCTCTCAGAAGCTGGCTTCAGATACAGGTCATGTCTCTCTGAAGTCAAGTAGCTAGATGTCCAAGGACAAATGTCAGTGCAGGCCAGGGGCCCTGGGGCGGGGGGAGCAGTCAGCCCGTGTGCTAGGCGGGCATGGACCAGGCACTGGCACCAGGAGATGTGACCCAGCGGGCAGCTCCCCGCCTTCCCCTGCCTCTGCCCAATCACCTCGACCTGGCTGCAGGCTCTGCTTTCAATGAGCATAACTTCCTTGGAAATAACTGCACCACATTCCAAACCACAGTCTTGTTTATAAGAAAGGTGATGGCCCCTTCTGCCTTAAGTCTTCACTTCTGAACTTGAAGGAGAGCTTGCCTCAACCCGTGGCTACTCATCAATTTTTCCCCCTCTCCGGCTTGTAATTTAGTTTAATGTTGCAAAACAAGGCAATTTTTTCAAGTAAGATCTGATTTTACATAGAGATGTCTGAACTTAAGTGAAATAATGGTTGTAACAAAACGCGACTTACTATGACAGCTTTGTTCTACCAATATGATTCTAGAAATGAACCACGGAACCGGCTGTACGGGTCTGTGAACAGAGCGTGTGCAACAGACCAGACCCAGGTAAACACCGCACACCCCACGCCCAACAGCAGACCGTGCATTCACTGTCCCGCTCATTCAGCGGCCGAGGCCAGCTTCCCAGTACTCCACTGCTCCTTCCAGCCCGCAGCCCGACAAGACCACCTCACTTTAGAGAGACAGGATGACATGATTCAGGGATGCTACCCAATTCTTTGATTTGTAAAATGCTTTGTGATGACTTTTCAGGCTTCCCTGATAGCTCGGTTGGTTTAAAAAAAAAAATCCACCTACAAGGCAGGAGACTCCAGTTCTATTCCTGGGTCAGGAAGATCCACTGGAGAAGGGATAGGCTACCCACTCCAATATTCTTGGGCTTCCCTTGTGGCTCAGCTGGTAAAGAATCTGCCTGCAGTGCGAGAGACCTGGATTTGATCCCTGGGTTGGGAGGATCCTCTGGAGAAGGGAAAGGCTACCCTCTCTAGTACTGTGGCCTGGAGAATTCCATGGACTGTACTCCATGGGGTCGCAAAGAGTTGAACACGACTGAGCGAATTTCACTTCACTTCTGATGATATTTCAGGAAGCCACATGGAGCCAGGCGCTGACTTTCAGGAGCTATTTGTCAGCACTTGGAAGACAGAGGACACTGGAAGCCGTGGCTCGGAGCCTGTGACTCCAGACCCAGCAGAGTGTGGTTCCCATGGCCCAGCCACCGAGTGCACGAGTCACAGGGCAGCCGGCTGGCCCCTCCTGACTGGACAGAGAGCCCAGAGAAACCAAGAAAGGGGGCTCATCAATAAGCAGGAAAATAATCCCTGCCACCTCATTGCTTTGCCATAGGAGCCCTCCAGAGGGAAATCCAGAGACAGATGCAGGGGCGGTGTGGACCAGGGTCCAGCGGCGCTGCCCTGGGGTGAGGAATGGAGGGAGAATGTTGGAGGAAAAAAGACTGTGAATTAGCATACAGAGAGGCAAGGCAGAGGGAAGACAGCATGGCTCTCAATTCCACAGCCCTAGAGAGGACCGCATTCACCGAGTCTGCTAAGGAATAAGCCACGTGCTCACCCAAGGGCACACCCACGGAACACACACCGCACGGTTCACTTTGAGACTAAACTTGACCTCGTGTGGAGGTCTGGTCTGGGCACCGCTGTGGGCAATGTGTCTGCCCAAATAGGCATCTGCAGACATAAACGTGTAGCAGCTATACTCTGCAGGTATCTTGCCTGTGGCTATAAACACCATTTGACTGCTCTTTGCCCACTACTTTCTATTTTGCTATTATTCACTATTTTCTGGGGTTTAGCATCACATAGGATGAACCATGAGGGATGTGAGTCAAGTTTAGTGAAGACTCAGTGCTAGGAAGTGATGTCATTGCTTTGCCAGAGAAATGAGTAACTGGAAAACTGGTATTTAGCAAGCCCTGGCCAACAGTGGACAAAGAGGCCCACAAGGACTTGGTGCAAACCAACCAGATAGACTGAGAACCATCTCCAAACTGGTTCCACATACGACCTTCAGTGAAGCCACAGATGCCGTGAGATTTGTTGATGGGGATGGGAAATGCTGGCCTCCACATGGACTGGTTCTGAGTCTGAGTCTTTCAGTTAGATTCTCATTAAAGGATGGAGGTGGGGAGGAGTTGTGGTGTGGCATGGGGTCACGGGAGGAACAGGAAGACCAAGTGTCCTGCATCCTGGGAGATGGCCAGCTTCCAGGACAGCTCCTCAGCCAGCAGATACTCGACAAATCCTTCTTGTCTCAGTGGTTTATCTTGTATTAAGCTAAATTAAACTTTAACATGGTTCTCCAAAGGGACGCAGTCTTAAGACAGTATCAGGTAGAATGAGAAAGCTGCCCTCATCCCACGTGGGCTGATAACCATATTTACACACTGCCATTCAGGTCAATACCATCATCATTTTGGTATAAAAGTGTCTGGGACAAAGAGTGTTCATGCCGTCTTTGCATAAACATCTCCTTCTGTAACCAGGATAGGGAGTTGATCGTTTCCAAGGTTTTGCCTTGACGCTAAAATCATGTTCATACCTAGGGAAGGGTTGCCATGTGAGAGGCAGCTTCTCTCTTGGTGCCAGCATCTCTCCATAATCTCTTCCAGATTCATCTCAGAGAAGAGGCAGAGAAGACGAAGCCCCACTGTGTGCTGTGCCTCCACTCAGCAAGACAGTGCCTGCCCCACTGACACCAAGAAGAGCAGTGGTTGCCTCACCGTCGCTGCTGGCATTAAGGCTGAGGGACGGGCACATACCCATCAGGCTACAGGGGCCTCACCCTTGTGCCAGTGCCCAGGGCCTCCCTGCAGGGTGTCCACTCTGGAATTAGGGGTGATGTCTGCAGGCCTCCCAGCTGGGTGTCCACTCTGGAGTCGTGGGTGGTGCCCAGGGCCTCCCCACCAGGTGTCCACTCTGCAGTCGTGGGTGGTGCCCATGGGACTCCCTACTGGGTGTCCACTCTGCAGTCGTGGGTGGTGCCCGTGGGACTCCCTGCTGTGTGTCCACTCTGGAGTCATGGGTGGTGCCCCTGTTCCTCCCCACCTGGTGTCGACTCTGGAGTCATGGGTGGTGCCCCTGTTCCTCCCCACCAGGTGTCCACTCTGGAGTCGTGGGTGGTGCCCGTGGTTCACCTTGCCTGGTGTCCACTCTGGAATCATGGGCACCTGGCCAGACAGAGACTGCGGGTCACTTGATTACTATATATAAATATCCAAAAGGCAGGCTCAGGGAAGAGGAAGTTATCAAATTCCGTATGTTTCAGGAGGCAGGATAACATCAGGAAGCAGTCTTCCGTAAAGAAGTATCTTCCAATAGTTGAAGTGAAAGTGAAAGTGTTAGTTGCTGAGTCGTGTCTGACTCTTTGTGACCCCATGGACTGTAGCTCACCAAGCTCCTCTGTCCATGGCATTCTTCAGGTAAGAATACTGGAGTGGGTATCCATTCCCTTCTCCAGGGATCTTCCCAACCTAGGGATCAAACCCACATCTCTTGAGTCTCCAGCATTGGCAGGTGGATTCTTTACCACTAGTGCCATCTGGGAAACCATTTAATAATATTGTTGTTTTTCTTTTCTAAGTCATATCCGACTCTGTGACCCCATGGTCTGCAGCATGCCATGCGCCCCTGTCCTTAACTATCTTTTGGAGTTTGCTCACTCACTTCCATTGTGTTGGTGATGCCATCCAACCACCTCATCCTCTGTCGTCCCCTGCTCCCCCTGCCCTCAATGTTTCCCAGCATCACAGTCATTTCCAATGAGTCAGCTCTTTGCATCAGGTGGCTAAAGTATTAAAGCTTCAACTTCAGCTTCAGTCCTTCAAATGAATATTCAAGGTTGATTTCTTTAGGATTGGCTGGTTTCATCTCCTTGCAATCCAAGGGACTCTCAGGAGTCTTCTCCAGCACCACAACTCAAAATATCAATTCTTTGGCACTCAGCCTTCTTTAAGGTCCAACTCTTACATCTGTACGTGACTACAGGAAAAAAATAATAATATTGTAGAGAGTAATAATAATGTTGTTCATGATTAAATGGCAACTGGATGCTTACTTTGGGTCTTCAGTTCCCACTAATCCATACAACACCCCATGAAGTAAGTGTATTCATTGTTATCCTTATCTTACAGAAGAGAGAGGAGAAAACAAAGAGACTGGCAGGTTCAAATAAATTGGTCAAGTTCACACTGGTAGACAGGGTAAATACTTGAATCAAATCAAAATCTGTCAACAGAAGACCCCACACTGTTTTCCAGAATATTTACCTTAAGACAAGATTACAGGTACATTTTACAAATAGCCAAGATTTATCCCAAAGCTCAAAACAGAGACAGCAGGGTCCCTTTGCCAAAAATCTCAGGGCTCTCCATTCTGGAATGATTTGAAAAAGTGTCACTTGGAATTTGTCTTTGATTTCACCCAGAAATATTGACACACATGCTGTTATGACAAGGCAAAACAGCCATCATGTGTAGTTTCTCATGAATCCAGAAATTAAATTTAACTGCACTGGCTGTAATTCATCCAAAATTTAAAATAAATATGAAAAGCGCCGCTTTTTCCAAAGCTGGTCGTCTCTGTATAATGCAGTTGAGATGTTTAAACATGTCACCACGGGATATGTACCCATACCTGCACCTTTACAGAAACAGTGTTCCTAGAATGTGGACTTCAGTAATAACAAAAAAATGCAGGCTTAAAAATACCATCTTAATAAACATTTATCAGTTCTTATCAAGCAGAAAAGGGAAACATATTGTCTCCTCTTATCTTACACCGGCTGGAATGTATAAATTCATATTACAAGCAGCTTCATTTTTCTTCCTTTCTTCTTCCTTTTTTTTCTTCCATGCAGATATGCACCATGGGAGGGTTTTGCTGTGCATTAACTGCAATTTCACAGCCTCGGCACCCTTGATATTTGGGATGGATCACTTCCTCTTGTGGGGCCATCCCATGCCTTGTAGGCTGATGAGCAGTGTTCCTGGCCTCTACCAACTAGGTACCAGTGAGACTGTCCCTCCGACCCCCAGACATCTCCAGTTCAGTTCAGTTCAGTCGCTCGGTCGTGTCCGACTCTTTGTGACCCCAAGAATCACAGCATGCCAGGCCTCCCTGTCCATCACCAACTCCCGGAGTTCACTCAGACTCACGTCCATCGAGTCAGTGATGCCATCCAGCCATCTCATCCTCTGTCATCCCCTTTTCCTCCTGAGGTTATTGATATTTCTGCCAGCAATCTTGATTCCAGCTTGTGCTTCCTCCAGCCCAGCGTTTCTCATAATGTACTCTGCATAGAAGTTAAATAAGCAGAGTGACAATATACAGCATTGACGTACTCCTTTTCCTATTTTGGAACCAGTCTGTTGTCCCATGTCCAGTTCTAACTGTTACTTCCTGACCTGCATACAGGTTTCTCAAGAAGCAGGTCAGCTGGTCTGGTATTACCGTCTCTTTCAGAATTTTCCACAGTTGATTGTGATCCACACAGTCAAAGGCTTTGGCATAGTCAATAAAGCAGAAATAGATGTTTTTCTCTAACTCTGTTGCTTTTTCCATGATCCAGCACATGCTGGCAATTTGATCTCTGGTTCCTCCGCCTTTTCTAAAACCAGCTTGAACATCTGGAAGTTCACGGTTCACATATTGCTGAAGCCTGGCTTGGAGAATTTTGAGCATTACTTTACTAGCGTGTGAGATGAGTGCAATTGTGCGGTAGTTTGAGCATTCTTTGGCATTGCCTTTCTGTGTGATTGGAATGAAAACTGACCTTTTCCAGTCCTGTGGCCACTGCTGAGTTTTCCAAATGTGCTGGCATATTGAGTGCAGCACTTTCAAAGCACCACATTTCAGGATTTGAAATAGCTCAACTGGAATTCCATCACCTCCACTAGCTTTGCTCATAGTGATGCTTTCTAAGGCCCACTTGACTTCACATTCCAGGATGTCTGGCTCTAGGTAAGTGATCATACTGTCGTGATTATCTTGGACATGAAGATCTTTTTGTACAGTTCCTCTATGTATTCTTGCCACCTCTTCTTAGTATCTTCTGCTTCTGTTATGTCCATACCATTTCGGTCCATCATTTCAGACATCTCCAGACATCATCAAATGTTGATAAAGGGACAAGGTCCTCCCTGACTGGAAACCACCGCAGTAGATGTGGGTACATTTTCAAATCTTTCTGGTGTTAAGTTGAAAGCCCATGAATGTTACCAAGCTTGGAATCAAGTCATATTCAAAGAACTCATTGCAGAGATTGGAAGAGTGAACGTCATGCAGTAAAATCCGCATGTCCCCTCAGGATTCATCACCTTTAGGCCATCTCCTGAGGGGCTGTGCCCTTCTGCATCTTTGGAGCCCCCTTGTCCCCAAACCTCCTGGAAAGCAGCCTTGCATTTTCTGCCTCTGGTTTGAGCATCCTCACTGGAGACTCCCATCTCTGCTCCCTTAGGGGCCCCAGGCTCACCCACATGGAGGAGCAGGGTGCCTCCAGAACACTACTGAGAAACCAACACAGTCAACAGTCTCAGTCCTCACACAAGCCAATGAAATCCCATGGAAGTACTTTTAAGCCCGTGTTGTGGTCCTGTGGGTGCCAGCTGTGTTGTTGTCCTCTAAAAGGACACAGCAGGCCTGGCCACCAAGAAGGACTGGCCGCTTGGAAACAGCACTACCCACAAAGGGATGGTGTGGCCATCACGGAGCTCCAGGATGGACGAGGCCTCACCTGACACGCAGCAGGTGCTCTGCAAGTATGTGGGGAGTGAATGCGTAAATCGCTTGAAGGCAGGAGCAGAAGAGCAGCATTAGATCAGAGTGGAGAGAGAGGTGCTCTGCTGTGACCTGAGCTGACTGCCCACGGTGGCTGTGGGCAACGCGGCTGGCCGCACCTGCGTGTTCTGAGCGTGCTTAGGCGTCCTCCACTGTCTGCAGCCCACCTCGTCCTGCCCGCATGGTCTCTGTAGAGAAGCTTTCTCCCAGTCTCCTCTGAAGTTGCACCGATGGCAAGGACCTCCTGTTTGGTGAATGAGTGAGTCTCCCTATGCTCAGATAAATAAATGTTGAAGTTATCACATGCTGCTTATTGAACACACACATTGCCAAATGAGGCTGGCTACTCACTGATTTTGTTAAGCTGTGAGCACTTGAATTCAACACAGAACATATTGCCTCTTGAAACACAGTTGAGAAGGCCATTGTCATCAAATCATCCTCTTCTGGAGATGAGTTATTCAGAAGTTGCCTTCAGAAACTGCCTTTCCAATGATACCCTGAGTTTCCAGAACCCATTTATCTCATCATTGTCTTGATCACTGGTCCTCTCTCAACAAGACTTGTGTAATTTTATGTTTCATGAATATTCATTGAAAGGACTAATGCTGAGGCTGATGCTCCAATACTTTGGCCACCTGATGCAAAGAGCTGACTCATTGGAAAAGACGCTGATGCTGGGAAAGATGGAGGGCAGGAGGAGAAGGGGACGACAGAGGATGAGATGGTTGGATGGCATCACTGACTCGATGGACATGAGTCTGAGCAAGCTCAGGGAGACAGTGAAGGATGGGGAAGCCTGGCATGCAGAAGTCCATGGGGTTGTAAAGGGTTGGACACGACTGAGTGGCTCAACAACTGCAGCTGGTCATCCCTAGACAATACTGTGTACTTTCATATTTGATTGTCTCTTTCAGAGTCTGGGAGGTGTCTTACCACTGTCAAGCTTTCTAAAAATAAGTTTGTTGAAGCAGAATCATTTTGGTTCTTGATTTCTGCTGCAAATCCCAGAGACCAGGTAAGCCAGAGCCTTTTGCCCTGCAAGCCTAGTCACTGGCTTGGCTGCTGGAGCAACTAAGTTGAGTCCTGAGATGAAGGAGGTGCCTGAGGCGGGACCAGAGCCAATCCGTTGATGAGAGCACTTGGAGACCATTGCTAATGTTTCCATCTTTAGAGACGGCTCTCGAATACCTGTGGGTTCTTGGACCTACTGGCTGAATGCTTGTGCTGACTCCCACCCTGAGCTTTTTATGCTTTCTTGCTTCACTTTCAAGATACCCGAGTGATTTCCACATGGCCTCAGGTGTTCACAATGCAGTCGGATTCCTCTGGGCACTAACATCCTGTTTGAATGATTTCTGCAACAGTTCCTGTTCAACTAGGCAAAATGTCCATTTAAAGGGCAAAACAAACTCTCTCTCAGCTTGACTGGGGGTAAAACATAACCTGGAAAATTCCAGTGATCACTTGAAAAAAAAAAAAGCTATTCCTGAAAAAGTTCCCTTCTCCCCATTCGAATGTAAGTCCCTTGGGAAAAGTCCAAGGAAACAGAAAACGTGTAGCTCATTATTATTTGTGTAGATTATGCGAACTTTGCCTTTTAAAAAACAATGACTAAGTTGCAGAGGATCAGGAGGAGAATTTGGACTGCATTTAAGTGAGAAGGATTAGCTAGCAGGATGCTGATTTATAAATGGCAACAGCCAATTCCTTACATTCTGCACTGCGATCCCGGCTCCTGCTCAGTAATTCCCAGTGTTCTCTTTTGAAAGCCCCTGGTACTCAGTCAGCCCCGAGGTATAATGTTTGATAATATAACTACTGCTTCTGTCACTGCGTTTTGTACAAACGCATTATATGTGGCCCGGAATGGTAAAGATTTATGTATGGGTATGGAAAATAAAAATCAGCATTGATTAAAAGCCCCAGATAGACCATCCAATACCGCCCAGAGAACATCAGTTATTTTGCATTTTGACATGGCGATTGATAACTCATAAATGCAAGCAGGAATGACAAATGCGGATGGAAACTGGCTTTGACAAAAACGATAACAGTATCAGTCTCCAGGGGCGTTGGAGGTATAAGCAGGAACTGTTTAAAATATTTAATCATTTTATGAAGGCTGCAAGATGCTGTTTGACCCTGAAGGAGTGTGAATGTCACATGGATCAGAAATTGCCAAGTCTTTGAAGTGAAATTTAAAAAATGGTGTTATTATAGATCCTTCTTGACATCCTATCATTTTTGTATAGGATTAAAAATATGTATACAAAGCACTAGATAAAGGACTCTAGCAAAGGATGTCTTGGTTGAGGGAAAAGAAAGTCAAGACATACCAGTTGTGAAATTTTCCTCCCAAATCCCAAAGCATTTCTTTTCTTTTCTGCCAAATGGTGAGAAAAGAGCTGAGAGCTCCCAATAAAAAAATGCCTTTGGATTTTAAATAAAGGGTAAATTACACTTTGCTCGTGTTACTGTGGGTCCAACTGCTGGAATTTTTATCTCCTTCCTCTCATGTCCCTGCTTCACTAGGGTGTTGTGTCTACCATGCTTGTTTATATATGGGCTGGCCATAAATTAACACGGGGCATTTATTTATACACCTTGTGGGAGTATTTGGTCCACAGTGAATTGGTAATCCTGGCTCTTATCTAAGGTGCTGTTAAGCCACCCTCCTGGCACGCTGGCAGCCAGCACCTCTGAGGATGCCCTGGCGGCCTGGGGCCGGTGGACCGGCAGGAGCTTCCCCTCCACCAGGCAAGGCCTGCTCTTGCTCCATCCAATGGCAGGAGAGAAGCCTCAGCCTCCCAGTCCCCTTGCATCTCTGTGGTCCTCTTCTCGTTCCTCCCACTCTGGCTTTCCGCCCCCCTAATTCTGTCTTGTCTGATGCATGCAGGTGAGGAGTGGCTTTTTCAGGCCCTCCCCTCTCTGCTCTGGGATTGTGTGCTGGTGTCCAGTTGGTCTGGGGTATTCCCCCCTCTCCTTTTGAGCCTTTCTGTCGTCCTGGTGGTCAGGAGTCTGCTCTCTGGGCTGGAGCGCCGGGTGCAGGGACACTGCAGGCCAGGAGAATGCACGGCAAGCTTTCCTCTCATTCAGGTGTCAGCATACTCCCCTCTGGGAGGGCGTTTTCCCTACCGCCGGCATCCAGGGCGCCGGGGGACCTGCCCTGCAGAGGGTTTGCTCGTGCAGGAGTGAGGCTTTGTGGGGCCCTCTGACAGTGGTTATCTTTCCACATCCGTGTACCAAACACCCACAAACATGGTCACACTTATCTCACATTTACACAAACCCTCACACACACATGCACCTACACTCACTCACACATATACTCCCCAAAATATACACACAGAGACCCTCACACACACACACAGAAACCCTCACATACTCACACCCGCACACATTCCACCCTGGTGAGCTGAATTACACCTCCCGAAGATGTCCGGGTCTGAATCCTGGGACCTGTGAAGGCTTCCCTGTAGGGAAAACGTGACTGTAAGGCATGACGCGGTTCCTCATCTGGGGACAAGGTACAGTGAGGGTCGTGCTGTGTCTCCCCAAGAGGCAAGTTTAAGTCCTCACCCCTCATCCTCGTGAATGTGACCTGCCTTAGAAACAGCATCCCTGCAGATGTGATTCACTTAGGATGCCATCCTTTGGAGTAGGTGGGCTCTAAATGCAGTTACCGGTGTCCTTATGGGAAGAGCTTAGGACACAGATACACAGAAGCTGGCTGTGCATTGAACGAGGTGGGAATGCGGGACGCGGCAGCCAGGGAGGCCCGGCTCGCCCGCCTCCAGAAAGGTCAGGCCAGATTCTGCTTCCAAAAGGAACTAAGACTCCCAACGCCTGGTCTTTAGACTCCTGGCTTCCAGAACCACAAGACACCAGATTTCTGCTGTTTGCAGCACCCCTCCCTCCCCGTTTAGGGTCATCTGTTAAGACTGACACGAGGCACCTATACAGCTACCGCGGTCTGTTTTCCATGCATAAGACTCTGAACTCACCAGTTCCTGTGTTTTACTACACCTAGCTCTTCCTCTGGAGAAGGCAATGGCACCCCACTCCAGTACTCTTGCCTGGAAAATCCCATGGATGGAGGAGCCTGGTAGGCTTCAGTCCATGGGGTTGTTAAGAGTCAGACACAACTGAGCGAGGTCCCTTTCACTTTTCACTTTCATGCACTGGAGAAGGAAAGGGCAACCCACTCCAGTGTTCTTGCCTGGAAAATCCCAGGGATGGGGGAGCCTGGTGGGCTTCCCATCTACGAAGTCGCACAGAGTCAGACACGACTGAAGTGACCTAGCAGCAGCAGCAGCAGCAGCAGCAGCAGCAGCAGCAGCAGCAGCTCTTCCTCAGTCCTTGGAAACAAATGATAGCCTCCCCCTCTTTATAGGGGAGCAAACCAAGGCCAGGTGGGAGAATGTACCCTGTGCCGGGTCCCACAGCTAGGAAGGGGTGGTGCTGGGATTTGGACTCATGTCGACTACAAACTCCACGTCCGCAGCTTCACTGATTGTGGGGGAAGCCCCTCCACAATGCTGATCTGTCCTCGTCCCCTTCCCCACATCCTGTCCACCTCGCAAGAGGCCATCAGATGCTGTTTCCGGCTCTGAAATTCCCCAGAAGCTACTGAAATGCTTTGCGTGCCTCAGCCCAGCTTTCACAGCATCTAGGAGCCAGACCCACCCCCATCCTTTCACCCCATCACCGGCAATCCACCCAGGCATCTCCTTTTCCCAACCCTGCCAGCCTACTTCCCACTTCTCCTCGAGTCTCATGGAGGCTTTCATTCATCCAGAATATCTTCCCTCTTTTGTTCTACTTGTTAAGCGAAAGCTCTAATTCTATGAAGATTTTTCAATTATTTGAGTCCATACCAATATTTCCTTTCTCTGAATTCCTGTTTTTCTTGTTACACAGCCTAGAATATGATTACTCTTTATTGATTTCATGTTACTTTCATTTTCTCTAGCTTTAAATTTCTTGAAAATACTAAAAGAAAACAAAACACAGGAAAATGTCTCTCTTTTCATGAATTTTATAGTTCACCTGAGAAGACACAAGTTGTTAACAGAACAGTCAGTCACCACTAGCCATGGTCAACATCCCTGGATTGAATGTGAAGGCAGCAAGTTCCTTATGGAGAACACAAGACTAGAAGTCAAGAGAACTTGGGTCTTCCCCTTCAGGAAGTCCCTCCATTTAACTAGAGCTTTTTAACTATCAACAAAGTAGATATTTGAGTTGAAGACCTCTAATGGTCTTGATCCCTGGGCTGGGAAGAGCCCTTGGAGAAGGGAATGGCTACCCACTCCAATATTCTTGCCTGGAGAATTCCATGGACAGAGGAGACTGGAGGGCTACAATCCATGAGATCGCAAAGAGTGGGACATGACTGAGTGACTAACACTTTCACACTTTCACTTTCAATATCTCTTTAATCTCTAACACCCTATGGTCCAGAGTTGGCATCGGGATGCATTCCTAACCAAAAGACACCTTCCCGCACCCCCAGCATCCTGCTGGATCCGTGAGAGTCACATTTCTACAGGAGCACCTTGTCTCAGATTATTAATCATCCTGAAAACCTGGGTCATGGATTATTCAGATCCAGGGAAGCCCACCTCACCACCAAGTCTTTGTTGGCACAGAAATCTTGAACGCTATCTCTGACTTCTGCTACGTTGGCAGGATACAGTCACACAATGCCCTCTGATCCAAGGACTGGAAAACAGTACCAAAAAGCCAGTGCACATTTTGGCCCGACTTCTCCTGTCTGGCATGGGCATAGCAGGAAGTTCTAGACCAAGAGAGAGGCCCTTTGAAGCCAAGGCTCCCTCCTGTGACTCATCCCCCGGTGAACCTTGGACTTCACAATTGGCTTCTGGGCAAACTTTATATGCGGTAGCTTATTGCTCTGTTTAAATCTAAGTGCAAGGTCACAGATAACGAGGTCTCAGGGCCCAGTCTCCACTCTGCACCATCATGACAGCAGTGGACATTCTGGAGGAGGTGGGCTAAAGCTCACAGAGGATGGGGCAGCTCAGTAGAAAAGAAATGTGGTTTTGCTTCCCAGGAAAAGGTGTCCCATCCATGGTGACAGGCCCTACAAACAGCAATCAAATATTTCCCCTCAAAGGCCATTAAATGCCCATTCTGACTGTAGCTACACACAGAAGCAGCAGCAGAGTAGACATGAAAATGGTACATGCTCTTACTTCAAGTCAAGCTAATGAGCACTCCTGTCCCCACGATGGCACCACTCAGAGCTGCAGGTGTTCCATCCCCCACTTGCCTGCCCCATCCAGACCGATGAGCCCTTGGATAGAACAGAAGTACCAGCTGACTGGCCCCTGGAAGCTCCCTCCCTCTCTCTGGCTGTGAGGGTGTCTTACACATGCTCTGCCTGTGGCTCTGTGGGGCAGTTTCTGACTATTACAATTGCTATGTCTTGCTAACAGTAGGCTGTGCGTGCTTAGTCTTGTCCGACTCTTTGCAACCGTTTGGACTAACCCTCCAAGTTCCTCTCTCCATGGGATTTTTCAAGCAAGAATACTGAAGTGGGTTGACATTTCCTTCTCCAAGGGATCTCCCAGACTCAGGGATATTAACATCATTATTATTTTTTCCTGTATCAAGGCATTGGTATAAAAGTCTTTTATTTTAGAGTGAGAGATGTCCAATCAACAGCACCGTTAGAAAGCCCAACATGGTGACATTGCTCAATAGCACTTTCTGCAGTGATAGAGAAGGTCTAGGATCTGTGCTGCCGAGTGTGGCAGTCACTAGCCAAATGGAGCTCTTGGGCACTTAAAATGTGGCCAGTGTGGCTGAGGGACTGATTTTTTGACTTAAGAATCTTTACGGTCTGAAACACCAGGGAAGCCCTTGACCTAATTTAGAAAGTGAAGTCACTCAGTCGTGTCCGACTCTTTGCGACCCTGTGGACTGTGCCAGGCTCCTCTGTCCATGGGATTCTCCAGGCAAGAATACTGGAGTGAGTTGCCATTTCCTTCTCCAGGGGATTGTCCTGAACAGGGATCGAACCCAGGTCTCCCACATTGCAGACAGACGCTTTACCCTCTGAGCCACCAGGGAAGCCCTAATTTAAATGCATTTAAATTTAACATTTAAAAAGCTACTGGTGACTAGTGGCCACCATATTGGACAGAGTTGGCCAAGAGGAAGGGCAGCAGCCAGGTCAGAAATGTGGGTGCAGAGCTAGGGATCTAAACTCCACCCCGAGCTTCACAGAAGCATCTAAGGCTCTCAGAGGAGAGATGCATGTCCAGGGCTGGGGAGCCTGCACTAGCAGCATGGACAAGGTGTGCCCGGAAGGACCAGAGAGGAGGGAGTCAGGGCTTTGTAAACGCCTGATGTGGAAGGGGGAGGGAGGCGCCCCAGTTTGGAGCCTCAGAGACTTGTGAGACTGAAGCCGCAGTCACAGGCTCTACTCCCAACCTGATGCTGTTCTCCAAGGCCTTCCCAGGAGGCGCCAGGGGTAAAGAACCCGCCTGCCAACGCAGGGAAACGCCAGAGACGTGGGCTTGATCCCTGTGTCGGGGAGATGCCCTGAAGGAGGGCATGGCAACCCATTCCAGTGTTCTTGCCTGGAGAATCCCATGGACAGAGGAGCCTGGCAGGCTATAGTCCATAGGGTTGCTAAGAGTCGACACAACTGAAGCTACCTAGCATGCATGCACACTCTTCTCCAAGCAGCCGCATCTGTGTCTTTCCCTAGGGAATGTCCTACTCCGCTCTCTCTAATCCCAACCTCCCTTCACCTAAACACTAAGAATCAGGATGTTTCTGGAGGCTCCTCCCAGAAGGGGTATATACAGACTCTCCTTGGCTCAAAGCAGAGAACTCCAAATGATTTGCTCACAAATGTCTATCAAGAAAAATATGTATATCTTTATAAGTTTGTGATCACAGACTCAATGTAAGGATAATTTTTCTTTATAAATTATAGACCTGTGCCACTAACTGAGACTATATCTACTGTGATCTTCAAGAAATAAATATTTAAATAAGATTACATACATAATATTTTACATTACTATTTTTAAGTTTTTTTTAGATTTTTTCCTTAGTTTATATTTTTACATTAAGCAAGGTGACTGAATATGCCTCATTAACTTTGAAAATCTTGTTTAAACCTGTGTTTATCAAAGTATGGCTCACTGTCGCTTAGACTTGGTTTTCAGTCCACAAGATCAAAACTATTTTCATCCTAATCTGGGTTGTTCTTTGCCTTTTTCAGTGTGTTGACATTTGCTTTGATGATATGAAAATGGTGAACAAAACGATGAACATCTGCACACAGCCATATCGGGAGTCGTCATATTTTTCACTGTCACTTACCCACCTTACCACAAAAAGCCAGTTTCACTGCCCCCAAAAGTAGTAAGATACATTGCTTTATTAAATCTAGATCCTCAAATATGTGTTTTTTCACTATTGAATAATGAAACAGAAATTTCACATAAAGCACATGAGCACCACATCAAAGCAAGATGTTGATCTCCAGGAAAAGCATTTGTGGCCCTGGTTGGAGCTTTTTCCATGGAACAACCTTGAAAGAATGACCAAGAGACCAACTATGGTTACTCACATTTGGATGTTTGGCAGACATTTCCTCCGAAACAAACTAAACAGGCCTGTAACTCTAGGGGGTAAATGTAGTATTTGTTGCCAAGGATAAACCTCAATCTTTTGATAGAAAATAAGAATTTTGATCAATGTTATCCATCACCATGAGTTTGACAGCTTCCCCAAAACTTCAAAGATTTTGCTGATGAGATTAGGTAATATTAACAAAATTTTGATATACATAATGAAATGTGTCAGGATGTGCAGAGCTCAGTAGACCAATCTTTCTAAGCCAGTGCAAAATGTTACAAAATTATGAACAGATTAAAAAATTATTACAAGTATAAGACAGACTAATGGGTTTTAATATTAAAAAGTACAAAAGTCCACTGACATAAATTCAGATTCCAAATTACCATTAAACTCTTAAGAAACACTCACTTGCTGAGTTTTGGTGTAGTATCAAAGAATGCCTACGGTTTCTCTCTTTTTAAGAGGATCTTTATGAGGAACTTCTTCGTACACTTCAGCAAACCAACATATCACAATAGATCAACTGCAGAAGCAGATGAGAAAATCCAGATATGCATTATGTAAAGAATTCCAATCTTCCCACAATTTTTTTGTTTTGAAAAACACAGTTATTTCATAAAAAAATGTTACTTATGTTAACACAAAATAAATAGCATTTGTATTTAAATGAATTAATAAAGAAATATTTTTAATTTTTCAGTTTTAGATTCCAATATGGTAAATGAGTATGTGCTTAGTTTTTGTGGCCGCATGGACTGCAGCCCAGCAGTCCCCTACGGCCAGGGGATCCTCCAGGCTAGAATACTGGAGTGGGTTGCCATTCCCTTCTCCAGGGCATCTTCCCAACCCAGGGATCTAACCCAGTTCTCCCACACTGCAGGCAGATTCTTTACTGACTGAGCCACCAGGTAAATACCAATATACAAACAAAAGCTGTTGAGGCTGCCAATTAATTTTAAGAGTATAAAGGTGTCTGGGAACCAAAATTTTGAGAACTGCTCACTTAAACCGGCAGTGATACAATTTAAAGAACAGCTGAAAAATCCAGGTTCTTTTAAAATATAACCTGTATCGGGTTATATTTGTCATCATCCTTGGAAAACAATGCCTTCCACAGATATAATATACAAAATTATCATTTAGAACAACCTTCATCCTTAGGGATGGTGTTTATAAATACACATTTCCAATCATACCCTTGGTCATTTTGGAATTTCTGATCAACTTTTTATCAGATTAGGCCTTGAGCATGGCAAATACGGCACTCCTGGGAAGAAATGAAGTGTCAAAGTGAGCGATTCCTTGCCACCGTGTTCTTACACCGTCAGCATTACCTCCAGTCTGCAGCTTCTCTGTGGGAACCTTACTTGGGGAGGGTCAACTTGGCTAAGAATAGATAATGTGATTCATAAAGCCCCTTAGCTGCCCACCTGTGAGCAGCAGGGCTCTGAATGTTGCCACCGATTTCCCCATTTGCTGACTTGTAGAACTCTGTCCTGCCCTAAACCCACCACACAGACTCTAGGAGGCCCACGATGGAGCCTCAAACACAATGGAAACAGGCGGCAACAGCAACCCGACAGCGGACGTTTCTAAAACTTTCTTCTTGTAAGAAAAAGGATAGAAAAAAAGTGCATCATGGGCATAGTGTCTGCATATATTACATATGCATGGCCTTCACGCACCCTAGTGAGCCATCGAGCATAGCCAGCGTGCTGCCTGGTGCCTCCACCTAGAATTCTGCCCATGGAATGAAGGGCCAGCAGTCAACGGAAGAGACCCCCGTCTCTGTCTCTAGGACACTAACTCTGAGCAGGAGCAGGACGTGGCTTCCTTTCTCCATCTGTGACATGTCCAGTACCTGGAGAAGGTCTAACCTTAGAACTCTAGGGTTGGAAGACAGGTGACGAGTTTCCACAGGGGCCTTCTCAGTGTCCTCCGGTAACATGTTCCTGGGATGAACATCTCCACTTGGGAGTTTTCCTTAGTTGCTGTCGTTCAGTCACTAAGTCGTTCCCGACGTTTTTGCGACCCCATGGACTGTAGCCCACTGGGCTCCTCTGTCCATGGAGCTTCCCAGGCAAGAATGCAGCAGCGGTTTGCCATCTCCTTCTCCAGGGGATCTTCCCAACCCAGGGATGGAACCCACCTCTCCTGAATTGGAAAGAGGACTCTTTACCGCTGGGCCATCTTAGTAATAGTAGTTATAGTTCATGGTTAATACTAGAAATGTTTCTTGGTTCACTTAAATCCTGTTCGCTTGAGATGGTTGCTCAGGAAAGATGAGAAAGCTGGCCTCGCCCTGCTGTGCGTTAAAGATAAAGAGCGGCTGACTAGGAGGCATTTAGAAAGGGTCAGATGGGCTTTGTCAGCTTCTGCACTTCTTCAGGGGCACTTGAAGGATGAAATGGCGCTAGCTATCACCGCAAGCTGTCCACAAACACGCCTCCTCTCTGAGTAATAGAGCGTGCCGGACATCACACTGCCCAGAGAAAGGCTTGGCTTCTAAAAGCCATTAGGAGCACTCCATCCCCTCCTCCAGGGCCCCCAGCTGCTCTCTGCCCTGCTCTTCCTGGAAGGGCCTCCCATTACTGGAGCCTCGTCTATTTTCTCAGGACGAACTGTCGAAGCCCGGGTGTGATGCCCCGTCGACGGTCTGACGCTTCTGTGCCGAGTCTGCCGTGGGTAAAGCGCCTGGTGAAGGGCACTGGCAAGTGTAGCCTCCAACATTCTGAAAGATTGGAGAGTTCATCCATGGCCAGCATACACAGCCTGAAATACTCAACTCCGAGTGCCCCTTCTTCTTGCCAGAAGGAGGGTGTGCAAGGGGACGGGAGAGAGGAACCGAGGATGGATTACCTCCTTTCACTGAGCCCGACTTTGTCTAGCAAGCCATGCAATTAACAGCAATGCAAATGGGCTCTCCCTCCATCACAGCAACGCCCGAGTCCACTCTGGAGGATTTACTGGCAGGACTTTCTCGATGAAGCTTTCTAGATCTTTCTGAAGACAAAGCGATGAGTCAATTTGCAGATAGATGGCAAGGTGTGGACTTTTGTCTCTCCAGACTCCTCTTCCCGGCCCCCCATGGCTTCCCTTCCCAGCCTAGCACGTTCATTTCAATACCTTTATAGCTAAATCTGAGACAATGTGTAATTATACAGAAGAAAAAAATCTGTCAGAGGATAGCTGAAGTTGCTTAAATTGTGCTGATTTACAAAGATGAGAGGGTTTTTTTCCCCCACTTTAAAAAAAAATAAGAAGGAAAAAAATACCTTTTGTGTGTATAATAGCAAACAACCTCCTGCAAAGTCAACTCTTTTTCTGAAAGTCATTGCTAGTTTTATAATTTCTGAGTCATTAGATAACGGATAGAACTCCACACTTAGTGGTTTCAAATGTTTATGGTCTGCAATTCATTCTTAATGAGCTCTCTCCATGTCTTTATTCTTCTTCGCACCCTCCTGCTGGGAAGTGTCTTACTCTGCTTTGCCTTTTGTTAACGATTCCACAATCATTTCAGAGCCATCTCTCCTGCCTTATGTAATTCTGACACCACCGAAGAGCCCAGCTCACGGCCTCGCAGTTGGAAATGTAACCTTTAATGTATTAATTTCTCTTGCTCAAAACAATTTAACCTCTGTCTTGGTTTTGTGATTGCTAAGTGTTCCAATTAAATGCGTCTTTTTTTTTTTTTTTTTTTTTGTCCTGGAGGGCTGAATCTAACTCGAATTAACTTTTGCACATCTGGCCTCACTAGCATCAGGCACGCCAGGCTCCCTCACATGCTCACCATCGATCTATTTTCTAACTCATGAGAACCTGTCATGTTTGCAAAACACCTCCCTCCCGCCCCCCAAAAATGAATTAAAGTAGCTTTAAGTGCTAGGACATTGTCTATGGAGAAAAAACAAATCACTCTAGCCCAGAAGGTAGAGGCTTCCTCGAGAAGAAAATATTCCCCTTCCCACCAGAGAGCAAATGGCTACTAAGAAGGGTGGGGAGGAGCCCTGGCTGAGATGCGGCGTGAGTCAGCCAGTGTCAAATGAGGGACCATCATGGTGGCAGAAGTCTCTGGATACTGGCTTTGGCATTCACTAAGAAATGAATAGAATCTGTCTTCTCCTGTCTGGAATCTTCTTAATGGGTATGTTTGTCTGGGGTCCTCTTAAAAGGCATCGTGGGGTTGAGCACCCCACTTATCACTGCTAATATTTGCAACACTTTTTTGTTAGACCCCAAAAAACATTGTGTTCCTTATTACAAAGACATATACTTATTGGTTTTTCCAGTAGTCATGTACAGATGTGCAAGTTGGACCATAAAGAAGGCTGAGCACCAAAGAATTGATGCTTTTGAACTTGAAAGTCCTTTGGACAGCAGGAAGATCAAACCAGTCAGTCCTAAAGGAAATTAACCTCATTCATTGGAAGGACTGATGCTGAAGCTGAAGCTCCAATACTTTGGCCACGTGATGCAAAGAGCTGACTCACTGGAAAAGACCCTGATGCTGGGAAAGACAGAGGGCAGTAGGAGAAGGGGGGTGACAGAGGATGAGATGGTTGGATGACATCATTGACTCAGTGGACATGTATCTGAGCAAACTCCAGGAGATGGTGAAGGACAGAGAAGCCTGAAGTGCTATAGTCCAGGGGGTCACAGAGTCTCACAAGACTGAGTGACTGAACAGCAACAACAATACTTATTGCAGAAAAATCTAAAAACATTCTGGCAAAAGAGGAAAAAACAAAACTGACCATCAGCTCATCTTATATTTCTTTTTCAAAAATGTAAACAATTCTGTATAAATCCTCTACTAACTCATTCTCTGGAGGTTTAAAAAAAAATCCCCCTTAAGTTTTCCAGGATTGGGTTAAAAAGAGTTTGACCATTTCAGCACCTCTCCTACTTGTAAAGAAATTTAAAAGGGAACTGGGCCATTTTTTTAAGAGTTCTCTTATTTTAAAAGCAAATGAAAATATTTTAAGGGTTGCATAAGAATTCTGAGTGCTAGCTAGAATGTAGCAGATGCCACTTCTCAGGAGTTCTAGGGCCTGCCAGCCAAGAAGGGAGGGCTCACAAAGCCGGGACCAGGTGGGGGAGATAGAGAAGGAAAAGCAAACCCTTTCAACTTGATTTTTGGAACCTGGCTCTGGATGAGCTTCCTAACTTGTCTCCATACTGGCTTGTTGGGAGCCCTTTGCTGGGGGTCATAATAACTAATCACAGTAGCGACTGCAGTGTGACGGACAGCGCATCAGTGAACACTGAATTATAAATCTTCTGTAATGATTACTTGGCTCAGAGCTGCCCTCTGAAAATCATACGCAATCTTGGTGGCAAGTCTTATCAACACATTCCTCGTAGACACAGGTTTTCAAAACTAAAACAATTGTAATTTCCCCCAGTGGGGATGGAATAAGTGGACTTAGTTCTGATTTTCTTGCTTAGGCAACATTTGGTCCTTTGCGAATATCAACTGGGCTGTTTTAAGAGTATATCTTTTTGGCAGGTGGTTTTATTCTTTCCCTTCCTTCATTTCCAGAATGCTTTAGCCCCTGAATTTCAAATCTGTTTACAATGAAGGAGGGGCTGAGACACTTGACCTTGAGCTAAATTAAAGAAGGCTTTTCTTTCCCGGGAATGACGTTGTCTCCCAGGTAATGATCATTCACCTTGGGGCTGGAATTTTAGAACAGAGTCTGCACTGACGCTGGACTCAAGCCAGGGAAACCTCTTTTCTCTGTTGGCTCTTTCACTGTTTCTACCTTTTCTCTAGCAGGTTCACAATTGCAGACATGTACGCTATTTTTAAGTTACAATAAATAAGATAAATATAATGAATAAGATAAAAATAAATGTAATATTTATAATTATATTTATTGTAATATGTATTTGACATTTATGGGCTTCCCTGGTGGCTCAGACGGTTGAAGAATCTGCCTGCAATGCAGGAGACGTGGGCTTGATCCCTGGGTTGGGAAGATTCTCTGGAAAAGGGGATGGCGACCCACTCCAGTATTCTCACCTGGAGAGGTCCCTGGACAGAGGAGCCTGGTGTGGTATAGTCCATGGGGTCACAATACTTTTTTATATCTTATTTTTAAGTCATTTGAATTAATAGCCATGTTGCTCTGTATTACTAAAGCGACCAGCCTTCAGACTTGGCCCCTTGTGAGCAGTAGTTTTGACCACGAGAAGCTCACACAGGCCTCTTGCCTGCGCTGTAATGTCACCAGAAAGGTCACAAGGCAAGGGGCCATGGAGGCGGAGCCCCTGGACCACTGCTGTGCCCGTTTCAGCTGAGTGGCTGCCCTCGGCGAGCTCTGGGAGGCAGTCTTGGGAGGTGGCTCCCCCAGCCCAGTTCCATCAAAGGCCAGGAGGTTATGGCACCATTCAGCAGTGCTTTGAGGTGCTTTGAGGTGGATGTCTGTCCTTGGGGTCCTAAGTGAACCAAAACAAATTTGAGGTCAACTCGGGGGCATCCAGAGGACACGGGCCTCGTGGCTGCCAGAGCAGGGATACCATGCGTGTCTTCTCTGGTGTGTGCAAGGCAGCCACTCTGCTAGGCAGCTTGTGTGGATGCAGCAGAGCTGGGGGAAAAGTTGCGGCCCAAATAATAGAGGATAATTAGAAATTCTTGCCTCGTGGAGCCACAGTTTCGGCATCTAATAATTATTGTTTAAATGCAAATACTCGTCCCTGGGACTCCTTTTGCATTTGAATCAATCTCTTAAAAACAATTGCTGGCTCCAGATGAAAAACAATTTCTCAACAGCTGGAGAACATTTGCAGAAGGCAAGTCGTACAGAACAGAGTGAGGGAGAAAGACAGAGAGACCCAGAAGTAATCATCGACCTCAGCCTCCGTTGTCTCCAGAAGTCTGAACTTTTCAGACGGGTGATAGATTCCTGCAGCTATAGCCCTGGTCACTGCTAAAACCGCAGGAAACTAGCAAGTGAAGTCAGAACAGTATTTGGGGCTGTCAGCACAGTTAATCAAAAGGTGCCCTATCTTTTACTTTATTCAAAAAAGGGTCTTTTAAAAATATTAGCATCTACTTACTGAGGATGAAAAAATGAAGGTTAGAACCAAGGAGGGTTATAGAAAGTACAACCAAATTTTGAGTGTAGTATTTAGCATGGATATATCTGAAGAAAACTATACCTCAGAAAGATCCATGCACCCCAAGGTTCACTACCACACTTTTAGAATAGCCAAGACATGGTAACAAACAAGTGTCCATCAGCAAAGGAATAGATAAAAACATGTAGTGCATATACACAATGGAATACTACTCAGTCATAAAAAATAATGAAGTCATGCACTTGCAACAACACGGCTGGACCTAGAGACTGTCAAACTGAGTGAAGTCAGACAGAGAGAGACAAATATCCTATGATACCAGTTATACTGGAATATAAAAAATGATGCAAATGGATTTATTTACAAAATAGACTCACAGATGCAGACATCAAACTTATGATTACCAAAGGGGAAACTGGGGAGGGATAAATAAGGAAATTGGGATTAGCATATACACACAACTACATGTAAAATAGATAACCAGCAAGGACCTGCTATATAGCACAAGGAATTATAGTCAGTATCCTATAATAATCTATAAGGAACAAGAATATGAAAAAATACTTATGTTTATATACCTGAACTGCTTTGCTGTGAACGTGAAACTAACACAATATTGTACATCAACTATACTCTAATAAAAAAATAATATTCAGTGTGGGCAGTTGCGGATCTTCTTTGTTATGCCGAATAGAAACATCCACATTAGGGGAGTTACATGAGGGCCTGGGCTCAGACCAACGGCACTGGGCGAGGCAGCCAGCCATTGAGCCAGCCTGCCACTGGTGTAATTAGCTTGAAGCTATTTCATTTGTGCCCAGAACGCACAAATGAATGCTAGTCAGGAATCCAAGTCCTGACTTTGCGATCAAATACCTATCACTCATATCTTAATCTTTCTTATTAGGCAACATCATTCCAATTAAAGTTCAGAAAAAAATATTGACTGATAATAAGACCATAGGAAAATGATGATAATGGTATAAATCATTAGTACTTTGTAACACACCCTACCTAATAGATACTTCTTTAGGTGCTTCAGTTCATCCAGTCCTCATACACTTCAGGAGATAAATGCTACTACTGCCTCCACTGTTGATGATGCTGTGAAAGTGCTGCACTCAATATGCCAGCAAACTTGGAAAACTCAGCAGCAGCCACAGAACTAGAAAAGGTCAGTTTTCATTCCAATCCCAAAGAAAGGCAATGCCAAAGAATGCTCAAACCACCTCACAACTGCACTCATCTCGCATGTTAGCAAATTAACGCTCAAAATTCTTCAAGCCAGGCTTCAAATATATGTGAATTTCCAGATGTTCAAGCTGGATTTAGAAAAGGCAGAGGAACCAGAGACCAAATTTCCAGCATCCACTGGGTCATCAAAAAGCAAGAGAATACCAGACAAACATCTACTTTTGCTATATTGACTACACCAAAGCCTTTGACTGTGTGGATCACAACAAACTATGGAAAATTCTTCAAGCGATGGGAATACCAGACCACCTAACCTGCCTCCTGAGAAATCTGTATGCAAATCAAGAAGCAACAGTTAGAACTTGACATGGAATAACAGACTGGCTCTAAATTGGGAAAGGAGTATGTCAAGGCTATATATTGTCACCCTGTTTATTTAACTTATATGCAGAGTGCTGCTGCTACTGCTAAGTCGCTTCAGTCGTGTCTGACTCTGTGCAACCCCATAGACGGCAGCCCGACAGGCTCCCCCGTCCCTGGGATTCTCCAGGCAGGAACACTGGAGTGGGTTGCCATTTCCTTCTCCAATGCATGAAAGTGAAAAGTGAAAATTAAGTCGCTCGGTCCTGTCTGACTCCTAGAGACCCCATGGACTGCAGCCCACCAGGCTTCTCCGTCCATGGGATTCTCCAGGCAAGAGTACTGGAGTGAGGTGTCATTGCCTTCTCTTTATATGCAGAGTACATCACGCAAAATGCCAGGCTGGATGAAGCACAAGGTGGAATCAAGATTGCCAGGAGAAATATCAATAACCTTACATGTGCAGGTGATACCACCCTATGGCAGAAACTGAAGAAGAACTAAAGAGCCTCTTGATGAAAGTGAAAGAGGAGAGTGAAAAGCTGGCTTAAAGCTCAACATTCAGAAAGCTAAGATCATGCCATCTGGTTCCATCAGTTCATGGCAAATAGATGTGGAAGCAATGGAAACAGTGAGAGATTTTACTTTGAGGGGCTCCAAAATCACTGCAGATGGTGACTGCAACCATGAAATTAAAAGACACTTGCTCCTTGGAAGAAAAGCTACAACCAACCTAGACAGCATATTAAAAGGCAGAGACATTACTTTGACAACAGAGGTCGGTCTAGTCAAAGCTATGGATTTTCCGAGAGTTGGACTATAAAGAAAGTTGAGTGCCGAAGAATTGCTGCTTTTGAACTGTGGTGTTGGAGAAGACTCTGGAGAGTCCCTTGGACTGCCAGGAGAGTCAAACCAGTCAATCCTGAATATCCATTGGAAGGACTGATGCTGAAGCTGAAGCTCCAATACTTTGGCCACCTGCTGCAAAGAGCTGACTCACTGGAAAAGACCCTGATGATGGGAAAGATTGAAGGCAGGAGAAGGGGGACAACAGAGGATGAGATGGTTGGATGGCATCACTGACTCAAAGGACATGAGTTTGAGTAACCTCCAGGAGTTGGTGATGACAGGGAGGCCTGGCGTGCTGCAGTCCATGGGGTCGCAAAGAGTCGGACACGACTGAGTGGCTGAACTGAACTGCGTCCACACTACAGATAAGGAGACTGAGCTGCAAAAAGGTGACAGCGCTTGCTCAGGGTCGCTGGGGCGATAGGTGGTGGAGCTGGTTTTTCAGCCTGGGCTTCTGACTCCAGTAACTGTGCTCTGTAATCAGTGAACACCTTCTGCCTACACTGAAATTATGCTTGAATGCTTTTCTCCTTGTATGAATCAGTGATCACTGAGCAGAATGCATACACCCCAATAAGATCATCCATTCGAGACTCATAGGGCCAGTTGGCCAATTACCACATGGTACAGTCTACCTGTGACTAGTTAAGTGGACTTCAGACTGCACTGGTTAGTTTTCATCACATTTGCACTCACAGAATGAGGAGGTGCCTTGTGAAAGGCAGGTGCACAGAGCATGGGACTTGCAGATGGCACTGACAGTACAAAGGCCAGCCTCCAAGAGGCAGGGGTGGCCCTTCCTGCTCAGCCAAATCGCAAAGCATGCAACAGAAATGTGACCCACCCCCGCTGTCAATAACAGCTCACGCCGCCCTCTGAAATATCAGTTAATGATGGTAGAAAGCCATTAGAATTCATAAGACATCTTACAGCCAAGCCTCCAGAGCAAGAGTACAAACCTCTTCAAGCTGAAAGCAAAAATATTTTCATACAACTAATAAATAAAATTAAGAACAAGTAGTTAACTTAAAAATATTTGATTTTACCCACATAGGATTGCTTTAATTTCTATTTTATGTGTACTTTATAATACATTTGAAATATTAATCTGCACATTACTTTAGAAAATCATAAAATGCATATATAGAGAGGAATGCTCAAAAAAACTTTTACTGATAGGATTATGTAATCAAGAAAGTTAGGATTGGAGCACAGAGCTAGAGTTTAGTCTACCCCCGTGGGGCTATTCTAGGGTAACCATGGTAACCCTAATCCTAGCCAAGTGTCTGGCAGAAGCTTAGCAACTTGACCCGGAGACTCAGGACAAGGTGGACAGGCGGGCAGCTGCACCTCCAGGCGGGCAAGCCTGGACCCCTGGCGCCACCGCGGGCACGCATGTGTGCGGGGCAGCTGTGGGGCCTTTGGGGCGTCAGGTTACCTCTGCACATCGAGAAAATGCTTCATAGATAATGAAATCCAAGTCATTGCCTCCCTGAGTTGATCCTATTAACAACAGAATTGAAAGCAAAACAATTGACTAAGAAATGGTCTAAGGTCACAGAATTTTCAACGTGGAACGTTCCAAATCAGGTTTGCAGAGCAAGCTGTCATACTCCCAAAACTATCAAGAGAGATAAATGATGCGCTCTTTATATGAGGAAATAAAGTCCTGGAAACGTAACAGAACTGCACATAAGAACATAATCGTGTTCAGACAATGAAAGGCATAGATTCGGATAATATTCTACGTAGAGAAAATATTGGCAGGGCAATCTAAGAAGAAACTCCTAAACCCCAAACACACACATATACTCTATGATAGTCACCCAGATGGATTTTCCTTTCTAAAATGCAGGGTTTTGCATGGCTGATATTTTCCTTTCACTCTCAAAATGAGACATGTAAAGTAGCAGAACTTCTAGGTTGTCGCTGCAAAGGACTTGAAATAATGCTTTGTATCTCTCAAAAATTTGGTCAGGTAGATGTTCCATACTGAAAATTTAAAGCTATTTCACTGGCTTTGCATTTTGTCTTTTATAAATCATTAACGGGAACAAAGTAAGAACCAAAACAGAGATACCCATTTCATAAGTGTGAAGACAGTTAACCTTTAAACAGATGGGTAATCCCAGACAGCTCTGTAAAATTAATAGAGCTTAAACCTGAGGTCTCAGAGCTGCAGAATACATCTTTGGAGACCATGTTTTTGAGATCATCATAAATCAACTTTTTTCCCCACCGGTCCCTTATGCCTACCCAGGCTCCTAGAGCTGCCAGGTTATGAATATGTATATCATGGCACCAACTGATACCCTGCTCCAGTATCAAAGGTTCTGTACGTGTGTTTCCTCCGCTGTCCCGTCTCCCAGGTCACGCCAGAAGGGCAGTCACCCTAGCAGGATTGCAGGGGAGCTGGGGGGAGGGAGTGGGCGCCTTAGCATCTTCAGCCATGGCTTCATCTGCGGAAGCATTTCCATTTTTATTTGTAAACCTTCGCTTGTGAAATCTGAGGTGTTACAGAGGATGGTTTTGTTTTCAAGGTGCTGTGTTTTTCCGCAGCCATATCAGTTCCAATCTCACAAGAGGCTGGGCGCGTGACAGCGTGACTCCAGGCAGACACAGCCTGCAGGTGAGGTGCTGTCCCCCAGGGACCACTGCCTTTGCTCCTACAAAAGAGGTGGGAGAGCCAGTCTGCAGAAGATTATACACGCAGAAAGGAAGAGAATGACTGCCAACGTTGTCAACGTGATCGTTTCCAGCTATGTAAGTAGGTGTTTGGAGGCCTTTAAAAAGACTTGGATCTGTTTTAAATGTGGCTTCAAACCCTACAAGAATATGGATTTAAAGGGAATTAAAGCCAAAAGGATGATATGACTGTGCTGCCAGCTTCAGCTATGCCGGTCCCGGGAGACTCTTTCATTAGCGATCGGGAAGACATTGGCTGCGGAATAAACATGAAATTAGATCAGGTCACCCCTCCCTTGCCTGGGTACCTCGAGGGTCCCTGCTCATTACGAAGCAGGCAGAGAAGCACTATGTGCAGAGCAATAGCAGACAGATATTAGCCACTCTGTCATCCTAACATCCAGCAGAGTGTTCCTCCCTTCCCTGAGCCGTCAGAAAAATGAGAACCAGGCAACCAGGGTCTTAGTGGAAAGAGTTAAATCTGGAAGTAAAGAATCCTACCTACCGAGGAGACCAGCTTCTGCTCTTTCCACGCAGTCCCCATCCAAGAATATTTCCTCTATTCCACCATGGAGGAGCCTTGAGGGGTCCATGAGGGACATGTTTGCAGCTATTCACCACTGGAGAAGTTAATTTAGCAGCAGTGGAGCAGTGGTCAGGAAATTCTAAAGCCTGGAAGGGTCCTCTGAGGATCTGAGCAGAATACAGGGTGAGGGACGAAGGGCCATGATGAAACGTGACCCAGAAAACCCACTTGCGTGGAAATCTGGCTGCACTGGGTACACGCATCAAAGGGAACAGACAAGATCGCGCTTCCCAGCAACGCGGGAGCCTCTTGGGCGGTACCTCCTTCTAGTCACTTTCAGCAGCACATTAACATAAAGACCATAAAATTTTGGCCCTGTATCTTCTTTATTATTTTTTTATAGAGATATAATTATTGAAGGGAGGCTGTTAGCTTTTTTATGGACTTGAGGGTCTACCTGCCTCTCACTTTCCCACTCTCTCTCACTGAGGTTTCCCATCATCCCACTGCACTGTTGGGGGAAAGGGAGAAAAAAAAGCTGCGTGGCCATCAAGGGAGGCAGGCAGCCACTGAGACCCACAGGTTTGCGCACAAGAGACGCTTTGACATGGGACACAGACCCCAGGGTCCAGTGCAGCCCACCCAGCGGCTTCCCTGTGAAGGCTGGGCTTTCAGTATGTCCCTGACAACCCCAGGATTCTGAGTCATAAAGATCATAAAGAGTCACGTCCCATGTCTGCAAACAGAAACGATTTCTATGAGAATTTATGCATTCAATGTAATTAATCCGAATGTTGGGACTGTCTCATCTTGTGCTAATTAGTAAAGCCCAAGGCAGTGGGTCTCTTCAATCATGGTTCCAGATAAACAGCCCCTTCTCCAGATTCTTTACATAAAAATTTAGCAGACTCACCCGACAAAGAATTAGAGTGCAACTTTCTCCCATAGAACATGCTTTTCCCTTCTTTTGTTGTTTTTTTTCTCCCCTTTTAAAGAGACAGTCCACAGAGATAGTTCAACTTTCTGTGCTCCATCAGAACAACTCAGCCATATTCATTTTAGAATTCTGTCTAAACAAGCAGATCATATTTAAGTTTTTCCAGCCTATGTTCCTTCCCAAACCTTTTACCATAGGAATGTTCACTATCACTTCACTGAGCAAAAAAAGGTACAAAGTCTATATATTTGTGTTTTAACTGCTAACCGAAGCCACTTTGGCTTATGATGTGCTGGGAGCCGTGGTTATCACCGATGGTCAGGGAGCCACCTGAGTGCTCGAGCATTCACAGTGAAAGTGGCTCTTAAGGGAGCTTCCAGTCAGCGATGCTGTCCGTGAATTAAAGGGAAATGAAGGCTTGTCTGAATGGTGGGAACAAAGGAGGATCTAGATGTTTGGGGGAGATTCATTTGCTCAATACAAAATATACCTAACTATGCTAGAGTGTCAGCCATCAACGCTGGTTCGTTCAGGTTTTGGCACAAAGACAACAGCAGAGGTAACAGATGGGCTCTTGTCTTGTCCTAACTCGAGCAGCTGAAGGGCCAGGAGAAGTTGATTAATTCAAAGGTGGCTGTTTGTCGTCTACTTCTCTCTGCTGGCAGCCCTGAGCACGCCCCCTCTCAGCTGCCACTCAGCCTGACTCCGTGAGAAGACTGAGAGCCTCATCTGGATCCCGACCTCCATGGGGCAGGAAAGACCTAGGAGCCTCGAAAGAGAACGTGGATGCCTCTGCTCCAGGATCCTCTTAGAGCAAGCAATCAGCAAAATGGTCCTGAAATTAAGACAGAAGGAAAGCCTCTTGTGTTTCTTGATGAGCAGGCTTCCCCACCTGGATCCTCAGTCATCCTGTTGCCGTCTTGCCCAGGCGCTGTCACACCCAGCGTCAAGAGCACCGGCCCACATCCATCTCACTCTCCTCTAGAGACAGGTCAACCTCAGGGACCACTCAGGAGCCTCACCCGGTGGCCCTTAGACCTCATCTTCCTTCCTAACTGACCCAGTGGCCCTTAGACCTCATCTTCCTTCCTAACCGACTGGGTCCACTGTCCGCCAAGGGGCCAGTCCTTCTGGAAAGGGAGCCTTATTCCCACTCCCAGGCATGAATGTTAATTGGTCCAAGACGAGTGATGGATTTGGCCATGGATGTGAAGCATAATTCTGGCCAATAAGAGAAAACGGAGAGGAAGGGCACGTAGTCCTCGTCCTTGAAAAAGGATCTCCGCTGTGATGTGTGATGATGAGTGGCAGGAGCCAAGGTGTCCAAAATGAGAAGGATGTGTGCGCAGACAAGCCAGGCTGCACCCGGACTTGCCACAGCGTGCAGGCAGAGCACCTCAGCGGTGCGGACGCGGGCTGACCTGGCCTCCCCACGCCAGTTACTCCTGCACCAGGAACCCTTGCAGGAAGCTGTCAGGTTTAAGAGGACTCTGCAGGCCCAGCCCCACATCCGCTGACTCCCAGGCTGGCCCAGCCCAGCTGAGAGAGCAAGGCACCCAGTGAGTCCAGAGAACCCATCTGCTCTTTCGTGCAGCGTCTTGATGCCAACCTCTACCTTTTAGCAGCCCTCCACTATCACCAGAAGAGATGATCATGAGGGAAGGGAAACAGTTCTAAAGAGAAGTGAGGAATTACATCAGTTCCATTATGCTACCTTGAACATAATATTCAATAATAAAGTTGTGAATTCCATTACCGAGTCACTGAATAATACGGTTACTGTTAAACAAAATTTTATTGTCTGCGTTTGTTCCATAAAATAAATATATATTTTATCTAATCCAGATTTCATCCGACTGTTATAATTTGTGAGAGGTGTTGAAGTGCTTTTCTCGCTGTTGTTTTTAATGTGCTTCCTAGATAATGAACTTGGACTTCAAATTGCAGAAGCTGGAGATGGAAAGGAGCCCATGGGTCAGCCTGGTCGACCAGCTGCCAGACTGGGATCTGCCGGCCCCCACCAGAATGACAATTCCGTGGAAGCAAGATGCGGGCCAAGGAGGACGGGAGGCTTTAATTGGCCATTTCTCTTTTGATAACTTTGATGGACGGGGCAGGGGGGAGGAGGGTCACGGAGAATCTCCTAAAGAAATGCTGATTTTTCAGCCCCTCCCAACAAAATGAAGACCTTTGTTGTTACCCTTGTATATTTTCAGATATCTCTTTTATTTGGGAATGAAGGGCAATAATAATAAAATCGTATTGCTCCAGGCCAGCCAGCTGTGTATTGATAATTTTCTACAAATTATAGTGAGATAGCTATATCTGCTTTCTACCAACCCAAAATCAGACTCCTGCTTGAAAATCCATGTTTTGAGAGGATTGAAGAGCCTTTCATTTCATTCTATAATTAAAGAAATTTTTGAAATGCAAAACAAAATCTTAAATTTGTATTCAGCGTAAATGGTAGGTAATGCATATTTTCTTGGAAGGACTGAAGAAAAGAAGATTAGCCCAGAGGAGAATAAAATAGCACCAGAAGCATAAAGTCGGAGCACACGTCACCTGCCTCACAACTCAGAAGAGGCCCTGAGGGTATAAACTAGTTGCTTAAGAGGCCACCTCAATGCTCACCTGTGGGATGGAGTCCCAAGCCTTGGACCCTCAATGCCCTCAGCACCAAGAAAGAAGAGTTGATAAAAAATAGGGCCTCGTGTGGGGCCAAGTGCATGCTCAGAGTCATCGCTACATGGCAAGGTGCTGGCTTGAGCCTCGTCACTGGAGGACGGCTGGGTGTTACCAGAGGGGATGCAGAATGAATGCCAGAAATACGCATCCTGGATAAAGACAGAGGATTGTAGGAATGTGGTCCGAGGCCAATAGATCAGGGGAGATGGGGAGGAGGAGCCATTCCATCCTGAGCTGGGCACCATCCCTCGAGAGTGCCTGGGCCCAGGCCTGCGCCCTAAAGTGATCCTTCAGTAGGAATGTAGCGGGTGAAGCCTCCATGCTTCCCTGTCCTGTGGTCATGGGGATGGGGGCCGAGCAGAACCACAGCTGGTGGACAGCCAGGATGTCCCCTAGAAGTCACCACATGGACCACGTCTCTGCTTGCAGATTCAGAGACAGAACTGTCACCCTGAGGATCCTGTCCACACGGAGGTGGCCCAGGACACAGGCAGAGTAACGACCTGCAGAAGGGTGGCCCTCAGAGATCTCCTGAGCAACTTAGACCTTGGACTTGGTAAAATTGGGGCTTCCCCAGTGGCTCAGACAGTAAAGAATCTGCCTGCAATGCAGACCTGGGTTCGATCCCTGGGTGGGGAAGATGCCCTGGAGGAGGGCAATGCAATCCACTCTAGTGTTCTTGCCTGGAGAGTTCCATGGACAGAGGAGCCTGGTGGGCTACAGTCCATGGGGTCACGAAGAGCTGGACACGACTGAGTGACTAAGCACACAAGCAGCTTTGGCGCAGGCATCACGAGAGTCCATGGTGACAGAGACATAACTTCAGCGAGTGGGAGCAGAGAGAAGACAGCCTGTGGGCACCACGTGGCAATCAAGGAGTTCTTTCAGAATCTTTGGCTTTACAAGTCCACCCTGCCATTCCTAGAACACCCTTCCCTCTCCCTATGTGTGTGTGCTTGCATACTCAGTCATTTCAGTCGTGTCTGAGTCTCCACAACCCTACAGAGCCCACCAGCCTCCTCGATCCGTGGGGTTCTCCATAAAAGAATACTGGAGTGGGTCACCATGCCCTCCCCTAGGGGATCTTCCCCACCCAAGGATTGAACTCGTGTCTCCTGCATTGGCAGACAGGTTCTTTACCACTGTGCCACCTGGGAAGACCCCTCTCCCTGTGGAGAGTCTCAGATAAACTATAGTTTGTAGGTTATAACTATTGATATTTGTCATTATAAATTAAAAGAGAAAAATATGTATTAATTCATTTAAAAATAATAAATTAATTATAGTACCATTAATACTACTATTAATAATAACAGAACCATTTGTTCATGAAAAATATCTATTTTTTCCAAAATAAAAAGTAATTAGTGAAGAGTGGCACTGTATGGATCTTTGCAAATCTTTTAAAGTCGGGCTTTAGAGAAGACAGCTGGCCTCTCATCTCTTTCGGCTCTGGGTCTATTGCAATCACATATGATGTAACCTCTGAAATATACTTGTAAGAGAAATAATAACATCTCAATATTATCATTACAATAACTTGAACCTCATGGATCCTTCAAAGTCCCTTGAGGGCCCTCAGGGGTCCGTGGACCACCTTGAGAATAGCTGGTCTCCTCTCTCTGGAAGGATAGGGTTGTGCCTGCCCTATGTAAGCCCCAGCCTGTATGAGCTTCCCTGATAGCTCAGTTGGTATAGAATCCGCCTGCAATGCAGGAGACCCCAGTTCGATTCCCGGGTCAGGAAGATCCCCTGGAGAAAGGAAAGGCTACCCTCTCCAGTATTCTAGCCAGGAGAATTCCACGGACTGCTTGGTCTATGGGGTTGCAAAGTGTTGGACACGACTGAACAACTTCCACTTTCACTTTCTGTGTGATCAGGAGCGCCTAGGTGACATTTGCACAAGTTCCGCTTGCATTTTGAGCACCTTCAGTGAAGAGCGGCACCTAAGGAAGTAACACGGGGTCCCAGGCCATTCGGGCTGCCCTGACAGACCTCACAGATGGGGAGACCGGGAGTGTTATAGACGGCAGGCAGTCATGGCGCACGGCTCTGGAGGCTGCAAGTCAGAATCAGGCTACCCGTGTAGTTAGACGGCCTTCCTCCATTCCAGGCTTGGGACGGCCAGCTTCTACTGCGTCCTCACGTGGCAGAGAGACCCTCTGCGGCCTCCTTTATAAAGACACAAATCTTAGTCTTGAGGGCTCCACCTTCATGATCTATCACCTCCCAAAGGCCCTGTTCTAATGCATCGCCTTACAGAGTTAGCTTTCAATGTATGCATTTTAGCAGGAGACACACTCTCAGCCTCTGGCTCATGGAGATTCTGCTGTACCAATTTCAAAGCCTGAGAGCAAACACCCTCCCAACAGCACTGGTAGACATCTGGCCACACTCTCTCTTAAAACAAGATCCTTGCAGCATCCGTGTGCCTGGCCTCAGGTGGGGCAGGAACCGACACCTGCCGAGTGGCTACTCACCGCTAATGACCTTCTAGATACCATTTCATCCCTCAGCAGCCTGTAAGTAGAACCTACAGAAAAGAAACCTAGAGTTAGAAAGGCCAGTGATCCATTGGGTGATACACAGATAATCCAAGGAAGAGAGAGGATTCGAGTAAGCGCACTGATACCGTGTTGACCTTGGGCAACAGGGGACGGACACCTCTTTCCTGCAGAGCTCCCCCTTTACACACGCAAGAGAGAGGAGGGAAGCTGGGAGCAGGGAGCTGCAGGCGTCTTTGTAAGGCTTACGAAGGACTCCATGTGTCTTCTCCACTATCTGTTAAGGATCAGCGGTCTGGCAGACTCTGCTCAGCGCTGAGCAGCAGACACGGCTCTCACTCTGCCTGAAAGGTGTGCGTTCAGATGGGTTCACAGGCACAAAGGTGAGGGTGTGCAGAGGAGTGAGGTCCCCACAGAGTGTGTGGTGGCGGCAGGGCCGTGGGGCGGCCTCTCCCAGGAGATGGTCTTTGGGCTCAGTTCCGGCAGCCCTGAGAGGGAACGTCCATTCCAGCCAAGGTCACAGGCCAGGAAGTGGCCTCCTTCTCCAGCCGGCTGGTCTCATGTGCCCAGCCCTCGCTCAGCACCCTAAGGGTGGGATGAGGGGCTCCCAGGTGTCTGCTGCCACACTTCATCCACAAAGAAGAATTGGTGTCACTCTTGAGGCTGTGAAGCTTTACGTAAATAAACTCCCATCCCGCCTTTCTTGGAGACAGGAAGAACACAGGGCCCTCCTTGGCCAAGGGCCCTCAACCAGCAAGCCCTTGGACTGCCTACAGCATCTTTTCAAGCCCCATTAAGGGCAGGGTGACCAGGGTGAGGAGAGGACCCCATGGTTGCCATGGTGACAGGTGGCATGCCATACCTCCAGCATCCCCTCAGTGGAAGCGAACCACACAGCTGGCCTGACCTCTGGATTGAGCCGTGGAGGAGAGGGAGGGCCCAGCCTCCACCCCGCCTCAGACCTCCAGACCTTTAGGTGCCTTTGTGGCCTTTGAAACAGAACATCAAGCCCACCCCCGCTTTGGGAGGGGCAGCAACAATGATGCTGCAGAGCGACTGAGCTACTGCTGCTCCAGCCAGCTGTTGGCTTCACTGGACGGCCCGCTGACCATCCAGTCCACGGGCCTAGGTGACCTCAGTCTGCATGGGTAAAGCAGTCTGCATGTTGGTGAAGACGTGCCAACACGTCCTCCAGCTGTGTTTAAATACCTTCTGAGTTTGGGTGGAGCGTGTTGTGTCTCCTTTCAACGTCCCCGTAACTTGCGTCTGATGCAAAAGCTTGATTGCTTCTCTGCCCTGGACAGACCTAGCCAGGCACGCACACCCGTGCACACACACAGCGCTCTCAGATGAAATAAGGCACTCTGGCCTGGTGTCTTCCAATGTTAAGGAAACTATATGACTTCCCTCAGATTTTCTTCTTTTTTTGACGTCACAAGAGTGGTATTTGTCAGACGCTGGGAAGAGAATAATGACACCATAGAAAAGAAATAGCCTGCGTGACCTGCTTCTTCTCCGAGATGTGGATGGGTGCTTTTGAATTACAGAAGCACCTTCTGCTTTTCAAAGGACTGAATAAAAAGGGAAAAAATAACAACGAGCCGGTGCTTTAACGTTGGACATGTGCTTGCTGGGTATATGGTGCAGAGCGTGGTGAACGGGCCAGGATTTGGCATAAATCTTCTCTTATTTTGTGTTTCAGGAGGTATGCAATAGAAAACCCATTCTAACAATAAATGCTAGTCACCTGAGGTCTATAGCTTGTTTTGTAGCTAAGAAAATAAAGCTTCCACTCACCCCTGGCCGACGGAGTTACATTTTATGCTATTATTAATGCATTGCAAGGCTTTTTTTTTCATATCAATTTGAAATTATACATCTGGGAAATCCCAGTACAACAGCAGTCAATGCTTTGTTTCTCCGTGTGGCCCTCTGCAATTACTAGAACGTGCAACTATAATTTAGCTCAGGTAAAATTCAATCAGTCACCCCCAAGCACAAAGAAATCTCTATCTCCCAGGAAAAGAGAGGAGGAGGAGAGGGAGGGGAGAGAGGAAGAGGAGGGCGAGGAGAAGGCGAGAGGAGAGAAAGGAGACACTGGACAGGCTTCCCGAAACAGCACAAGGGGGCTGAGGACTGTCTAAAACAAACTGATAAGAATATTTAAATCCTAGTTGTGATGGGGAATGGCACTGGAGAGGGTCGTGGCTGAGCCCCGGAATTAAAAGGAAGCAGAAAACGCCTTACAGCCTGTTTGGATCTCTTGTAAAATGCAATGTTCTTTGTGTTAAAAATAGAAAGGGAGGAAAAGAAAGAAGGGCGATTTTTGTTGGCATGCTGAAACTCACAGGGAGACGCACAGATGAATAGCACAGCAATCCAAAACCATTGTCTGTGGTGGGGGAGACATTTTTTGAGAGAGGCACACTTTGGGCCCATTTGGAGAGTAGAATCCCACCTTCAAAATGCTTGCATTCTATAAAGAAAGGCCAAGGAAGAGGTTCACTGTTTTATTCTTATTTCATTTTTCTTTTTCACAACTTTTGCATGTTGCACGAGCAGGAATGCTCGTATTTTCGGTGCTGATGGAGTAATGTTTCTAGACTTTGGAGAGCCGTGGCATGCCACATGTGCTTCATGGCAGCACGGAGCCGAGAGCAACGTCCTCCAGGAAGACACCAAGAAGGGGAGCACTTCCCTCTTCTCCACCCAGAAGTTGGGACACATATTACACACCTTCTCTCAAAGCCAACGATCTGATTCACTACCATGTTTTACCAAAACGTTTGCTTCTAGTCAGTGACACTGCAGTTCACACTTGGATCTCTTCATCTCCTAAATCCAGCAGCGACAGATATTTTGAATTAATTTATCTTTTGATTCCAGGTGACCCAGAGGGTAAAGAATCTGCCTGCAATCCAGGAGATCCAGGTTCAGTCCCTGGGCTGGGACAATCCCCTGTAGAAGGAAGTGGCAACCTATTCAGTGTGTCCTTGGGGAATCCCATGGACTCGAGGAGTCTGGCGGGCTACAGGCCATGAGGTCACAAAAGAGTGGGGCATAACTTAGCAACTAAACAACAATGTGTAAGATAGATAAATAATGAGAACCCACGGTAGAGCTCAGGGAACGCCACTCAGTGCTCTGTGCGGACCTAAATGGGAAGGAAATCCAAGGAAGAGGGGATACGTATAAGTACAGTTGATTCACTTTGCTCTATAGCTGATATAGCAGAAACTAACAACACTGTGACGCAATTGCCCTCCAATAAAAATTTTAAAAGAAACATACAGAGCCATCCTTGGACTCCTCACCCAGTTGTCTTGTAGCAGCACCCTATAAACCCGTGGTACAATATCATAACTAGGATATTGACTTTGATCCGGTCAAGACAGAGAAACTCTGTCCCCACCATGATCCTCGTGCTGTCTTTTATAGTCACACACACTTCCTCCCATCCCCAAGCCCATCACTAATCCCTAGAAACCACTAACCTGTTTTCTATTATTATCCTTTGGTCCTTTCAATGATGTTATATAAATGGAAGCAGTGTGTGAACTTTGGGGATTGGCTTTTATCATAACACACACCCCTTGTTGCTGCTGCTGTTCCAGTCGCTCAGTGGTGTCCAGCTCTTTGTGACCCATGGGCTGCAGCACACCAGGTTTCCCTGTCCTTCACTCTCTCCTGGAGTTTTCTCAAACTCATGTCCATCAAGTCGGTGACACCATCCCACCATCTCCATCCTCTGTCATCCCCTTCTCCTCCTGCCTTCTATCTTTCCCAGCATCAGGGTCTTTCCCAGTGAATCTGCTGTTACAATAATCTGATAATTTGTTCCTTTTTATTGCTGAGTAGTGGTCCAGGTTACAGCTGTACCAGAGCTCACTTAACTAATCACCATTGAAGAACATCTGAGTTATTTCTACTTTTTTATTATTACAAATAAAACATTGGCATATAGGATTTTATGTGAGCAGAAATTTTTATTTCTCCAGGGTAAATGCCCAGGAGTGAAATTATTGAGTCAAACTGTTTTTACAAACAGTGACTGTACCATTTTACATTCCCACCAACTAACTATGAGTGATCATTTCTCCTCATCCTCATCAGCATTTGATGTTGCTATTATTTTTATTTTAGCCATTCTGATAGGTATATAATATATCAGTGTGATTTTAATGTGCATTTCCCTGATAGGTAATGATATTAAGAATCTTTTCATGTGCTTTTCTGCCATTTGTATGTCCTCTTGGGTGAAATGTCTCTGCGTTAGAAATGTCCCACTCTCTAATGGGATTTTTGTTATTTTAGGACTGAATTTTGAGAGTTTTTAAAAAATATTCTAGATATTTAGTCCCTGCCAGATATGTGGTTTGCAACAAGAACATGCAAAATCTTGGTAGCACAAAAAATAAGCGTGTATTTTCTCTTGTGTCTGGGTGAGCTGTATGTTCTGTTGAGTTCTGCTGGCCACTCACACCTCGGGATGGACCCTCAGCTGAGGTGACCAGTGATGCAGCTTTGCTCCGCGTGTCTCCCATGCTCCAGCAGGCTGGTCTGCTCACACTCTCGAGGAGCAAAGAAGTGGGTGCAAACAGGAAGGCCTCTGTGGATCAGACTCATTATCACTTTTTCTGCCCTCTCTGGGCCCAGGTAAGTCACAGAGTGAGCCAGGCTGAGGAAGGAGGAAACATACTCAGCCTCCTTGGAGGGAGAAACTGCAGGTACGATGGAAGTGTCTGCTTGAGGGCAGGCAAGGAATTTGGGCTGGGCCGTGAAAGGGCTCCCTCTGCCACAACACACAGGAATTAGGAAGTTAAAACAGGCAAGTAAGAAACATGAGCAAATGGATACGAATAAGAGACAAATGAGAAACCCAAGAAATGAAAAGATAGTCACAGAACGAAAACTAAGCTGGCAAAGTAAACTCTAAGCTGATACAGATGAAAGAGCATTAATGAGGTGGAAGATGATAGTGAGGAATTTATCAAGAATGTAGCAGAGACAGACCAAATGGTAAGACACATAAAAGACAAATCAAGGCTCGGAAAACAGACCAAGAGGCTCCAGTACTGCTGAAGGATGAACAGGTACAAGGGCAGAAAAGCAGTTATCCAGAGGCATAATTGCTGATAACTTTTTCAGAATTGGTAGACAGAAGGCAGACAATGAGTGGTTGAAAAGCAACCACTGAATGCTGGTAATAAAAAGCATAAACAAGCCCACACCTAAACACACAATAGTGAAAAGAAAGAACGTTGATTAGAATGATGACCGATTTCAAATCAGACACAGAAGTGGCCAGAGCACAATGTTACAATATCATCTCAGTGCTGCGGAAAAGATATTACCAGCCCACAATTCTGTATCTACACAAATCGTCCCTGCATGGTGGAATAGAGGCCTTTTCCCTAAAAGGGGAAATAAAGGCATTTTCAGACCTAAAATGGCTTCCCAGGTGATTCTAGTTGTAAAAGAACCCCCGTGTATGCAAGAGACCTAAGAGATGCAGGTTCAAACCCTGGGTCGGGAAGATCCCCTGGAGGAGGGCATGGCAACCCACTCCAGTATTTTTGCCTGAAGAACCCCATGGACAGAGGAGCCTGGTGGGTTACAGGCCATGGGGTTGCAAAGAGACACGACTCCAGCAACTGAGCACACACACACAGACTTACAAAGACAAATATTTTGTTAATCACAGAACCCTCACTGAGGGAAAAAGAAGGACCAAAGAATATGCTTCAGTAAAAAGCAAAGTCCAGAAGAAAGGAGAACAATATAAAAAATAAGAGCAACCTGATAAATCAGTAAAATTATACTGATATATCTAAATACCGACTAATATTTTGGTAAATTTTGAAAAAGAAGAAATTAATAAAAAGACTAAGTTTTGAATTTTAAAGAATAATGAAGCAGAAGTTCTAGAATGAGGTCACTGCTAATGTAACTGGGAATTTTAAAAAGTTAATAAAGTCGACCTTGACCACAGAGAGTTTTAGAATTGCTGCTCTAAACGCACACGGGAGGCAGGGGTGGGAGGCAGGGGTGGAAGTCAGGGGGTTCACGGCAGAGTCAAGTGTGCTGAGATCCTCCTCTTTTTCTGAGAAAAGTTAGAGATAAAGAATAAATTTAGATTTAATTAGAAATTTGTCCATCTGCTTAGTGGTATTAGACAAGTGTTTGCCAGGTTTTTTAAGCCATTTAGGGCTGTTTGAACAATTAGCGTTACTAACAAAACAAACTTGTGCTCAATGGAAGATAGTATATTTTGCCATTAAAAGTCATCAAAGTAAGTTTCTCGAATCCTGAATGTGTTGCAATTACCTTCTAATGTATTTTGCATATTTTTAAACAGAAATAACTTCCCATTTACAGAGAGCGAATAGCTCAGAAAAAGCCCGCTGATGTCTGTGGTGGGTGTGAGCAGTCATCGGGACAGGGGAAGGTCAGCCACAGCAGCGAACTTCCCTGGAGGACTCTCCTGATGAACAAAGTCCCCTTTCTCCCCAACCAAGCGTGTTTCCTAATCCCCTTGGCCACACGGGTGTCAGGAACGTCCCGTGGAGCTCTGTCTATTATCATGCAGTACATAAATGTGCCAAACTCAACTTTTTTGTTTTTTAAGTTGAAAATCAACATGGCTTTCCCAATATCTCATGACGTTATAACTTTACATATAATAAGCACAGGTTCTAGAAGTGAAGAAGGGTTCAAGGTAAGTTCTAGAAGGGGATGGACAGGCAAGAACAATTGTTATTGTCACTGTATAATATTTTTCCTGATGTTATACATACTCACTGTATAAAAGTTGGGGAAATGTTTTTTTAAAAGGAGGGCTTCCCTGGTAGCTCAGGGAGACCCAGTTTGGATGCCTGAGCTGGGAAGATCCCTTGGAGAAGCAAATGGCAACCCAATCGAGTACTCTTGCCTAGAGCGACGACCCTATGGGCGACGGTCCATAGGGTCACACAGAGTCGGACATGACTGAGCGACTAACACTTTCACCCTTAAAAGGAAAACAAAACTTAGCCATCACATGGCCATGGTGAGTCCCCTAGACTTCTCCAAGGGCCATACAATCCCAGTGACCATTTGCGGGGCCCTCACTCTGGGTCAGGCGCAGCGGGAATCCTTCACACTCACCACCGTTCTCCCGAATAGTTTGCTCCTGTGGAAATGAAAACCTGGTGATGTAAGCGTCTTTCCAAAATCACACAACTGAGGCGGGCCAGGCAGCAGTCAGACAAGACATCTGCCTGCAAAGCTTAGGCTCTCTCAGCCAACACGGAGGTGCTTCTCCCTTGAATATTATCCTCTGCCCGGTTATCAGAGGATTCGCCGAGGTTTCGGGGATGCTACAGACGGCCGTGAGGGAGCTGGAATCTGCACCCAGTCTGCTGGCCTCCGGGGCGGCTGTGTCTGCCTTTTCTGCTCCGATTCCAACCACACGGGCATCACTGAAGGCACAGGCGGTTCAGAAAGTGATGCGGGCAGAGGAGGGCTCGCAGGAGCCGACGGCAAAGCGGGCACGCGACCGGGGCCACCTGGCTCTTCTGGGGCCCCAGGAGGACCAGAGTGGAGAAGCGTAAAAGTAAGAGAAGAACGATGAAAGGGCGGGGCGGGGAAGAAAGGGAAGGAAGCAGGGAGGGAAACAATGACGGAAAAATGATTTCCTGTAGATTTAAGCTTTTTTCAGTTGTTTTCTTACATCTAGTGTGGCAGCATCATATTTTTTTAGCAACTAGCTATTATCAGCTCTTTTCAAAGTAGTAAACTAAACTTAGTGGAAAAAACCCTTATTTTCCACATGGATATAGAACAGGTTTACAAAAAAACCCCATTGTACTAAAAGCATAAACTGACAGCCACCTGGGAAGCCCAGTTAGAAGGACATCAACTCTTGCCACTCACATAATTGTTCATATACCTGGGTGGATCTTTGGTTATAAAGAAATGAATGGAAGGAGAGAATGATGGGTGGAGGGGGAGGGTCATGGGATGGATAAATGAATGATGGATGATGGGATGAAGGATGGATGGATAATGGATGAAGGGAGGGAGCGATGGATTGATGACATGTTGATAATACAACAGTCTAACATCCAGCTCAAAAATTAAATACTCCATCAGGACTAGAGGAGATCACGTGCATCTATTGATCACTGAAAAGCTCTCTGTATGCAGCATTTATACAATTCCCCATACTTACCTAACTCGGTGTCCTTGAAAAAGGACCCCCCAGAGGCCACTTCTACTTATAGGAAATCGCATTGAAGAACACAACTTAGTTTATCATTAATTTGTGGAGCTGACCCCATGGAGATTTCTTTTTCAGAAGTTCTAGCAGGGAATGAGGTTTAAATCACCTATTAAAAAAAAAAAAAGTACAATCTTTACCCCCCAGCCATAAATAGGCACACTTGCAGAAAGACAGACAGCCAGGTCAACCCCAGTTACAACAGGAGATGCATGCATCTTGTTTGAATTTTGCATTCTGTTTGGACTGCTATGGCCCGGGTCAAAGGGGTAACCTGGGGTCACAGCATGGGGTCACAGACATGAGAGCCACAGGTCTCTGCCCCACAGGGTCGCAGCCCCCTGGCCTGTGTGGAGCTGAACCACCGACTCCCTTCCCTTCCCTGCTGCTGGACTCTCATCCCATGATCAGTGATTTCCGAGACCTCCCATTCAACTAAGTCCTAAAGCTCAACCCAGAGCTAGACCACAGGTATAAGATGTCACATTAATATGAATTTTTTCAGTCAACATAGGATTACTTCAAAGCCACCATCCACATGGGCGCTGCCAAGACTAGCTGTGTCTTTGCTGCCAGGGCCCCTCGCGGGCTCTGATAACGTTCCTGTTTGGGAGCACCTGGGCCAGAGCTGGGGGCGCTTGGACCCCTCCCCCACCATGGCTGGTGACCCCGGGCCAGATGCCACGGCACTGAGGGCCCTCTGCCTCTCAGTTCTGGAGTTTAGAGGTTGGGCCAACCACCCAGCCATCTGCCCAGCATGGGTTTCCAGGCCTTCCCCAAAAGCGGCCCTTCACAATAGGCCCTGGCCAAGTTCTGCCCTGTTTACAAGTCCATCAACAACCCCTGGGCCCTGAACTCCAGGACACGAGGGTGCCATGCTGCGGAAGAGGAGACCCAGCTCACTCCTTCCCAAGGCGTGTGGATGCACAAGGTCGTGAGCAGGAAGCGACGACCTCCTTCCATGGCGGGCACCCGTGTGCTGGGTAGAGAACTCAGACGTCAGGCCTGGTGGCGACACCCTACCTAAAGGGTTTAGACATGGCCGAGAGCATGAAGCTCGATGACCAAGACTGATGAGACTTTCTGCAAAGGGAGGCCACACACGCCGGGGGGTCAGGATGGAGCGCCTGGAATCCGCCTCGAGAGGGCTGCCCCCGCCCCACCTCCACCCGGTGAGGAGGACCAGGGCCTTTGTCTGTCTTTTTCACCCAACATGCAGGCCCAGAGTAGTGTTCAGCTCACTCAGGGGACGAAGACAGAGAATGCTGTGAGCAGGCCTTCTGCGAGAGGAAGTCTTGGGTTGACATCCTGAATACGTTACTGGCCTCCCAGGGGACTCGGCAAAACAGGGGTTTCTGAGCATCCGCACGTGCTCCCTCCAATCCCAGACTTTCCTCAGGGCTGTGGGAAGAAACAGGGGCAGGGCTCGGACATCTCCAGGATGCCGAGGGGCAAGGGAGCAACCCAGATGGGCAAGAGGCTGCTTGAGGTCATGTAAGAAACTGCTAACAGAGGTCACCTCCTCAGGGTCCATGCAAGTTGAAGGAAGACTGGCTTGTTATAAATTATTATTTTCAAAATTAATTTACTTATTTTAATTGGAGGCTAATTACTTTACAATATTGTAGTGGTTTTTGCCATACACTGACATGAATCAGCCATGTTTTAACAAAACCCCTACTGAATCCCAGCTCTCTTTGGGGCCTTCCAGGTGGTGTTAGTGGTAAAGAACCCATCTGCCAATGCAGGCAATGTAAGAGATCTGGGTTCGATCCCTGGGATTGAATCCTGGAGTGAGGGCCTTGCACTCTTTCTGTAAAATAAGGCAAAACACAAACCCCACAAAGACTGTGGGGAGCAGGGACTTCCCCCTCGCTATGCATGAGAGGTCGTGTCACCAGGAAACAACAGCTGCAAAGTGGCTTCAGGGCCAGTGTCAAAGCACCCATGGTTCCCGGCTCTCCGAGCTCGGTGAGTCCACCCGAGGGACATGTGACATCTGCAGCTCCCTTGCGGCTCCAGAAACCTGCGGGACGGGGCAGCCATGAGCAGACGGGGCGCCAGCCAGAGGCAGGGGTCACGCAGGAAAGAGGACTCTTCCAAACGCGTGCAGCTAACAATCGTATCTGTGGTTAATAGTTACCTGTTGACTATTGAGAAGCAGGGTCTGAGAAGCAAGGTCGGGGAAGCCAGCGTGAAAGGCTGTGTGTGGGTGAGCCGACAGGGGTGGAACCGCCCCAAATCCGTGGAGAGTTTGGGTCATCGTGGATGGGATGTCTCGGTGCACGGGTGCAGTCCATGTTCTGATGCTCTCCTTTGCAAGGCATTTTAAAGCATGTTAGAGAGTACTGGTGCAAGCCTCTGCCTTTACCTAACCCAAGGAAAGGGAAGAATCCCGTTATCCCAACACTCTGCCTGGCAGTTGGCTGGGTGTGCGTGTGTGTGTGTGTCTGTGTGTAAGAGAGAGAAAAAAGAATCTATTTCTTTACAGTGAGAATCTACACTTTCCAGCAGAGCAGTGTTCTGCCTACCACACAAAGCATAATGACAGAGGGATAGAATTCAGTCTGTATTAGCTGGAAAAGCTTCTAATGAAAACACCTGAAGGGGGGAATGCTAGAACCAGGGTGAGGTTTAATAACCAAAGATGCTGCTGAGACTCGGCTTTTGCAGAGATGGTGAGCTGTAGGTAGTGACTGCATCCTATCCGCCAAGTGCTCACTGTCCATCAATTCCAGGAAGAAAAGCTGAAGAATTATGCAGACGTACTCTGGTGGGTGGCCGGGCTTAGGAAAACATGTAGCTGCTTCTCAGTGCCCTTATTGCCCATAAAAGAACATTTCACACAATCAACCCCTCGAATTTATGTGAACCCTAAGGGGTAAATTTCCCGTGCTTTGAAAGGAGACACACTCACAATTCTTATTATTGTTAATAGAAACTGTGTTAACTTCTCAGTCACTGCCCCTGGTTGAGGATAAATCATGTGAGTGAGTGAGTGTATGTGTGTGTGTGTGTAAACCCTAAATATCTCTAACTCCCTATCCCCATGTAGGAGAAAATTATTGCCTGTAAACCTACTTCCATTTCTCAAGAAGCCCTTCTATGTTTTTTTCCCCCAATGATACTTTTAGATCAATCTTTTTAAAGAATAAGTTGGAAAAGAGTAAAAAAAATAAGGTTAGGCGATAGCAGTTGTTCTTAGAAAAGAGGATGTCTGTTTGTCCTCTCCAATGGGAGTGAGGTTTTGTAATATCAGCTGATGCCATGTCTCTTTCTAAATCTTGGGAGAAGCAACAGCAAAAGAACTAAGAGTCCAGACGGGGAGGAAGGACCAACAGGGACACCAAGAAAGCAAGGAAAACAAGACTGTGGCATCTTGGAGGTCAAGTGAGGAAAATGTATCAAGAAAATGGGGATCAACAGTGCCAAACAAACCCTTTGGAGTGAAGCAGAGACAGAAGCCCTTCCTTTCCCCTCACCCCCAAAGTTTTGCAACTCTTAGACTGTAGCCCACCAGGCTCCTCTGTCCATGGGATTCTCCAGGCAAGAACACTGGAGTGGGCTGTCACGCCCGCCTCCAGGGGATCTTCCCGACCCAGGGATTGAACTTGTTCTCCTGCACGGCAGGTGGATTGTTCTCCACTGAGCCACCAGGGAAATCCACCAGAAAATTAACAGTGTAGAGAAAGAGAAATGCAATCCTGGGACCTCATACAGTTCAGCTCTAAATAATAGTTTAAAAGTCATAGTGACGTAAAAATGGACTATTGATCAAACAAAACATAGGTCTTCTGAGAGCATGAGGGAGGGATATATGGGGGAGGGGGATGGTGAGAGGTAGGTAATTGAGCAGTATTATTTTATCCAGAGTAGGAAGGTGTTATATAGTAACTAGAGCTTAAAAGAAAATCACTGACATCTAGATGAAGAAACCAAAAGTTGACTTAGGAACAGATATTTCCCTATGATCCCTCCCCTGATGGCTCAGTTGGTAAAGAATCTGCCTACAATGCAGAAGACCCCGGTTCAATTCCTGGGTTAGGAAGATCCATTTATTTCCCTATAATTATACAATTATTATATGTATAATTATATAATTTTATCATTATATAATCATTATATTTCTAATTATATAAATATAATTTTTCCCCATAATTTCCCTATAATAAGCCCTATAGAAACGTATGCTTTTAAAAATAATGTGTATGCATAAAGTTAATAAGAATGAAAACATGAAGGAGAGAGCTGTGCATCCAAGTGGCCTTTGAAGGTGAGGGGGGCTCTTCTACACCTGGCCCTGCAGCCAGAAATTACCCCAGAACCTTCAGCGTCTGGACCACAGTGGAGCAATTCCCATTTGGTCTGCTTATGAGGCATTCTCTGGTAACACAACTTCATCACAGAAGTCACAGACTTCCTGCAATCTCAGGATTGCTGGAGAAGGGAATGTTCCACCTGCAACATTCCATAAAAAGATGGGGGAAATCGATGTTTGCCCTGATTCGAGAGTTCTGCTAGTTCTTTTCCCTGAATTTACCTGACACTTTTCTTTCAAAGTATTCAAAGCATTTTTACAGACTCCGTTTTACTAATTGTCACAACATCTCCAACAGGCTGCCTTCCAGGCTCACGGATAGGGAAGGTTGCAGATAAAGCACAGAAAAGTTCAGCCCCTAGACCTGGAAGGATGACAAAGAATCTAAGCTGCTTATGGAGCAATGCATCTTTAGGGACAGGGAATAAACTACCATTCGCCGACAGTTTTGAACAACCTGACCATTACATTCTTATGATGAACATGAATGAAAATCGTTTTCTTATGGACTTTAGGAAGACAAATTGCAAACTAATTTTGCAGTTTGGAAAAAAATACTTTTGAAGTAAAGTTGCCCAAACTGGTTCAGAGGATTATTTCTCTGAGAAATGTTAATAAGTCCAGAGGGAAAAAAAGAATGATAATCCCAAAATTTGGGGTTAGCCAAAACAACCTTGAAAGAAAACTCTAAGAGTTGCACTCATACTTCTTGATTCCAAATTTTCTACAGAGTTACAGTCATCAGAACAGGCAGAAGGAACAAAGACAGACAGAAGGCCAGCTGAACAGAAGAGAAAGCCCAGGAAGGAGTCCTTGCATGTGTGGAGGAAGTCGCTCAGCACTGTCCAACTCTTTGCAACCCCATGGACTGTAGCCTACCAGGCTCCTCCGTCCATGGGACTTTCCAGGCAAGAGTACTGGAGTGGGTTGCTATTTCCTTCCTTGCATGTGTGGTTAGATGATTTTCAAAGGATGCTCAGCGAATTCAATGACAGAGAGACAGTCTCTCAACAAGCAGTGCGGATGCAACTGGGCAGTTACGTGCAAAACAATAAAGCTGGATCCTTACCTTATACCACATACAGAAGTAACGCAACATGGATCAAAGACTCAGTAATAAGAGCTAAGACTGTAAAACTCCTAGAAGAAGGCATGTAGGAGAGGATGACTGGATTTGGCAATGATTCTTGGTTATAATACTGAAGACAGGGGTAACAAAGAGACCAGCCACTGAGTGGGGAGCCAGGAGTTAGCTCCCACTTTGAGATTCTCCCCCACACTGACACGCCCCTTCACCTACTGAACACTTGTTAAACTTGACAAAAATCAGTGTTTCAACAAAGGAAGCTTTGTGTACCCAGTTCTGCACTTTCAGAAATAACATGCGCGCGCGCGTGTGTGTGTATGTGTGTGTGTGTGCATGTGCGTGTGCGCACTCAGTCGTGTTCAACACTTTGCCACCATATGGACTGTGGTCCACCAGTTTCCTCTGTGTATTCTCCAGGCAAGAATACTGGAGTGGGTTGCCATTTCTTGCTACAGGGGCTCTTCCTGACCCAGGGATAGAACCTGCATCTCTTGTGTCTCCTGCATTGGCAGGAGGGTTCTTTACCACTGAGCCACCAGGGAAGTGGGCAGAAATAATAACATGGAACAAAGACCTCCTTCCAGCTTGGCGTGCCAGCTGCTGGTCTAGTAGGACCCTGCAGTCCCCGCACCATCCCCACAGATCAGCCTCTTCTTTGCCAAGAACTGGACGCAGGTTGGGGGTGGCACACCCCAGCTCAGAGGCCTTCCTCAGCCAGGGAGCAGGGTGATGGGCTGCTGTTGGCGTGGGCATGGAAGCTTCAGGCTGTCATGACCCTGGTCACACCTCAGACACCATTGCTGACACGCTCATGTGATACAACCACATGTTATTCCCAAATTTATTGGTTACTAACTGACCCCAAATTCACCAATCTCGCTGTACAACGTCACTATCTTGCATTTATAAGTGCTCTGCAAGCCAAAATTATAGCACAGAAGACACATCTCTAACTTCTGTAAGATATTTTCAGAGTGTTTCTGGCCAGATAGAGGCAAATTCACTGTCTCTCTGAAGCTCATTTTAAAAACACATTACTTACCCTTCGTGGTCAAATCCTTGAAGCCAGTTCCTCCCTCATGATGGGGGTCAGCCCTCCATCCTTAGGGGTTGGCACAGGAAGTCACTTCTTTCCCAAATCTGACTTCCAAGCCTTAACCGCGGCCTGAGGAAGGCGTCCCCTGTGCCCCTGACCCGACCTCAGCACATCTCACAGGAGATGACGGAACTGAGAAACAGTGCTCTGCGCTGCAGATCACCCACGAGGCCAGTGCAGAGCATAGGCATCTGCCTCTGCAGTGAGTTATAGCTCTTATTTGTCGAGCGCTCACTTGCCCAGACTCCCCGCCAAGCACCCCACAGACATCGTCTCACTCCATCGCCACGAGGAAGGACACACACACTGTTGTCAGCCTCCAGACTTCAGACAGGGAAACTGAGCCACACAGCTACTTACCTGTGGTCGCCCACATTGCGTGAGCCACGTGACATCATTTGGACTTTACCTTTCATATCAGAAGTCTTCCCTGGTGGCTCAGAGGGTAAAGAATCTGCCTGCAATGCAGCAGATCCGGGTTCAATCCCTGGGTCAGGAAGATTCCCTGGAGAAGGAAATGGCAACCCACTCCAGTACTCCTGCCTGGGAAATCCCATGGACAGAGCAGCCTGGCAAGTTACAGTCCATGGGGTTGCAGAGTCGGACACGACTGAGCTACTAACAGACACACTTTTACATATCAGAGGCACTTGACCTCAGGCTCCTGTGGGATGTGGAAGGCAGAATTCTACAGTGGCCCCCAACTTCAGGCCTTGTTGAGGAATTGCTTCCCTGGAGTATGGGATCAGTCAGATGTCACTGCCTTGATCAGGTATATGGCAAAGGCTAGTGATGCAAGAGGTGGCAAAGGTCACTGGTCAGATGATTTTGAGTTCTTCCAAAGGGAGAGGATCCCTGGTGGGCCTGGCCTAAGCAGGTGAAGGCAGTCCCTGAAAGAGATGCAGTGGAGATGCTCTCCCCACTGCCTGGAAGAAGCAAGTGGCCGTATTGTGGAGGGGCCGCTCAGCAGAGACCGTGGGGGCACCTTTACTGGCTGGGGCATCAGTCCTACAAGGCAAGGGACTGATTTATGCCAACAGCTAAAGGGGTGAATGTTTCTAGAACACAAACTAAGCATCACCCAGATTCCCAAAACATGCCATCATAGTAGCCCAGCACCTGACAATGGCAACATCGTGTCTCTCCAGAGCCGAGCCTCGCCGGGCTCTCTTCAGTTCAACCCAGCAGAAGGAAGGGGAGCATCCTCCCTGTCTGGAGATGGCGTGCCATTGCTGGCTGCATCTTCCAGCCCCCTCCTCCATGGGCACTCCCTCCTGCACCCTTGTTCCAGCCTGCAGGGAGGAGTTTGGACCTGGGTCAGGACTCAGAGCACTGGAGTTTTAGGGGCTTCTGTGGAGCAGAGGAGGGAAACGCCAGCCCCTGGTCCCCAGGAAGCTGTTCTTTGGAAGACTGCAGAGCCCAACGTCCAGGAAACCAAACAGGAATCCCTCAGAGCTCACGGTGAAGGGTCGGGGGTTCTTCTAGCTTCTACTGAGTCCCCTAAAGCCCGCCTAATCCCTCCCACACATCAACATGTTCCCCTGTGGGGAGGGAAGCCAGTAAGGCCCGAGGTCCATAGATTAACAAACGTCATTCACTGGCCAAGCTACCTCTCTGCATATCCTCCCTGGAAACCTGCATGGTGAGCAGGTGGGGGACACACAGATGTGGCACGCCAACCACACAGCTATTTGGGTTGACTTTGGACAGCCAACCCAACCCTTCCACAGCATGTCTCCTGCCTGCCCTGACCCTTTTCTCTCTCTCTCCAACTCAGATTCTACTAATGCTCACATTTTAGGTGTTGCAGCAATCAGATTTTTTTTGTTTAAAAATTCACATTTCTTTTTATTTTTTTAATTTTTATTATTTATTCTGATATAGACCATTTAAAAATCTTTATTGAATTTGCTACAATATTGCCTCTTTTATATGTTTTTTGAGTTTGGGGCCATGAGGCATGGGGGACTCTCAGCTCCCTGAACAGGATGGAACCCACAGCCATCCAGGGAAGGGCCAGGCAGCAACCAGATCCCAACTGAGCTGCTTTGGTGCTAATGGACAAGGATGCGCTTGAAGCTGTAACATTTCTGTGAAGCAGGGAAGGTTTCCCTGTCCCAACGCAGACACACGATTCATCTCATCAACCTACCAGTGTGTTTGCCTATCTGCCACTTTAAAAGAGGTGCTTGAACAAATGTTGGTATTTCTGTGAAGGAGACAGAATGGCTGTCTAATAGGATATATTTATAATCGAGTGGATCGAGCAGTAACACTGTAGCCTTGAGCACAGGGTGAGGCACGTTCTGTGTGCTATTGCAACTTCGGTGAAAAGCAGTCGAGGTTAATAAACCAGTCTGATCTTCAGCCTTTGAATCTCCTGCTCTTTTACATCTGCAACGAAGCCGTGACGAGGGATGGATGGATGTTCATTTACCGAGGCAGCCCTGGCCTGGAACAGACTTGTGATGTCTTGTCCATGTTTTTGTATAAAAGTTAGGTGAGTGAGAATATTGATGTCAGGCCGATCACAGCTACCGATGATACCAAGCTGGGGCCGATGCACAGCATTACAAACAAAACAGCAAACCAAATCTAAGTGTCAAGCTGAAAACTCAACAACATGCGTATGAATGCCGCAGATGTGGGCCCAGAGCTGCAAGCCCGCACGAGACTCGGGCATTTTCTCGAGATCACGACACATGTCAACAGCGTGGTGCGGCTGGCGGCGAGCCAGTTCGAGAACGAGGATGGCTGCCTCCTGTCACCGCTTTGCAGCCCGCTAGGATCGGCTGGAGGTCCGGGCTCACGCCAACGTGGGAGCAGGCTAGGCCCCACCGCCCACTGCCATTCAAAACCCCGCTTCCGAAGCCCATCACAGAGCAGACACGAGCATGGCAGAGGGTTCGCGTTGCACAAAGGAGTGACTGCCACAGCCACATTTTAAGGATCAAGGCAGAATTTTTCTCTTTAGCCGAGCAGCCTTCAAATATCAGGCTTGAAACTGCATTTGTGTGATAAGACGTGATAGAAGGTGGATGGCACGGTGTGAAATGATCTGATAGCATGAGAAATTGTTGTTAGGAGGTGTTGGCACTTGAAAAACAACACATCTTATTCCTATTGGCTTCAGCCTGCGCCTTCCGCAGGATCACCCTGCTGTGCTCCTGCTTGGAAACCTTCAGAGCTGGAGCCAATGCTGACGCCGCCTGTGCTCCTCGCATCTCCCCCCTTCTGCAGACGGACGGAGGCCACTGTGAGGGTGCTCCAGCCGAGGTCCATATTATCTGGCTGTGCGTTTTTATTCTACTTTCTACTCTGGTAGAGTCAAAACAAAGTAGTGCCTCTATGTGTAAATACACACCCATCTGCAAGAAAGAACAGGGTCCTGGTGGTTAAGGATTCTTACTGGCGGATTCTGTTTTGGTGAAACTTGTCAAAAACAAGTGGCAACTGATGTAACTCAAAGTTCGATGCCTATTGAATCATTTCCCCTCATCTCCGGCTTGTCTTCTGGAGGATTCTGTGGGGATTTGGCGGGGGACGGTCGTTGTCAGTGTCTTACAGCTCTCAGGGCTTGGAAGAGAAACGTTCCTCTGGGGTAAATGGGCTGCAATGTGTGTTCACAAGTTCCTGGTCAACACATGCAGCTCTCCCTGGAGACTGGTGCATCTTTTCCTGTTAAATCAATTCTTCCTCTCCACCTTCCTACCATCCTTCTTTTCTCAGCTCTGACCCTTTCCACCTGGGTCCCCATCCAAGTCATTGATGACTAGGATACTGAATCGCTTTGTTACAGGGTCCTACTGCTCTGCCCAGGGACAAGTTGCAAGAGCTCATGGGAGTTTTAAGCTTGCTCACAGGAGACTGGGAAAGTGTGCACCGAGTGTCTGTGTGTGTGTGCATGCACACATGTGCGTGCATGCTCAAAGAAGAGGGGGCTGGGAGAGGGAGAAATACAGAGTACCAGGAATTATCTCTGCATAAAGAAATTAAAAGAGAATATTTTCCAGAGCAATTGAAGCCCATCTCCTGAACAATGACGACAGCTCCTCATTCTCGACAACAATAGAGGGCACGTAGGAGTCAGCTCATTAGAATATCTGTGGCTCTTTTCTGTTCTCTCTGCATTAAGCCCCCATAATGTCAGTTGTCACTTATTAATGACAATTAACTAGTAATCAGCAGTGAGACTCTTCGAGGTGGTCTTTGCCTGACAGGTGAAGAAAGAGAACGTTGCGCAGTGCCACGCGGTGACACGGAGCCTTCAAAGGAGCACAGCATTTCCATAAATTACTTCAGAAAGAGATTTTCTTTTATACATTCTCTCTAAAGCTAAAGGATCTTTAACCCTAGCAAGGCCACGCTCTCATTCTCTCTTTGCTCATGTTTTCTTACCAAATGGAATCTGCAGACCATCGCTGGTAGAGAGAACCACACCTCCATTCACCAGCCCGCGACCGCCACACAACACTCCTCATCATTCCTGCTCCTTCTGGCTTCGAGCCACTCAGTCCCAGTTACACCCACGCAGGACGCCCAGGCCTGTACCTGTTGCATATCACCAGCTGCCCCACTGGGCCAGTGGCCTGATTCTGCCTGCTGGATGGCACGTTCTCTCTTCTTGAGGTCAACCTGTCTGCTCACCACGCTTCCTAAAACAGATGGCAGCATGACCATCCGCTTTCAAAATCACCGTGGAGACCATGAACACAGACCCCAAACAGCTCCCCAGTGTGTCCGATCTATGGAGGCCCTGCGCCCGAGCTTCCCCCGAACCTCAGCTCTCCCACTGTTGTCCCCGACTGGGGACACACAGACCACGTCTTCCCACCGTGCGTGCAGGCTGAGTATCCAGCCACAGGCCCCGGGGCCTTGCACATGCTCTCTCACGGGCTCCTCCCGCCTAGCTTCTCTATGCTGAGAGTCTGCCCTCCGGAAGGGTTCTAGGAAATGGGAATTTTCCAGAAGGAAGCTCTTGGAAAGAGAGTGAAAAGGCTAAATGTTATCCTTACAGAAGAAAAACATTTACTTGACTTTGAGGAGTTGCAGCTTAAGAAAGGCCACCCTTGCTCCTAGGAAGTGCCTGATGACACCTGGCAGAGTGGAAATGAATGCCGTCCGTGCCACCTGCGAGAGGGGCACTGAGCGAGTGCATTGCCAAGGTCACTTGGGAGGAGGGAGCAAGCACATCGCCAAGGTCACTTGGGAGGAGGGAGCAAGCATATCGCCAAAGGTCACTTGAACGTCAGCTGCATCCATTCACGTCAAAGCAATGCCGTTAAGACTCTTCTCCTGGCACGGAAACCACTGGCCAAATGGAGGACTTTTAAATCAGAGTCCGAAATATCAGACTTTCTTGTCCTGATACGGGATCCCACTCTTGACAAGGAAAGCCTCTAGAAGCAGATAACAAGCAATTAAAAAATCTAAGTGTCTCAGAAAAAAGAATGGGGCACACTTTTATCAAAACAAAAATTTTAAGAAAAGGAAGAGGTTGTCTATAACTTTATGATTCCTCTTTTGAAACATGCTCTTCTGAGCAGCTAGAGTGATGGCAACGTGGGCGTCTCTCTGCAGCTTCCGGTTTTGTCAGGCTTTTGTGACATTGCAAGACTTCCATGACAACAAGCAACAGGATGCTACACACAGTCACACTGTGAACTTCCAGTGTAACCAGAACTTAAAGATGAACATTCGCCTTATATTAATATTTAAGATACATATTTGAACTGTGGTGTTGGAGAAGACTCTTGAGATTCCTTGGATTGCAAGGAGATCCAACCAGTCTATCCTAAAGGAAATCAGTCCTGAATATTCACTGGGAGGACTGATGTTGAAACTGAACCTCTAATACTTTGGCCACCTGATACTAAGAGCTGACTCATTGGAAAAGACCCTGATGCTAGGGAAAGATTGAAGGTGGGAGGAGAAGGGGACGATAGGGGATAAGATGGTTGGATGGCATCACTGACTCAATGGACATGAGTTGAGCAAGCTCTGGGAGTTGGTGATGCACCGGCAAGCCTGGTGTGCTGCAGTCCACAGGGGTCGCAAACAGTCAGCCATGACTGAGCGACTGAACTGAACTGAATATTTAAGATAACACGATGAGGGTGGACACTTTAAATGCCCTCTTAAATGAAATACACACCTCATAGTAACCTGAAGATTGAAGCAAACCCTTTCCTTCAGATTTCTGTCTACAGATTATTTCAGATTTTAATGCCCAGGTTCCAGCCTTGAGAAGCAGTCATAACCAGGCCATTTGATATGCAAAAACCCATGGTTCCATACCAATATCTGAGCCCACCATCCAGGAATTTTGCACATCCAGATTATTCATGACTCAAAAATTGAGTAAGGACAGGAATATCCAAAGGGAGAATAAATAAATAGCTTTGAAAGTAGACATTTGACTTAACTAATTTTTAAATCAATATATTACAAACAAAATGAAGGTATTTAGGGCACTCTTTCACTCACTCAGTCACTTGTTATGTCCAGCTCCTTGTGACCCCATGAACTACAGCCTGCTAGGTGCCTCTGTTCATGAGGGTTTTTAGGCAAAGAATATTGCAGTAGCCATGCCCTTCTCCAGGTAATCTTTCCAACCCAGGGATCAAACCCACATCTCCTGCGTTGCAGGTGGATTCTTTACTGCTGAGTCACTGGGGAAACCCATTTAGGGTACTACTGTCTTCTAAAGTTAACAAATCAAAGCATAAGTAAATATTTGTCTTCCATAACTTTAAGGACTTGAAAGAACCAAAAGTTGAACTTGGTAAGCATAATGATTAATTGGTCAATCATTACTCAGTATAAACTGAGCTTAACGGCCTGAGACACGTGTCAGGAAGTTATGATTCAATATGTAAATTACACAGGTCATAAAGGATTAAAATTTTTCAAACCTTTCTTACTTTTATTATTACATAGGAAGGTGGGTGAAGGAAAGAAAAAATATGTACTTTCAGTTATAAAATATCTATTTTATACTTACCTACACCAGAGATGTAATGTACAGCATAGTGACTGCAATTAGTAACACTTAAGGAATCTGCCTACAATGTAGGAGACCTGGGTTCTATCCCTGGGTTGGGAAGGTCCTCTGGAGGAGGGCATGCCAGCCCACTCCAGTGTTCTTGCTTGGAGAATCCCCATGGACAGAGGAGCCTGGCGTGCTGCAGTCCATGGGGGTCATGAAGAGTTGGACACGACTGAGCAACTAACACGCATATGTTTGAAACTTGCTAAAAGAGCAGATCTTAAAAGTTCTCATCCCAGGGTAAGAAAAATGGTAACTATGCATAGTGACAAATGTTGACTAGGCTTACAGAGGTGATCATTTAATAACATACACATGTATCAAATCATTATGCTGTGCAATGGAAACTAATATAACATCACATGTCAATTATATCTCATTAAATTAAAAATTAAAATCCCATGGACAGAGGAGTCTGGTAGGCTGCAGTCCATGGAGTCTCTAAGAGTCGGACATGACTGAGCGACTTCACTTTCACTTTTCACTTTCATGCATTGGAGAAGGAAATGGCAGCCCACTCCAGTGTTCTTGCCTGGAGAATCCCAGGGATGGGGGAGCCTGGTGGGCTGCAGTCCATGGGGTCGCTAAGAGTCAGACGTGACTGAGCGACTTCACTGTCACTTTTCACTTTCATGCATTGGAGAAGGAAATGGCAGCCCATTCCAGTGTTCTTGCCTGGAGAATCCCAGGGATAGGGAGCCTGCTAGGCTGCCGTCTATGGGGTCGCACAGAGTCGGACACGACTGAAGTGACTTAGCTGCAGCTGCAGCAGCAGCAGCACGGGAAAACAACTAGACCATTCAGGTTTGACCTAAATCAAATTCCTTACGATTATACAGTGGAAGTGACAAATAGATTCAAGGGATTAGATCTGATAGACACAGTACCTGAAGAACTATTCAGGGAGGTTCGTGACACTATACAGGAGGCAGGGAGCAAGACCATCCCCAAGAAAAAGAAATCCAAAAGGACAAAATGGTTGTCTGAGGAGCTGAGAAAAGAGCACAAGTGAAAGGCAAAGGAGAAAAGAAAACATAAACCCATTTGAATGCAGAGTTCCAAAGAACAGCAAGGAGAGATAAGAAAGCATTCTTCAGTGATCAATGCAAAAGAAATAGAGGAAAACAATAGAATAGGAAAGACTAGAGATCTCTTCAAGAAAATTAGACATACCAAGGTGTTGGAGAAGACTCTTGAGAGTCCCTTGGACTGCAAGGAGATCCAACCAATCCATTCTGAAGGAGATCAATCCTGGGATTTCTCTGGAAGGACTGATGCTAAAGCTGAAACTCCAGTACTTTGGCCACCTCGTGAGAAGAGCTGACTCACTGAAAAGACTCTGATGCTGGGAGGGATTGGGGGCAGGAGGAGAAGGAGACGACAGAGGATGAGATGGCTGGATGGCATCACTGACTCGATGGACGTGAATCTGAGTGAACTCCAGGAGATGGTGATGAACAGGGAAGCCTGGCGTGCTGCAATTCATGGGGTCGCAAAGAGTCCGACACGACTGAGTAACTGAACTGAACTGAACTGAAGGGAACATTTCATGCAAAGATGGGCACAATAAAGGACAGAAATGGTATCGACCTAACAGAAGCAGAAGATATTAAGAAGAGGTGGCAAGAATACACAGATCTATACAAAAAGATCTTCATGACCCAAATAACCACGATGGTGTGATCACTCACCTAGAGCCAGACATCCTGGAATACAAAGTCAAGTGGACCTTAGGAAGCATTACTACAAACAAAGCTAGTGGAGGTGATGGAATTCCAGCTGAGCTTTTTCAAATATTAAAAGATGATGCCGTGAAAGAACTACACTCAATATGCCAGCAAATTTGGAAAACTCAGCAGTGGCCACAGAATGGAAAAGGTCAGTTTTCATTCCATTCCCAAAGAAAAGCAATGTCAAAGAATGTTCAAACTACCACACAATTGCACTCACCTCACATGCTAGTGAAGTAATGCTCAAAATTCTCCAAGCCAGGCTTCAACAGTACGTGAACTATGAACTTTCAGATGTTCAAGATGGATTTAGAAAAGGCAGAGGAACCAGAGATCAAATTGCAAACATCCATTGGCTCATCAAAAAAGCAAGTGAGTTCCAGAAAAACATCTACTTCTGTTTCATTGACTATGCCAAAGCCTTGAACTGTGTGGATCACAACAAATAGTGGAAAATTCGTAAAGAGATGGGACTACCAGACCACCTTACCTGCCTCTTGAGAAATCTGTATGCAGGTCAAGAAGCAACAGTTAGAACTGGACATGGAATAACAGACTGGTTCCAAATCAGGAAAGGAGTACGCCAAGGCTGTATATTGTCACCTTGCTTATTTAACTTAAATGCAGAGTATATCATGAGAACGGCTAGACCGGATGAAGCACAAGCTGGAATCAAGATTGCCGGGAGAAATATCAATAACTTCAGATATGCAGATGATACCACCCTTATGGCAGAAAGCGAAGAACTAAAGAGCCTCTTGACAAAAATGAAAGAAGAGAGTGAAAAAGTTGGCTTTAAAACTCAACATTGAGAAAATTAAGATCATGATATCCAGTCCCATCACTTCATGACAAATAAATGGGGAAGCAATGGAAACAATGACAGACTTTATTTGGGGGCTCCAAAATCACTGCAGATGGTGACTGCAACCATGAAATTAAAAGATGCTTGTGCCTTGGAAGAAAACTTATGACCAACCTAGACAGCATATCAAAAACAGAGACATTACGTTGCCAAGAAAGTTCCATCTAATCAAAGCTATGCTTTTTCCAGTAGTCATGTATAGATGTGAGTTGAACTATAAAGAGAGCAAAGCGCCAAAGAATTGAAGCTTTTGAACTGTGGTGTTGGAGAAGACTGTTGAGAGTCCCTTGGGCTGCAGGTAGATCCAACCAGTCCATCCTAAAGGAAATCAGTTCTGAATATTCATTGGAAGGACAGATGTTGAAGCTGAAGCTCCAATACTTTGACCACCTGCTATGAAGAACCGACTCACTGGAAAAGACCTTGATGCTGGGAAAGATTGAAGGCAGAAGGAAAAGGGGATGACAAAGGATGAGATGGTTGGATGGCATCACCAACTCAATGGAAATGAGTTTGAGCAAGGTCTAGGAGTTGGTAATGAACAGGGAAGCCTGGCGTGCTGCAATCCATGGGGTCCCAAAAGTCAGACACAACTGAGTGACTAAACTTAACTGATAGTCAGATCCAAGTTGCAAACATTTCTGTGTGATTTAAGAGAAATAACGGCAAACTCGTCATGGGCCAACTTCTAAGCAGTAGTTGGTGTAAGCCTTTATTACCCTAGTTATGTACCTTTTAGCATCTCCTGATTTTAATCTGTCTGAAGGTGACATGCCTTCCTCCTAATCTTCACAGCTTTGGTGTAAGTCTCTTCACATTCCCATCAGAATGGGTCAGATATCCAACTCTGAGTTAGCAATGGCTTTGAACTTGAACTCTTGAAGAAACTATCCTGTGAGACATACTATCGACATAGACATTTTTTTAAATTTGAGAGCAGCTGAGTTACAATATGACATCAGTTTCATGTGTATAGCACAGTGATCCAGTTATATGTATCCTTTTCCGATTCTTTTCCCTTATAGGTTTTTACCAAATATCAAGCATGGTTTCCTGTTCTAGACTTTTGAATTGGTCCTTCTCTTCTCACTTTTCTTCTGTGCAGGTTCCTCTGTGCTGCGTTTAGTCGCTCAGTCGTGTCCACCTTTTTGAGACCCCATCGACTGTAGCCTGCCAGGCTCCTCTATCCTTGGGGATTCTCCAGTCAAGAATTCTGGACTGGGTAGCCATGCCCTCCTTCAGGGATCTTCCCAACCTAGGGACTGAACCCAGGTCTCCTGCATTGCGGGCTGATTCTTTACCGTATGAGCCACCAGGGAAGCCCAAGAATACTGGAGTGGGTAGCCTATCCCTTCTCCAGGGGCTCTTCCCAACCCAGGAATTGAACTGGGGTCTCCTGCATTGCAGGTGGATTCTTTACCAGCTGAGCCACCAGGGAAGCCTGACGTCCTCTAGGTGACCACCTCTCATCTCCCTAGGGCAGTGCACTTTTTTCTGAGATTATCTTTGTTTGCCTTAGAAATACTCATCATTAGTCATAGAAATCCTAGAATTTGGAATTTCTCTCCTTTTCCAAGTCAGGCAATTTAAAGACAGTGCTGGCACATGATATGCCTGACGCCTTTGGGTGCGTTTTCATGAGCCATCTATCCTAGGAAAACTGGATGAGGAAACACACTGTCCCGTTCTCTCTTGCGCTGGAGCCACCGGGAGCTGCAGACATTCAGCAGCTCCTTTCTCACCTCTCTGTCGTGTGTTTTCTGTAAAATATGCAGATTGGCCACCAAATTTAAATGAGCTCACGATTCACATGAAAGTCTTCCCAAAAATCATACAGGTCCCTAAGCTCATCTTTTCTTTAAATAACATCAACAGACAATAAGCATATTATTAAAATGTCAATATTACATTGGCTAATTAGTGAAAACAGCCAGAAATTAAAAAAAAAAAATCCTGGTGTTCATGAAGCAAAGGTGGACAGAAACGGTGGCTCCGCTGAGGGCCAGTGGCTGGGGCTGGATAGGCTTTCTCATCAGTGATTTGGACACAGGCATCCAGTCACGGGATGCAGCAGAAATTTCAGCTTTAGGGACTGGAGAAATGGACTATTTCCTGCCGTATCAGTCAACAAGGAGGTCACAGTCATCCGTGATTGCAGCTACCCTGTAGGGTGAGCTGGGGAGGGCACTCTGGAAGGAAGGAATGCCTGCCCTCTATCAGCCATCAGACTGCAGCCCTCCCCTAAGGTGAGCCCCAGGAGACTCAGGAAAACACGGACGCTGGCCCAGGTAGCTGAGGTGCAGCTCAAAGGACTGATTTCAGAGAGCCCGGACTCCTGCATCTTCCCATACACAGAAAAGTTAAAATTTTTAACTTAGGATATATGGTTTTCTTTAACAATATCTTGATGTCCAGACTATCTGCCCTTTGTTGCAAAATGTCCACACAACCTGGCTCTGCCCCGCGCCTCCTAGAGCAATTCTCTCTGGGTCACTGGAAACACTGCCTCCCAGCTTGAAAAATTCCCACTGAATCAAACATAGTTCTCAACTTTTAGGTTGTAAATACTTTTAAGTCCACAATATTTATTCTAAGGAAACAATCAGAAATATGCATGGGAATATTGAGTGGAACATTCCTTCTGTAGTCATTTGTAACACTGAAAACTTGAAAAGAATCTAAATGCTGCTTTTCAAAATTCTAACTAGTAGAGAATTAATTAGTAAATTATAATACATCTCAGTAAGATTTAAAATTTTTGATATTTAATGAAATGGTAACATACACATTATCTACTAACAGAAAAAGCAAGTACAAAAGTATGTTGTGCATTTGTTTTGTAGAAAATTTTAAAAAGATGCTAGCACTAAAATAGTAAATGATTTTTCTCTAGATGAAAACATTAGTTGATTTTTATTTCCTTCATTTCATTTTGTGTGTGTGTGTGTGTTACACGTTTTCTGCAAAGGCTATGTAGTACTTCTACTATAAAAGGTATAGGAAAATTATAAATGCTCTCCAAATCTTACTCTTTGGTATTTTTTAATTTTACAATTCAATGACTGGCTTTTAATGGTTTCCACCACCTTCAAGAAAATAATAATAAGTAAGTAACAGAAATTTACCTTGGAAAAAAGCAGAAACCTTTATTTGTAGGCACAGGTTTCTGAAACTTCAGAAGTCATTTAGATAGGCTTTCAAATGTTTCAAAGCTTTTTGAAGATTACCAAACATAGAAATGGAGGAACATAAATCTTGGAAGTTTTTAATCCCTTCTTTCTGCAAGCATGCCTCAAAGTTTGTTTCCTCTTACATCAGCTAGCATCATCATTATTTTATAGGCTTTACATCTTTCAAATATCGACTAAATAACAGCAAACATCCAGACCCAATCCACATTCAGAGGCATATCTCAAATTTTTTAAAAATCCACATTGAAAGGGAAAATATTTGATTACTTACTAAACCTGAAGTTCAAGCTGCAAACACAAATGCAAAATAGGGTTATGTTTGTGCGTACACAAAGTTAGCAGGACACCTGCCCCCACTAGGCCCCCGGGCTCCTACAGGGGGATCTGTGGCCAGCTCATGCCAGACCCTCGGGGGCTATTTTCCCTGGGCCCGGAAGAAGCAGCCTGTTCCCCTGGGAGAAAGGGGGGCTCCCAGAGAGAGCACAGTGCCACCCATGGAGTGCATTTGGGGACACACAAGACCAGAGGAAGAAAGCCAGGGTGTGTCTCTTCAAACACTGATGAAGGAAGCAGAAACCTGTATAAGTTAATCCTCACACTAAAGGCAGCCAACTGGTCCTCTGGATGTTTCCACCTGTATTCACAGGAATCGAGTTTCTGTATTACTAGTAGAGGGCACTGCACACTTAACCAACATCACTGCAATTTACTGTTCAGACCCAGCAGAAGATAGAGCTGGCCTGCTTTGCACCTGGATCTGGGGCTGCAGTGGCAGTAACTGGAAGAAGGCTCACCACAGACCCTCCCCAGGGGCCGTCCTCCCGGGGGTGGGGGGGCAGTTCACAGAGCACAGGATGGGGGGTGATTAAGAGCATGGCCCTTGGGGCAGAGCTGTGGGCTCAGGCCCAAGTTCTGTCAATCGTGGGCCCCATGACCTTGGGTGAGTGTCCCAGCACAGGATCCTCACCCACAGAGAAGGTGGAGGTAACAGACTGGTGGTCTCCCCAAAGACCCCTTCCCCAAAAACCCCTCCCTCATCACCAAGCTCTGGAGCAACCTGATCAAGGAAGGCCGGTCCCAAATCCTGGATGAGGGAGAGCAGTGCATTTTATTAAAATTGTACCTTTTTTGAGAGTTTTTTTAGGTGAATCATTTTTAAAGTCTGTTGAACTTGTTACAATTTTGCTTTTTATGTTTTGGGTTTTTTTGGCCACCAGAAGCATGTGAGACCTCAGCTTCCCAACCAGAGATCGAACCAGCACCCCGCCGCATTGAAAGGCAGAGTCTTAGCCACTGGACCACCAGGAAAGTCTCAATTAAAAGTGCAGAAACCAGTCTTTCCTCTTTGGAACAATGCAGAACCAATTTCAAGGCCCCAGGGTCTGCTGTTAGAACAAGATCTGCCAGTAGGTCCCCAGATACACACAAAGGATGACTGTAAACATTTCAAAACAGGGTGGGAGGATTCTCCCAAGAAGCACCTCGGGTCCCTCGACGTACGACAATCAGCCGCCGCCGTCGCTCAACGACTATACTCTGGAATCCAGTGGCACCCAGTGGAATTAAAAATTTTAATTATCATTAAAAAAAGGAGTACTTATCTTCTGAATAAGTGTTCCAGCACACACATCATGAAATGATGGTGCTGAATAGAATTTCTGTTGGTCGACTGCATAAGCAATACCTCTCGTTGCTGGAATAACATCTCAGAGGCAGAATAATGACGACATGACAATCTATGTAAATCAAGAACTGCATGTGGGTTTATTTTACATTTGAGAAAACAGTGGATTTAATTGTGTGAAACAAAATGTACTGTACAATATTAATGATAGAACATCAAAATGTATAATTAATAGTGCATCGCTTGCTTTGTCTTCATTTATTTATTTTCGTCTGATATACATGCATCTGGAAAGACGCAGGTGCCAGTAAAATTTCTCTATTTAAATCAAGCTGCAGGAACTAAATTTTATTCAAAATTGTGGTTTTACATTATATACACAGAAATTTAATATAAAATGACAATATAAAAAGTTAAAAGAGAAAGCATACAGCCAGAAGGTACAAAGAAAGTTGAATAGATTAAAATGGTACGATATGTAACATATACGAGTTTTTAAGCTGATGCTGGCAATTTACAAGGAAAGGATGCCAACATTTGCCCCATTTTTTTTTTTCCATTTACCAATGCAGCACGCTTATAGAAAGGTCGGCTTGTACCAAAGCTTACATTTGTAAATAACTATAAACTGCAGTATTTTACAGGAAAAAAGAAATAGCATTTTTACACATTTTTAAATAATAACTTGCATACTTTTTTTTTTTTGCCAAAAGTGGCATTTTTCAGCATCCAGAGGGTTTGGGCATAGTGGCAACTGGGGAGTTTGTTGTTTTTGTTGTTAGTTTTTGTTTTGTTTTCTTTTTTAAACGTATGACGTTGTGGCTTCCTAACCCTCACATCCTAGACAACTTTCTGCTCTCCAACAGCTGCATGCATGCTTCCTTCACAAACCAGTTCTGCATATAAAAGCTTGTTTTTTAATTATTAAATAAGTTTTGTGTCTGACACAGCTTTTGATCTGAATGAAATGCCTTTAAGCCTTTTTTTTTTTTCTTTTTGAGTGAAAGGCACAGAAATGCGATTGCAGTCCTCACAGGGTTAAATCTGACACTAGGGAGGTCCTCTGACCTTTACTGTCATGGCAGCTTTATAATTTTAGGACGACGTCTATCTCTGTTATTTGTGTCTTTCTTTCCTGCTAAGTAAGTGTCTCTGAGAAGTGTGCCCCACTATCTCCTACAAAGAGAGCTGAACATCAAGAACAGATGTTGAAAATAAAGGTCAGACTCTGACTCACAGAAAAGAAAAGGAACATGCACGATCGGACGAAGAGCATATAAATATAACTACAAAATATGTGTAAGAAAAACCAAGGTCCAGACAGGTGGTCAGCAACCGAGAGCAGGCTGATTTCGGAGGCTCAGGCCGGGCCTAGTGCAGTACGACGTTAGTGCAATCGCCGCGCGGGCGCGGCCGGGGCTACTGTTTCTCCAGCTCGGTCACATAGATCAGGTGGTCCTCGGGGGACTTGCCGTGGGTCTTGCTGAGGTGCAGTTTGACTGCGTGCTTGCTCGCGAAAGTCCGGTTGCACAGCTTGCACTGGAATGTGGAGCCCAGCTCGTCCTCAGCGGCCCCCCGAAGGGCCCAAGGCTTTGCACGCCAGGACTTTGGAAACATTCTGCTGTTCTTGAATCTGGTTTAGGGGCAACTTGGAGAGATCCTTCAAGCTGAAGCCTAAGTGTGTCTCTAGGTGATTGATGTACGTGGAAGCAGTTCTGAACTGAGAGGCACAATCGTTGCAAAAGAAAACAGGATGCCCTGTGTCCAGGTTCTTCAGGAACTTGGTCCCCCTGTCCTCCGCAGCTGGTACTTGACGTTGGCCAGCCAGTGGCTGATGGTGGTCATGGACAGCCCGGTGAACTTGGAGATGTGGACCCGCTCCTGGGGGCCCAGGTCCGACATGATGTACTTCCCCTCTGCTGTCTCGCGCAGGCTCGAGGCGAACTGGGCCTGCAGGATGAGCAGGTGCTGCGGGTTCCAGTTGGACTGCCGCCCCTTCCGCTTGTGTACGGGCGATAGCTCGGTCCAGCGCCTCCCCTCAAAGCTGCTGCCATCAGCGTCTGACTTCTCTGACACGGTGGAGGGTGTGGAGGACTTGGGCGCCAGCCGCCCTGTGAGGTTCTTCACCATGTCCGAGATGTCCATGAGTGCACTCTCCCGGGAGTGGCGAGGACACGCCCGTCAGCAGCACCAGGCACCAGGGGCTTGCTCTTGGACTTGGTCAGGTCGATGGGCTGGTCGCTGTTCTCGTAGAAGTAGCGGCTCGGCGGCGCCAGGCGGCTTGGCGGGAGGGGCAGGGTAGGCCGGCTTGTCCAGCATGCTGGTGCTGATCTTGTAGAGCATGGCCAGCGGGTCCAGTGAGGGGGCTCACGGGCCTGGACACCTTGCCCAGGTGGGTGTTCATGATGGACTGCAGGGGCGCTCAGCGGGTTGATGAAGGAGGGCTCAGGCGAGTGGTCGGTGATGATGGCCAGGTTGTTGCAGCCGTTGGTCACTTTGGCCTTGAGGGGCTCCGTGCCGTTTTGGGTGTGGGCATCCCCCACACCCTCCTTCTTGGCCTTCCCCCCTCGGCCTCGGGGCCCTTCTTGGGCTGTGGCTTGCTGCTGCCCCCCAGCTCCTCGGCCCTGGGGAAGTCCTTATTCTCCTTGGCCGCTGGGGACGCAGCCTTGGCCGGCGAGCCCTTCTCCTTCTCTGCCGGCCTCTCCTCCTTTTTCACGCTGACCTTGCCCGTGACCTTCTCTACCAGCTCCTCCATGGCTGACACGTTGCTCTTGTGGGGCGGTGGCGTGAGGCTCCCCGGGAGTGCAGGAGCGCCCGTGCTCAGCGGATAGCGGCTTCACGCCGCCGGCAAAGGACGGCTGCATCTGGACGCTCTGCACTGCCGGGCGGCGGCTTCCACGGTGCCCGGCAGCTGGTAGGCGGCGTGGATGCTCGGGTAACCGCCCACGAGGGCGCGCCATTCTGGGCTTTGCTGATGGCCGTGGAGACTGTGTTCTCCAGGGACTTGAGGATGTCCACGCCACCCTTGGCGCTGTCGTCCAGGTCTTCCTCGGAGGTACTGGTAGAGGGCAGTGGGCTCGAACTTCTCGCCCGCGTCCTCGCCCTCCTCCTTGATCTTCTTGTCCGCCTCCCCCGGCCACCAGGGCCGCCTTGTCCTTCTCGGGCTCTCCTTCTTCTCCTCCGTGGCGGTGGCGCCCGCCCGGAGAGTCAGGCTGCTTGACGTGGGCGGCGGCGGCGGCGGCGGGGAGCCGGGTGTGCGTGGTCGGCGGCAGGGGGATGGACTGGATCTTCTCCTCCACCACGGGGTCCAGCACCAGCTGCTTCCCCTTCTTGGAGGCGGAGGTGGTCACCTTCAGAAAGTGCCCGGTGACCATCATGTGGGCGGTGAGCTGCTGCAGGGTGTCGTGGGAGCTGCCGCACTCCATGCATTTGAGGATCTGGGCCTTGCGGGCCTCGAACTGCCAGGTGTAGCTGGCCCCGTTCTGGTAGCCGTAGCGGTTGTTGGGCGTCACGTAGGGGTTGGCCGTCTTCTGCTCCTTGGCCGCCTCGCTCAGCGCTGCCTCTGCCGCCGCCCCGCTCCCGCCGGCTCGGGGAGCCGGGGGCCGCCAGCTCGTGCAGCGCCCGCTTTTTGGTGGAGGGGACCAGCTTGGTGAGGGCCGGCACGGGCTCCTTGAGAGGCACTTTCTGGTAATGCTTCGTCTTGATCATGTGCACGCTGAGGTCCTGCAGGGACTCGAACGAGTGCCCGCAGTACATGCACTTGAGCACCTTCTGCGCGCCCCTCCTTGCCCTCCATCTCCATCAGCGAGCGCTTCCGGGGCTTGGACCACCGCTTGGTCTTCTCCGAGTCCTTGTCCCTGTTGTCGCCGCGGTAGTGCCCCGTCTCGGCTCATGTGTACCGTCAGCTCCACCAGCGTGTCGTAGGCGGCGCTGCAGTCCTTGCAGCGGAACTTGCTGGCGCCCGTGAACACCGAGCCGTAGAGCTTGTTGTTCTGGCGGTAGAGCTGCACGGTGCTGAAGAGGCTGGGCTCCGGCAGCAGGCCGTACGACGGCGCTCTGCTGCAGCGCCTTGGCCAGGGGCGGCCTGGTGCCAGTCGTAGCCCGAGCCCGAGCTGGGGGTGCTCACCGTGGTGCCCGTGGCCCCGCGGTGCTGGTGGGGGCGTGAGGGCAGGGGTGGAGCCCTCCTTCTGGGCCGCATCGCTGGTGCTCGTGGTCGAGGCTGACTTCTTCAAGTCCAGGGCCAAGCTGGACCAGCAGGACTCGGAGAAGAGGTTTGCGTACACGGCCTTGATCTGGGCCAAGCTGTCCTGGGGGTAGGAGACGCCCTCCGCGCCCTGGCGTCTCCTCCTTCTCCTCCTGGAGGAGGAGCTTTTGAAGTGGGCGGGCTGGTCGCTGTGTTCGCTGAAGGGTGAGCCGAGCCCGCGTCCTGGTTGGTTGCGGTGCTGATGGGGGAGTTCTGGTAGCTCTGGGCCTCCTTGATCTCCGCCTCCTCGCTGCATGCGAAGTCGGCCTCCTGAACATCCCCGGGAAGCCCATCCTCCTCCACGCTCCCTCGTCTATCGCTGCTGCTTTCAGTTCTTCCTCAGGAACATAAGCTAGAGAGAGCAAGGAAACACAGTGAGAGGCGGATGGCACCCCGAGGACGCGGCTTCCCCAGCGCTCACGCCATCTTTAAAAAGACGTTTCTCAGCCCAGGCTACAAGGCCGCCCCTACTTTATACACCGACCCGTTGCAGCGCCGCGGTGGAAACAGGTTTCCACCAAGGCAAGCCCCCCAACCCCGCCCGAAGTGAACACATTTCAACAGAAGGGCAGCGTCTGCCCTCTTCTTAGAGATGTCGGTCTGGCCATCATAGCTGGATGGGAAGACAATGGGAGAAAGAAACAGATGGGGCCCTGGCTCCTCTGCCTGCAGACTCTTCCCTCTGTAAGCAATGAGGTCCCTCATGAGCCTCCCCATGGAGGGACCTGGTTGTCAACTTTTAGGGAAAGATACCCCATGGAAAGGATTCTATGGTGTCCATAAATAAAAACACACTTCAATGGTAAGTGATAAAAATACTCTAGTCTCCACTAAAAGAGGAAGCAACATAGCACCACCATCCCCTGCCTGGATGGAACAGAAGTCACCCACAGGGGACACCAGGCAGGTGTCAAAGAGCCCGGGATATACAAAGCAGCATTGTTCACAAGAGCTGAAAGGTGGAAACAACCCGAATGTCCACTGATGGTTGAACAGGTGAACACAGTGTGGTTTACACACACAATGGGATATTATTCAGCCTTTAAAAGTAAGGAGAGTCTGATGCATGCTTCAGTATGGACTAAATCAGGGGCATTATGCTCAGTATAACAATGTTAGGTTTCATCACTAAGTCATGTCCAACTTTTTGCAACTCTGTGTACTGTGGACCGCCAGGCTCCTCTATCCATGGGATTTCCTAGGCAAGAATACTGGACTGGGTTGCCATTTTCTTCTCCAGGAGATCTTCCTGTCCCAGGGATGGAACCCATATCTCCTGCATTGCAGGCGGATTCTTTACCACTGAGATACCTGGGAAGCCTTTAAGCCAGCCACAAAGACAAATACTTAGGAGTCCCCTTACATGAGACACCTAGAGTAGTGAGGTCTACTCACAGAGACAGGAAGAGAATGGTGGTTTCCAGGGTCGGGGGACAGGGAGGAATGGAAAGCTAGCTATTACACTGCTATATTTAAGACGGATAACCAGCAAGGACCTACTGTATAGCACAGGGAACTCTGCTCAGTGTTATGTGGAAGCCTGGATGGGAGGGGAGTTTCGGAGGGAGAGGACACATGTATGCGGTAACCTGAAACTATCACAACGTTGTTATTCAGCTATCAGTTCAGTTCAGTTCAGGCGCTCCCTGTCCATCACCAACTCCTGGCGTTCACTCAGACTCATGCCCATCGAGTCAGTGATGCCATCCAGCCATCTCGTCCTCTGTCGTCCCCTTCTCCTCCTGCCCCCAATCCCTCCCAGCATCAGAGTCTTTTCCAGTGACTCAGCTCTTCGCATGAGGTGGCCAAAGTACCTGAGCTTCAGCTTTAGCATCACTCCTTCCAAAGAAATACTCAGTTATACTCCAATACAAAATAAAAAGTTCAAAAGAGTTGGGGGAAGAAGTTGGTGTTTAATGGGTTGAGAGTTTCAATGTGGGAAGATGGAAAGATCTGGAGATGGATGCTGGGTTTGGCTGCATAACAATGCAAACTTAATGCCACTGAGCCATGCCCATAAAACGGTTAAAATAGTAACTTCTAAGTTACGAATATTTTCACACAATAAAAAACTTTTAACCTAACAATGGCCTGCTACTGGCCAAGCTGCACAGAGGGTGACTTCTCAGGGTGAAAGCGGCATTTCCCAGAAGCAGCTCGGGCTGCTGACAGCTGTCCGGGGAATGAGAGGGATGGAGGGCATATAAACGCCTGGATGGAACCTGGCTGTTTACTGCAGAACATTTCAGATCCTTCACCATGTGACAGGTCTTGTCAGTTCCCAGGGGGACATAATTGCTTGCACCACTTAACTGATCTGACCAGCGTGCTTTTACTTCTTTCTCTTCTTTCTTTTTTTTTTTTTTTGGTGGAAACAACTAGTGTTCCATCAACTACCTGGGAAATTTAGGGTTAAGATATTTCCAGAAAGGCCCTATTAAAATGCACTGATATGACCTGAGAGGGTGTCTCATTAAGTAGAATCACTCATTATCACATTATCAGAGCTGGACCCCGAGGGAATGTGGCGGGCAGTGCTGCGTTTTCAGGGATAGTGATGAAGAGACAGAGAAGGAGGCGGCTGCCCAGAGGCTGGACGCGGGGCAGGAGGGAGCCACACAGGAGTGTCCACACCCGCCCAAGGGCTCTGCACACGGGTGCACGCACGGTGCACACGCACGCTCCGCCGGGCCTTTCAGCTCCCTGCCTGCCCGCCACGTCTCCACGGGGCTGCCCCGCACCTGGGCAGCGGCATGACCAGCAGGCACATCCATAGCTGCTTTCCCAGATGACGGCAGTCCTGCCTCGGTCCACTAACGGCTCAGGGAACCACTGCCCGTGGGTCCTGCTCTGAGAGCGTGAAAAATAATCGACAGCGTGAGCCCGCAGGGGTCACAGAGGCGTCCACACCTGCACAGCGGCCTGCCTGAGGCTGTGGCCCCCTGGAAACTGACCGTGAACTCGAATGCTTTCTCCTTTCCCCATGACCACTATAGGTTTAGGACAGTCCAGGGTCCCAAGTGCCCACGGCTGGGAAGCTCCGGTCACACCCACCGCCTGCAGGCCCCCTGGGCCTGGCCTAGACACCAGGCCCAACTCTGAGGATTCCGATGGGGACACTTGAGGCCTCGGGCATCCTGGGCAGAGCCCTCTGAAGACAGAGGCACCGGGTCCCCGGGGTGTTGGCCGGGCTCCCAGCCGCACTCCCGCAGTGCGCCCTCTGAGCCACACTCTGGGGTCACCTAGAAGGTGATCACCTAGTGGGGAGGCTGCCCACTAAACCCAGATGGTCCACTTTCGTGAAAAGAAGATCCACACCAGCAACGGACTAAAGGGAAGCCTTTGACCGGACGCATTTGCCTTAGCTGGGGAGCCCAGTGCTGTACTGGCACACTGCCCAGCGCTACACCACCTGCAGGCTGCTGCCCCTCAATGGACGACCACAAGCTCCATCGCTCGCCCGCAGCAGGCACCGTCGGGGGGTGCGGAGTGAGCAGACCGCTTTCCTCTTCCTCTGGAAACACAGACGGGGGCTCCCTCTACCTCCAGGGGGTGTTCAGCACCCACCAGTCATGCATGTCCGCGTCCCAGCAGAGCGGGTGTCCTCAGAGCCTGGCCCATCCCAGCCTGTCCTCCCCACCCCCGACACTGACCCGTCTGCACCCGGGAGCCCCACTCCACCTCTCACTCTGCCCTCTCCAGACCCAGGGCGACAGTCACTGCTGGAACCGCGGAAAGCACACCTTGGCCTCCTAAGGGGCACTGGTTTCTGCCATTCCGTCCTCGAACACCGGTCCCCCATTTTCCAGGGGGTGGAGAGGTGGGGGACACCTAACATGCCTGCCTTCTGGGGCTCATCTCCCAGAGGAGACACAAGCAGAGCTGAGGAGCTCTAGGGGGACTTGGTGCGCAGCCGGGGCCCGCCAGCGTCCCCCTTATCGGGCTGAGCACGCCCAGCTTCCTGACGCCCCATGGGGATACAGTCCCCCCGACTCCCTGGCCCAGTTACACTCCTGGGAGCTGACCGTGCTCTCCAGGATCAGGGTGCAGCTTCCTGCATCCACCCTGCCGGTCCCCCTGCCAGGTCCCTCTGCGGCCTCTTTCCGGCCGACCTTGACTTCTTCCCTGACTCCTCCAGGGCACGCCCATGACCACCAGATCCATGTCAGTGTGAAGCCCCTCCGGGAGGGGCCCTCGGGTTCTCCTGCCCCATCAGGGAGGCTGGGCTCCGTGAAGCCCTCCCGAGTGCTGTCTGAGCCCATGTGGCGTCAGGCACACAGAAGGAGCTCCAGCTGCTATGACGCGACCTATCAAATGTGGGTGTCCCAGGGGCACCCCCAGTCAACTACAGACAGACACATGGCTTTCCCTGCCCCTCCAGACCGAGAGGGGCTGCCCCAATAAAAGCTCACTTTCTCCTCCCGAGTTCGGAGTCTCCTAGCTCAGTGGTTACTGAACCACCGCACACAAGCTACCCACACCAGAAAGGCGAGTTATCCTCAGCGCCTCCTGTCCTCCAGCCCTGTACCCGACGTGGCCTCTGCCCGAATGTGCACCCCCCTAGGCCCATCACCAGACACTGCAGCAGCCTCCCAGCTGGCCTCTTCCCTCTTGTCTGGCCACACTCTTCCTCCGTGACCCTCGAGCTAAGATCTTTGTTACAAGCCCAGGAGTAGCACAGGGGAAGCAAATCCCTCCCTCCACCACGTGTCAGCCCCTGAGTACCCCGGTCCCGGGGCACCACCCCCAACCTCTGCTTCTCTGCCTGGGGACGACGCTCCTCCTCAATGGGAGGCTCCGGTGTCACCTCTTTCGTGAGGCTGTTTAATCCCCTCCTGGAATTCATTCCCTGTGGAATTAAGAGATGTTTACCTGTCTGTCCTCATCATCAAACTGTGAACTTGCTCGTTTAAAACTGCTGGGCACCCCTGCCCACCTCCTGGGCTGGGCATTTTCATTTCTTCACCTCATTTTAACCCTCACAACCCTATAAGGCAATGTCGCTAATAAGCCCATTTTACAGATGAGGAAATGGAGTCTCAAGAAGTTGACCAACTCCCCCAGGTCACACAGGAGACAGACAGATGAGGGGCTCAGGACTCAGAGGCGGGCCATCTGACTCCCAGCCCGAGGCCCCCACTCACCATCTCAGGACCCAGTTACTATCCTTTGTTGTGTTAGCACCTCAGTGCCGAAAACACTTGGAGTAAACGCTTGTGAATGAAGTGTGACCCCAAGTAATTCTGTACCCCTGGTGGCTCAGTGGTAAAGAATCTGCCTGCAATGTGGGAGACCCGGGTTCAGTCCCTGGGTTGAGAAGATCCCCTGGAGAAGGGAAGGACTACCCACTCCAGTATTCTTGCCTGGGAAATCCCATGGACAGAGGAGCCTGGCGGGCTATGGTCCATGGGTTCACAAAGAGTCGGACATGACTAAGCGACACACACTTCCACTTTCTAATTCTGTATCAGTATTTAGGACACTTTTATGTGCCCTTCATGCTGTTATGAATGAGAGAATCCCAACGAAAAAAAAGAGTAAGAGGAGAGAAATATCTAGTGGGTGATGTTTTGCTTATACCTATGATCCAACATTGAAAACTTTGTTTTAATGACAAGGAGAGATTCATTAAATGGAAAAAGCAGAAGACAAACCTATTCACAGCACAATGGAAAAATTCTCTTAGAAAATATTAATAGTTTTTTTCCTAGATAATGAATATATGGGTTTGTTGACTGAAGTCGCTCTTAGTAAATAGCTCTGTTTTCAAAATCTTCAGTATTTTCAATTCAACACACATGAATTAGCCGTTTCACACCATTTCTGGAATAAAATAGCTGGAAACAGCCACTAGCCAGACCCTGGGAATTAGGGAGCCGGAGAAGGGCAAGGCCCAGCCTGGGGGCAGGAATGTGGGAAGGGCTTTGTTCATTGTGACTTTAGTGTTTTTTCACGCTAAAAGGTAAGAAGCGAGAGAATGTCAGAGGGGTGCAGGTGGTTTCGGGGTTCCTACAGCAGGATCTCGGGTGCGCTGAGAGTCTGCCCACGTATCTGCCGCCTGTCTCCTTCCCACCTTACTCCTGCTCCCTCACCGCCCCCAGTGGGGTCTCTACCCAGCCTTCCCCCGGGAGAGGGCCGCAGGTACCACTGACAGGAGAGGAGCTGGCAGGGCCTCTCCTGAGGCCCTCAGTCCCCAAGCTCACCCAGTGCTGCACTGCCTGCGGGCTGCTACCCTACAAGGCTCCATCACTCCGTCTTCCGCCAACGTGGTCCCTGTCCATTTCTAGACTCCCAGGATTCCTACTTTATCACACACTCCTCCACTGTATTTATCCCCATAAGCTCTTATTCTTTGGCTATTTCCCCGTTTTACCATGTATTATAAATTAACTTTTTCAACTCTAATTTACAAGTGACGCAAGGAAATACAGACCCACGGGCAGCTGGGGGCGGGGGGTGTCGGTCCTAGGTCCTCACACTGGACGCCCTTCTGACCGGCTCCTCCCTGGATGCACGGGCCCAGAAGCATCAGCTTTGGAAAGAAGTGCACATGCCTCCCCAAGCAGCTCTCGCCTCCCCCCTCTTCACACACCACCCTTTCTAGGGGTACTCGGACCAAGCTCCGGTCAGTGTCACCCTACCCCATGGTGCTTGTGGTCACGTGAACACACGGATGATGAGCCGGCCACAGATGCCAAGGGTTTCAAGGGATTCTTTGAAAGCAGTGCCTAAGCCTCTCTCTCCACCCACCCCCTAACAACTGCCCCCACCTTCCAAAACTGGGCTCAAATCAGGAACCTCAGAAGGATACAGAAACTAACAGGTTTTGCTTGAGAATCCGGGTCTGGGGCAGGCGGACAGGGTTGTGCAGGTCTGCAGGCTGGACCCCAGGGTGTCTGGAGGCAAGCCACAGGGCTTCAGTAGCAGGCAGGACGGAGTCCTTTGCTCCTACCACGTTGGCATCGGAGGAAGGGGCCACAGAGACACCCCCACATCTGTCCCACCCGGCAAGTTCAAGAGTGACCCCAAGTGCATAGGGGCTGGGGGTGCCGTTCACCTGCCCACGCCCATCGGGTCCAGGCTGCGGGGCCACCGTTGTGGTTCCGGGATGAAGGACAGACCCCCGTCATCATCAGAGGACAGACTCACAGAAGGGACAGACTGACCCACGTGCTCCACTCCACGGATTCCGTCCTTGGGGCCCTCCGTCTCCCCCAGCGCTGGGGCTGCAGGAAGGATGTGTAGGAACGTTAGAACACCACCCTCATCACCAAGCTCCACTCAGCTCATCCAGCCCTGCGACCGAACCCTTAAGAGGAGCCAGGAAGTGCCCACGACGGGCATCTTCTCGTCCCAGGGAAAGCGGGCCCATGGCTGGCCTCTGTTGCTGTGTAGACGTGAGGTTTGGCCAGCGGATTATTTGGGAAGTGCCCTCCACTGCCCTCCTGCAGACTTCCTGATCACAGCCGCCCAGAGGAAGGCGGGGCCCAGAGGGGGTGCACACACAGAGAAGCTCCTGGTTTGGCTCTTCCCCAGGCCCGAGGGGGCAGGCGGGGGAATACACGACCAGAATTGGGTTGGGGAACTTTGTTTATCCAAGCTCTCTTTTCCTCATTAGCACACATAATTGAGAGCTGGCTGTGAACGAGGGAAAGGAAAATTCAAAAGTGACAACTGTGAAACCCAGGCCTTGGCTCTCTGCTTGGGCCCCGGCTCACAGCAAAGACCAAACGTGGCTATTGTATTGCCACCTGGTGAAACTATACAGTCAGTCCAAATTATATGTTTATCTACATCAAACTAGGTTTCAGACTGGCAAACCCATGGACAGATGGCCGTTATATCAAAATATATCTACTCTAAGGGGCCAGTTCACAAAAGGGGCTTATGCACACCTCCGTGATAAAGGCACAGCTACAACTCATTGTAAAATCTCGCAGAACACACTTTTCTTCCAAATTTATCACTGATCACTTCTGAAGTAACTTCACCTGTGTTACAAAGACAGCAGGTAGTTCTGACGAAGGTCAGAAGACACTGGGAAATAGAAAATGCAGAGAAAGCAGATAAGGAGTCAACCCATTCCTTGCTTCTCGGAAAGAACATTAAATACAAGTGGGATGGACATTAATTTACGAACCTCAGCTCTGATTTTTTCTTGGGAAGGTTGACAATCTGTCAAGCAAATCTGAAAGGCCGTTTCACTCTGATGTGGAAGAAGTGAGACTTTTTCTGTCACTCTGGCCAAATTTAGGGTCTGGCTCCAATAGCTCATGTGCGGGTTTGCTAAACCACCTGATTGGTAACGAGGATTTCTTTGTATAAAACCAAACAGAGGCCCTGCTTTAGAATTGTGGAGTCTGCAAATAAATGGCCTATGGGTTTTGCCCAATTCTAATTAGAAATCCACAAGTAACTCCCTTAAAATAAGTATAACATGTCCCCTTTCTCCCTGGCCTGGAATTCAAGGTAAGTGGGAAACAAACAACCTCATTTCAGGGTGCCTCTCCCAGCAAGCACATCAGATATGACTCTCCTGTCGACTTTGCTGCAGTTACAACAATGTAACTCAGCAAATGACAAAGCACAAATCAGAGCTTAAGGCTCAGTTAAAAAGACTGAAAACCTTCTCCGATTTTCAGCAGTGTTAGGAGGAAAAAGAAAAGAAAAAAAAATTATGAGAATCTTGAAAAATTAAAAGAGAAGTTGAAATGAAATGAAGAACAAAAGATAAATAACTCCTGTATGAACCCAAGAAAGCAAAACAGCTATCTCACTACTAACGGACTGTGTGTTAATAGACAAGGCAAATGTTTTCTTGATCCACGCTGAAGAGCCAGCCATCTCTAAGACATGCACTTCCAATGCCAAGCACGGGGAAATCAACATTTTCAGTTACTGCTTCTCCTTTTGGGGCAGGATAAAGACCATGTTAGGACAGTCTGATAAGTCTGGGTCTACAAACCCAGCATTAGCCAAGTAGGTCTGAAACCAGGTCCTGACCTAGATTTTCTACCACCTGAAATGAGAAAAGACTTTCATCAGAGAGAGTAAGATTCACCCTGATGGATGACTTTCAGAAATCTGGAGAGGAGACCTGGGCATGAAACAGCTCAAGTGGCTTAAACGAGAATAAAGTAATGTAACTCGTCATATTCTGAACCCCATGCGGGACTTACATCTCAGATACGTATCTCCACATTCACATCCAGCAGCTTATTCTCATAAACACACAGGAAAAGACAGGAAACGTCAGGTCCCTGTGGACTGGGGTCTGGCTGTGAGCAGTGCAGGGTATACCTCTGCAGGTCTCAATGATAACACCTACTGTTAACACGAAGTTAGGAGAATTTTTGTCTTTATATTACGGTCGATATAAATTATGTACCAAAGTGATAGCTGGAGAACAAGCCTGTCCTACATAATTACTGCTGCACTTGGCTGGGCGCTTAACACAAGGTCAGGTGCACCTGACTTTCTTGAAATCCCCTTAATAACAATAATGGTGTCTGAATCAGTTACATCCATGCTATCATATCAGAAAATATCATTCTCTTATCATAATCGGGTTTCCCCAGTGGCTCAGAGGTGAAGAATCTGCCTGCAAAGCAAGAGCTGCAGGAGACGCAAGTTTGATCCCTGGATCGGGAAGATCCCCTGGAGGAGGGCATGGCAACCCACTCCAGTGTTCTTGCCTGGAGAGTCCTGTGGACAGAGGAGCCTGGCGGGCTACAGTCCATGGGGTCTCAAAGAGTCAGGCATGACTTAGCATGCAAACATGCATCATAATAACTGGGTTTATTCTTACTATTATGTAAATTCTCCTAGTTGCTCTCCTAGATGCTTTTGGAAATTTTGCCTACACAGAGACAGAGAGACTGAGAAAGACATACAGAAACATCCAAGCTTCGACAGAGTAATTATTGGTCATGATACTTTGTTTTCATCACGAGCTACAATTTTCTAAAAATTCACATGGATACAAACATACAGAATACGTTAAAATATCTGTAGACATTTTTTCTTTCTAGTGATGGAACAGAGCAATATATGTCGCGAGGTGAATGAATACAGCTGTTTAGCCTTAAAAGATTTGGATGTGAGCAGCTACTGAATCACAGAAAACAGAATCAACTCAACGCGGCTGCATTTTGTCTGCTAGAACCCTCAGCTCCCCTCTGCCCTCACCCACCCCCCACCCTGAGGAAATCTGATGAATGAATAAGCGTAGAAACGGTAACTGCAGCATAAAATTCTTCTACAATCACTTACAGAAAGAAATGACATTCCTCCCATCAAATAAAACAAAGACTTCAAATCATCATCCCTGCTACTTCTTTTCGTGTCAAAACAGCTTTGCCATCACTCCCCCCTGCCACCACCACCGCCCCCAGCCCTCCCGAGCCCAGCACGTGGCGTGGAGCGTGACGCGGTGAACACGCGCGGTGGGTCCTGCCACATGCCAGACGACATGCAGAGGCCGACGGGACGAGCACACGCCAAGCGAGAAGCCGCCAGCCTCCATGTGGGCGTACGGTGTGTGCAGGTGGGAGGGAATAAAAATACAAAGACCTCCCCACCACCCCCTAAATGAGAATGAGACAACTGTTCTTATGGCTAGACTTCACTTGTTAAAAATAAATTAACTCTTGTTAGTATCTTTTGCCATAAAAGGTGCCTTCTGGATGCCAGTGTGTCCCTAAAGATGCACTGCCATCCCTAGCCAGATAAAGCCCCGAGTCTTCTGATGCAAGTGGACAGAAGGCGACATAGACCGTCCCTGCTAGAGTTGACTCTGACACCACCAATGTGTGCCCTGATGGTTTACAGTGTAAACACACACATATTGTCTGGAAAAATATGTTCCTCTCACATGGCAATTATACCACAAGGTGCACGCCGTCAGCAAATGAGATCCAGACCCTATTTCTCAAATCACAGGCCAACATGTTTTTAGAACATCTTTGTTTCTTTAAAGAAGACAAGATTTGCTCTGATAGTCAACAGTCATTTGAAGAATGGGGAGAAGTGACAGCTGTCTTTGCTTTTTCATGTTTAAGTATAGCAAAGTTTCAAATTCCCCTGAGTCTGAGTAACCTTGGCTCTGAGCAATTAGGTCTGCAATCCCCCCACAAACCTGCGTCTCAATCCGTACCCCAATTATGGACAATACAAGGGTGTTTTCCTGTGAGTCCTTCTTTCTGTTCCCCGGGAGATGAATTCTCCAGAACTCTGCCCGCTTGCGATCATTGTTCCTGGGAAAGATGAATATAAGTGTGGGCGCCTCGCTGAAAGAGCAGAAGCAACAACAGAAGAAAGCCTTTCCCCATCACGACTTCCTTCCTTAAAGTCAGCTTGAAGTCTCTCCTCAACCCTGCAGACACCAGCCTGGTTACTAGAAATACCCACCCACACAAGGCAACCGGTGCTCATCCACACCTGTCCCTACTGGGGACACACATCCTGGATGAAAACGGAGAGATGGGTTCTCTCCATCAAAGACACTCAGCTTCTGCCATGCCCCCAAATTTAGGTACTTGGAATCATTCAGATACCGGCCTGTAGCATAACAGGCTAGAAAATGAAATGTTTCCATTTTTAACTTGCTTAGATTTTAAGTTAATAGCATCAGAAGAAAGATAGTGATACTGGAAAATACAAAGTACGAATACAGCATTTTAGTAGGGAAACATGTGGAATAACCCACATTAACATACTTGAATTTACAAGGACGTCACCGCACACGTGGCACGCAGGGTGTTCCCCTCACTAGAAGAGCTGATTTTTCTAGAAGCAGGGTGGCTACCCAGGGAAGCCGAATCCCGTTCCAGCTTTGAAAGAAGGTTAAACAGCACTTCAGCAATTCAAATAAAATGGCTCTTGCTCACACAGACAAGGAAAGGAGTAAAATGACTTTACAGGCAGCGCAAGTTCAGTTCAGTTGCTCAGTCGTGTCCAGCGCTTTGCAACCCCATGGACTGCCGCACGCCAGGCCTCCCTGTCCATCACCAACTCCCGCGTTCTAAAAATGGCTCCTTTATAATTACAGGGAAATAAAGACAAGGCAGGTTCTCCTCCTTCCCTCTAACTTTTCAAGACAGGGTTCTCAGAGCCATCCTAAGACCAGCTTGAACTTGCAGATAACCCTCGTGGCAGCCTGCCCCTCCTCGCTGCCCCCACCCCACCTTGGAATGAAAAGAGCATGTCATTAGCAGAGGTCTCCCCGGGAGGGCACGGCGCCCTGCTCTGGCAATCCTGCCGCGATTCTAATCTCTGAGATTGACTTGCTCTTCCTCTCCCATCTGATGAACTATACGTCCCAGCACTCTCGTTAGTGCTCCAGCCTCCAAAGGAGTGCGGTCGGTTGCACGAGTCCAGGCCCCTCCCTGCTCAGCTCTGCCGAGGTGATTTCACTGGCAGGTTCATTTCCATCCCCACTGGCAACACCAGAATGGAAGTCTTTAGCCTGTTTCCATTACTTATACAGATGACCACGGCACGGCAGGACAGATGTGAGCCGCGCTCCACATAACCGGCTCCCCTGCGCTCCTTACAGGAAGCGCAAGGAGGGATGACCGTCGCTGGACCATATTATCCAGGCCCCATACCGTCCTCCCTGTTGCCAGATTCATTAATTCGGTGCTCAGCATTTCCCTTGCTTTCTTCGTAAAGTCTGCTGGGCTGGTTGGGCTCACTTAATTTGGAGGAGGAAACCTTTGTCAGCGATGATGCTTTGATCAGGTGCTCTCAGGGGTGAGGAGGGGATGGAGGAAGGGCAGGAAACGAGCCAGGGAACAGGGAACAACCTTGTCGAAAACGTTACCTTCCCAACGTGGGATGATGAGAGAGGAGTCGGTGAGCGACGCCGGGACTCGGAGACGGCTGTCACTTCAGATAGACACTGGCACGACTCACCTAGACAGGTGACACTTTGGTGCAGCTAAATCCTGCTGCATTATTGAACACCTGGAGATGGGGCTCAGGCAGACTACAGGCCGGGATGCCTGGGGCACCCAGAGACGTGAATTCAGCAGGTGGATGGGTTTCACTCCTCATCCGCATCCTTAAGTTGGATGGGGATGCTCCTGGCTACAAAGATAGAGATGCTGGTGTCACTGTCTGGGTTCCAGCCTCGTGCCCTCTTCCTGCTATTCCCCCCACCGCCCCCGCTGAGATCCACAGCAGGGGTTGGGGCAATGCTCCACGTCATTAGGGGAGACGCAGGGCCCTTATACTTGTCCTTCCTGCCCTTTATAGAAATCTCATGGAAACAGCAACTCCTGGATAGTCTAGAGACGTTTTCTCTTTTGATTCCTTCTGGAAGTCCGCTCAGGGTGCCCCAAGTCAGCCCCAAGCCACATCTCTAGAAACTCTGGCTTTGGGTGGGAGTCCTGGAGGCTCAAAGATTTCTAGGAAAAGGTTTGCAAGTAAAAGATTCATTGGTGGAGCATCAGAAACAAAACCAATCCTATTCCAGCCGTTCTACCAGGAAAGCCTTTCTCCACGAGACCAGCTGGATGAGGCCCAGAGCCTCCACTCCAACCTCTTACCTAGTCTCTATGTTTCTCTCTTCCCTTCTGTCTGTGTTGGTTCTGTTCATGAAACTGCTTGGGAAGAAACGCTGGACATGTTTAAATTGTCGAGGCAAAAAAAAAAAAAGCACTATTTCTGAAAGAAAGTCTGCAGAGGGAGAAAGAGAGCTCATACTAAAGACCATCTAAACGACCCTGTGGGAGTGGACTGGAAAAAGATCCGCAAAGCCCAGAAACAAGAACGTTTGATGATAACAGATCTCCAAGCTCTGAAGCCACAGCCTGAAAGCAAAAAGGGACATTCACGTAAATAAATTCTCTGTAGAAAGGTAAGGGGCCCACTGCGATCAGAAGTGTTTTCTCCATGACAACACTGAAGTCCAATCTCAGGTCGGAATGAAATATATTCTGGGATAATGATCCACCCAGAGAGAGAGAGAGAGAGAGAGAGAGAGAGAGAGAGAATGCCTTTTTCAGCACACTAGAAATTTATTTGAGAGGATTGATAATATACTGTTATTTTTTAAAGAAAGAATTTACTTGTTCTTGGGTAAACATTTCATACCCACAGCATATCTGCCCAGCTGGCATTATGCTGAGGATTAAAATGTCATTGAATAATAATAGGTAATATTTATTGAAGCCTTTCTCTGGACCAGACACTATCTTAAGTGCCCTGCATTTATTAACTGTTAGCCTCTCGCTAGCTCGGTACGAGGAAGGCCTGTGTCTGCTCTCCACGTCTGCAGGAGGATGCTGAGGCAAAGAGGCAGGGGGAGCCACCCCTGAGCACAGGTGACCGCAGCTACTTGCCAGGGTGGGGGTGGGAGGATGTCTGTTTCAGAGCCAGGCTCCTGACATGCACTCAGAGGATGGCACAGGGCCCACTTCTACCAGCAACTCCAATGGTGTGAGCTTTGATGCATTCTGTCTTTAGAATATGCTGCTTGTAAAAGCAGGTCTTTATCTATATCAAGGTCAGCAAAACCGTCCTCGGACAACCCCGCCTGAACATCAAGGCCAGGGACCAGCTGTGAGCGGCCACAGAGGACCCCTTTCCAGCCACGCTAACTGGCTGGTCGTCGCAGAGACAGAAAGCGGGATGTGTGATCAGGACCTGTGAGCGGGGCGTGTGGGAAATTGTGCTTCATGGGGACCGAGTTTCAATCTGAGAAGCTGAAAAGTTCTGGAAATGGGGGTGGTGATGGCTGAACAACAGTGTGAATGGACTTAATGCCATCTAATTGTACATTTTTACATGGGTTAGATGATTTTCATGTACATTTTACCATGATTAAAAAAAGTGGGGACAAAAAAAAAAAAGGATCTGTCTCCAACCATGACCCCTCCAAGGCTCCTCTGCTGAGTCACCTCTCTGCCCAGCCACAGCCTCCCCACTGCAGAACGGGCTCCGTCTGCCCACTGGCCAGGCCTCCAGGACTCCCAGCTGCACAGGTGATCACGGGTCTGGTCTCTGTCCTGCCCCTGGGCCATAAGCACTGACAGCAGCTTAGGGGACCTGGGCTCTCGGCAGCTCTCTGGGTGCCCGGAACGAAACTGAGGCTCAGTAACTAGCAGTGAGAATGAGGAAGTAAGGGAAGAGGAAACACTAAACGTGACCCAAAGCCCATCCATGCAGTGGAACCCACCAAGGGTGCTGCTTTGCGTGGTTCGCACACACGGTATCCGGGTCCACGTGGCCCCCTCACCTGGGAAGAAGAAATAACTCCGTTTTTCATCCTCTGGAATACAAGGCCCATTTAAACATCCTTTTTAAAGAAACCACACACCCACTACATGAGGCAGTCAAACTTAACTTCTTCTAAAGTTCTGAAGGGGTTTCCTGACTTGACGGTGAGCAGGAAGTGCCTACCACAGAGACAGATCATCAAGGGAAGAAATCGAGGCGGAAAAGGGAGAAGCCACCACTCTGGAATCCTGTCTCAGATCCATCTTCCCTGAGCGGTGTGCCTCCCGTTAAATCAGCAAGAATATCTGTCAGAGATATCCCGCTTCACCATTTGCCTGATGTCAAACCTAAATAAACCAGATCAGAAAACCAGCAAGTGGCAGGAGAGAAATGAATGGTGCTCGCTGTAACTCGCTTGGTTTGCCCGCTGATTTCGGGGGTGGGGGAGGAGGGGCGCCCTGGCAATCACCGCAGTCATTTGCAGCACTAATGTCCAATTCAGCCTCGTCTCACTCTCCTGATTTAGGTGGTCAGAGTGGTTTCGTAGCCGACACGGGGAAGCTGTGCTGTTTAGCAGGCTGTTTAATGGGAAACTGGCAGTCTTATTTCTTTTCTAGATTTGGTTTGTCACTAGGTCTCCATTACATGCCACTCGGCTTTGATGTCTTTGGACAGGACTGATCAAAAGATGTCATTTGACCTACACAGCATGGCAGAAACTTGGAGAAGTCTCATAAAGCGACACTCTGGCTGTAAATAAAATGACATTATTATTTCCTCTCTCCTATCATGTAGAAAAGCCAATTATGGTAATGCACTGCATGTCAATGGAAATACAGCAATCTTTTTGGAGCAGAGGCTGCAGGCATCAGTATTGCGACTCTCTTTCCTGGGAAAATTTGCCCATTGGAAAATGAAGAGGAAGGAGGTGATAGATGTCTCCAAGACGGTTAATAAAATGCCGGACAGCCAAGAAAAGTGCAAGTCAGCGAAACAATTGGAAGTACAAAATGCAAACTGTTAAGTTTCCAAATTATCTAATAATTTAATCTGCAGTGATTTACATGCCAACACCGAGATGGCCAATATCACGCCGAGCTGTTTCTGAGCGTTTGACAGACAGGAGAGGCGATTTATGGTCCTAATAAACCCTTCAGACCCACAACTCCTTAAGGAAGCGGCTGTGAGGAGGGGAGCAGGGGTTCTAAGCTCGACCCCAAGATTCATCCGGAAGTGACAGCGGGAAGGTGGAGCCCTGCCCACCCTGGCGTCTGAAGAACCCTGCGTGGTTGGTCTCGGAATGCCCTGCTTTATGCCTTTCCACATGTGGAATGTTCCCCAGCTTCCTCCCACTGCAGCCTGTACCAGGACTGAATACGCATACAATACGCTCTCCCTGCCTTTCAGGAGGGAGAGCCATTGCAAATAGAGCTTCCCCCAGAGTGGCGTCTCTACTCAGGGGACCAAAGATGCGGGAGAGCGAGAGCACCTTTCAGCTCCACCCCAAGGTTTCCTTCCTTCTCGTTAGGACGCCGGACCCACTGAGGAGCCCTGCCCTGGTGCCCTGGAAGCCCTCAGCCCCCACCCTGTGTCTCACCCCCGGGCAGATTCCCAGGCCACTCTGCCCTAAGTCCAGGTCAGCGTGCAGCTTGACCCCAGCAGCCAGCATAGGCAATGGTGCCTGACCAAGCCACGTGTCCCCAGTGCAGCGGGAGCTTGCGTTTTCTGCTGTGTGCGCGCCAAATCGCTCCGGTTGTGTCCAGCTCTGCGCGACTCCAGGGACTGAAGCCCTCCAGGCTCCTCTGTCCATGGGATCCTCCAAGCAAGAATACTGGGGTGGGCTGCCACTTTCTTCTCCAGGAGATCTTCCCCACTCGGGGACAGAGCCTGCGTCTCCTGTGTCTCCTGTGTTGGCAGGCAGGTTCTTTACCTCGGGCACCACCTGGGAGCTCTCTGTTGGCATCACTCATTCAAATTGGGAGATGGTAGCTTCCAGACGAGCCCATGCAGGATTATGGCTACAACATACAAATGAGGCTTCCTCCGTGGGAGTAATATTTGAATAAATCTGTAATCATGGTATATATTCAGCTTAAGGAAAACTAGAGCCACACAATGACCTTTCACTGAAATCGAGAAAAGAAAGCATTTTTTCAGGCCCACTAAAACAGTTAGAACTGGACATGGAACAACAGACTGGTTCCAAATAGGAAAAGGGGTACGTCAAGGCTGTATATTGTCAGCCTGCTTATTTAACTTCTATGCAGAGTACATCATGAGAAACGCTGGACTGGAGGAAGCACAAGCTGGAATCAAGATTGCCGGGAGAAATATCAATAACCTCAGATATGCAGATAACACCACCCTTATGGCAGAAAGTGAAGAGGAACTAAAAAGCCTCTTGATGAAAGTGAAAGTGGAGAGTGAAAAAGTTGGCTTAAAGCTCAACTTTCAGAAAACAAAGATCATGGCATCCAGTCCCATCACTTCACGGGGAACAGATGGGGAAAGAGTGGAAACAGTGTCAGACCTTATTTTGGGGGCTCAAAATCACTGCAGATGGTGACTGCAGTCATGAAATTAAAAGACGCTTATTCCTTGGAAGAAAAGTTATGACCAACCTAGATAGTATATTCAAAAGCAGAGACATTACTTTGCCGACTAAGGTCCGTCTCCTGTGGTCATGTATGGATGTGAGAGTTGGACTGTGAAGAAGGCTGAGCGCCGAAGAATTGATGCTTTTGAACTGTGGTGTTGGAGAAGACTCTTGAGACTCCCTTGGACTGTAAGGAGATCCAACCAGTCCATTCTGAAGGAGATAAGCCCTGGGATTTCTTTGGAAGGAATGATGCTAAAGCTGAAACTCCAGTACTTTGGCCACCTCATGTGAAGAGTTGACTCACTGGAAAAGACTCTGATGCTGGGAGGGATTGGGGGCAGGAGGAGAAGGGGATGACAGAGGATGAGATGGCTGGATGGCATCACTGATTCGATGGACGTGAATCTGAGTGAACTCCAGGAGTTGGTTATGGACAGGGAAGCCTGGCGTGCTGCAGTTCATGGGGTCGCAAAGAATCGGATATGACTGAACGACTGAACTGAACTGAACTGAAATCCATGACAGGAACAAAAACTTTGGGGCTACATCAGAAAATTTTTTCGAATGGTCTAATTGTTTTCGGCTGAAAACATCTTTATGATAAGTGGTTTGTAAGCACACATTGCAACTACACCTATCCTCCCACCCTGCAATTTAATTCTGGTGCATAAAAAAGTGCAAATTCAATTTAGAAGCGGCACTGAATTTTAGTAACTTTAAATAACACTCTTCCTGTCAATAGTGCCGGGGTGTAACAGGACATTTGCAAGGTCCCACACTGCACAAAACAGACTTGCAGCAAGTTCCCGCGTGGACTCAGCCCGCGTGCTCTGCAGGCGATCCCCAGGCCATCCCCGTCCTTTCTGACTCATGCACAAGCCTCATGGTTTGCAGGTGGGAGCTGAAGGAAGGTAAAACCTTTGTTTCAGCCCCCACTTTTGGCTTTCAAAGGACATCCTTAGGTTGCCACAGAATCCAAGCCCGTGACTTGTGTTTCCTGACATACCAGTGTGCCCCCTGATCACCACTGACTTCCAATAACCACTCTCACTAATGACCATGTGGAAATCAACATACAAGTTAGGTTTTTGTTCACTGAACTGCAGGCAAGTTTGGTAAGCTGCTCTATCTCCCGTAAGGCTGCCTCCTTATTGCACTGGGCCCCATGTTTATTTTTCAGGATCTAATTGAAAAAGGCTTCTGAGCTCTAACTGTTGCATGCAGGCCCACATTTTCTGTGATCTAGAAATCACTCTTCCAGTCGAAGAGCTCCTTCAGTGAGCTATGGTTTGAGCCACAGTATTCCTTCCTTGGCTTCCCAGGTGGCTCAGTGGTAAAGAATTTTCCAGCAATGCTGGAGACGCAGGTTCAATCCCTGGGTCGGGAAGAAACCCTGAAGAAGGACATGGCAACCCACTCCAGTATTCTTGCCTGGGAAATGCCACGGGCAGAGGAGCCTGGCGGGTTACAGTCCATGGGGCCGCAAAGAATCAGGCACAACTTAGCACGTAAACCACCACCGCCACTCCTTCCTTGCAGAGAGGACCCTAAGCAGGTGAGTGAGCTGATTACGTCCACGCTCTGTGCAAGGCCCTACCCTAGACTGGCCCATGGTCTGTCCTGGTCTGCCCACGGCCAGTGCATGGAGTGCATGTCACAGCCTGGTGCTCCATCACCCTCCCCATAACCCCCTCCTGTGGTGGGGGGACTCGGCCACGCAAGTTCAGGGCATCACAGAGCTCCGTGTGCTGACGAGACACCAATGTCACTCACTCCCATGAAGGGTCTCCTCCAGATCCCACTTCACCCCAGATTGGAAGACTCAGTTCCTTCAAAAGAACACTCTTGAAACCAAAACTGATTCCTAAACACAGAAGGAAATAGTGATCTATGTTTAAGCATCCTAGCAAAGCATGCGTCAGTAAATATAAGTACTTTACTGCCCTTGACCTGGGAACTCGTGGGCTTTGTGTAAGGAAAAAAATACTAGATTCATCATCAGATAAGAATTTCAAAGTATTTCTGCATTTCTAAGTTTTGAAGGCATTTCATCTCGAGATGAGAGGGGGATGAGGTGGGGGAGAAGCAGATTTACCCACTGGATATCTCATTCCCTACCCCAATATTAAATTTTATGTGGGGAATCTAGGAGTTTAAAAGCTTCACATTTTTGTGTAATAAAAAAGAAATACAATATCCTGTTGCTGTGCGTAGTGACACTTTATGCAGGAAAGAAAACCGTTCTCCTTAGCTATTCTTTGAAATACGACTTACGACGTCATTTAATTTTTTAAAACCCTAAGGTCATGTAACACACTTTCTCTGTCATTTGTAAGTACATTAAGTCAGTGGCCATACGACAGTGAAATTATGATAATGGGCTGCTAAAATGGATCAGGCAGGCGCTGCATTTCATGTTAGCTTCAAACAACCGTCAGAGCATAGCTCAAATCAAATATGACAGCAGAAAAGCACGGAGTTTACTTTTCTTAAAGTGTTGCTTCTTAGTCAAGTACACACGCGTGATGAGTCAAAAGGACTTACCTTGGCGGTGAATTGCAAAGAAAATAATCCCACTGAGAGATAAATTTCTCTTTAAAAAAAAAAAAAAAGATTCTGCCTTAAAATCACAGATGTCACCTGGAGAGGAATGCAAAGGTCAAAGCAAGCTTCTGCCCAGGACATTTCTCCATGGGCCAAGATTTGGACAAGTGAGATGATATTCTGCATGGAAAAACGCTGTTAAACTAAAAATGCTTTAAAACAGGAGCACACTGAGTGCACTCATTTAAATAAACACCCATTCCCCCCAAAAACCCTTCTTTTAGGGACACTCTTTCAAAAAATTAAGAAAAGAAAGAAGAAGAAATAGGAAGCAGACATGTACTCTGTTGTGATTTAAATAAATACCACCCCCTACCAAAAAGATCCTTCTTTTAGGGACAGTTTTTTCCAAAAATAAGAAGAAATAGGAAGCACACATGTACTCTGCTGTGTAGGGCACATCTTTGAAAAGTATCTTTGAATCAAAGATGCCCAAAGAGTTTGTCGGAGAAGGCAATGGCACCCCACTCCAGTACTCTTGCCTGGAGAATCCCATGGACGGAGAAGCGTGGTAGGCTGCAGTTCATAGGGTCGCGAAGAGTCGGACATGACTGAGCGACTTCACTTTCACTTTTCACTTTCATGCACTGGAGAAGGAAACGGCAATCCACTCCAGTGTTCTTGCCTGGAGAATCCCAGGGAGCCTGGTGGGCTGCCATCTATGGGGTCGCACAGAGTCGGACACGACTGAAGTCACTTAGCAGCAGCAGCAGCAAAGAGTCTGTAACCGTAAATGTCTGCCCCTCAACTTAAAAAAAAAAAAAAAAAAAACTGACTTGGGATGGAAGTTTAGGAATGACACTTTGTAACAGAGATTTAAGGATGCATGTCCTGATGTGGTTACCGCCATTTATTTCCAATACCTAGCGTTTTCGGAGTTCCTTCCGTAGTCACACTGGCTGACCTTGGGCTTGGACCAGGTACTGTGGTCCTGATGAGTGTGGAGACTGCTGAGAGAAGGACCCCGCGCTCACAGTACAGGCAGCCAACTGGGTCTGCGAAGGATTTACCCACTACCTATGCGTCAGAGCACAGTTCCTTTTAAACAGCTCTTCCCCGTTCTTTTTCTAGACTTTAAGAAGAAAAAAATCCATCAGTGTAATAGTTCCTGGCAGAACTCTAACCTTGGAGTTGAAGACCACAAAAGCACAACATCCCATCCCCACATGCAAAAGCTAACAGGATGGCAGAGATAATTGCAGGATAATTATTTTGACAGAAGCCAGTCGAATGCTTCCGTGGTGTACTTTACTATTCTTGTTGAGGGAAAACTACCCATTTCAGAGAGATGTTATTCACCAACATATTTACTGGATGACATTTTGTCTTTTATTTCTTTTTGGAAAATAATCATGATGAAAGGCAGAGCCTTTAAGAGGACAGCTAGCTAGACACGTTTTACAATGTATTTCTGATTACTCTACCATGATTCCATAAATGAGTGTTACCATGTAACCTTGTGATGCAGCATCTCCATGTTCACGACCACACTACGCTTTGAAACAAGAGAAGAAGCACAAAGGCGAGCTGGGACTATTCGGTGGTCAGTTTCAGCCTGGGCTCCTTGCAACTCTGGAGACGACTGACAGTGGGATTTAATGGAGTATAACTACAGTAGCCTTGAGCAAAGATACAATTATAGCTGGAAAGCATCTCAGGCTCCTGACTGTGGCCAGCATCACAGTATAAATCAACAATTGCTTCTTCACCTTTCTTCTGCAGCCCCCTCCCCTCCACATTCAAAACACAGCATCCTCCAGAATCAAAAACTTGGTAAAAAGGTCACTCTGTTTTCCTCAATAGCATAAAAATGGCATAGCTAGATCTGACATGCATATGCAAACCAGCTCAGGAAAACACTGATTTTCCTTCACACTGAATTATTGTATCTGCATGAATGTTGATACAACACCATAAGGAACAACAAAAACAAAACCAAAAAAACTCACTATGGTTTAATTGCCAAGATGCAAACAAGAAACATAGCTGTACTATATACAGCGACTCTCTCTCTTGGCACCATAACTACAATAAACCAAGTCCTTAACTCATAAGTACCTATTTGCTACTAAGTCACTTCAGTTGTGTCCGACTCTTTGCGATCTCATGAACTGCAAGCTGCCAGGTTCCTCTGTTCATGGGACTTTTCAGGCAAGAATACTGGAGTGGGTTGCCATGCCCTTCTCCATTTAAGTTTATTTAGTTGTAGTAGTCATTCGGGATGCTAACATTTGCCCTCAAGAAACAAGACTTGAAAAATATGCAATATGGTGTGAGAAAATAGATTGATTATTGATAATTTAATTATACTGATATTTAACAAAACAAAAGGTGTATCTCTCTTAAAGGTTAAGAAAGAAGAAAGGAGACTGGAGATTAAAAGCACGGTGACATACATGGAGAAGCAGTAGACACTGCACTTATAGAGGTTTCCTGTCCTCAAAAAGGCAGTGTAACTCAGTGATAAAAGACAAACCTGGTTTTGACACAGATATAATGTCGGTTTGATAGATTACATTCCTAACAAATGAATTCCATGCTCTCTATTTTTTTACAAAAAGATATAACCACGAGTAATACAGATACGCAAATATGTAATGAGCCTGCATACTCAACGGCACGCAGGTTTCTCACGCACACAGATCGCTGCAAGGCCACGTGATGTCACACTGAAAGCCCTGGACTGACATCAGGAATCTGGACGCTCGTCTTCGTTCCACTGCAGGTCTGGCCGGGAAAACCTGAACAAGGGCCAGGGCCACACTAAGTCTTTGTTTCCTCACCTGTGAAAAGGGCAGGGCTGCAGCCAAGGACCCTTACAATCCATGCCAACCGGAAAATGTCATGGGAGTCTCTTGGAAAAGCCAGAACCACTATGCAGGGACAGGCAATGAACAAGGAAATGGGCCTCCAGACGGGGCGTGCGGGGCCAGTTGCACGGGCGCCCGGGGTGTGATGGGAGAGCATCCCTCCCAGAAGGAGGGGGGGCAGAAGGGTTTCCTGGGGGGCACAGCTGAGCTACCCTGGGAAGTCAGAAAGGATTCCCAATGGCAGAGAAGAGCGGGGAGGGTGCCAAGAAGCGGGTCACAAGCAGAAGTTGGGGTGTCGGTGGGGGGGGCACATGGGGCTGGAGGCCGGGAAGTAGGCTTGATTCAAATGTATTTTACAGAGAATAAATGTGGCATTCTCAGGTTCAAAAGGACAAATCAGATGGTCTAGGCAAGAGGCAAAAGGACAGTCACCGCTTACACCATAAACCTAGAAGCCGTCTATCAAGGCCAGAGTGTGCAGACCTCCCACAGCACTGCTGGGCATACAGAAGGCACTCAGTGAATACTTACTGGATGGGTAAGAGAAAGGATACAGAAGGGCGTATTTCTGGACATCCCTGGTGCTCCAGTGGTGAAGACTTTATGATTCCATGGCAGGGGTCATGAGTTCAATCCCTGGCCGGGAACTAAGATCCCACAGGCTGTGGGGCCACAACTACTAAGTCTGTGTGCCACGGCCAAGACCCGACTCAGCCAGAGCTAAATAAGCACATGCATTTCTTTTAAAACATCTAAAAAGTGTATAGTACTGTCTCCAAGACTACTCGATCTCATGCAGTGAATGGACTTACCTTATTCCATCAATTCTTCCTCTTTTTTAACAAAAAGGAAAAACTGTTTCCTGGGGTAGATGGTGACCAGAATCATCTGGTAAACTTTCAGGGACCAAATGAACGCTCTGAGAAATCAGGCAAGGTGGTTTTATGGCTCTCTTATTTCAGTGTAAGTTTTCTCCAAAGAACAAAAGACTTGGGGACACAGTTTTGCATCTCTCAATGGGATCAGAAAGGCCACCATCTCCTCGGAACCATCAGCCTCTTCCCCACCCTGGAGTCACAGAGGAACAAGCCACTCCCGCCGCTCCTGTGGGAGACCATAAGCCAACCACCACAGCTCTTCCATCTCGATACCAAAGGCACTGAGGGTTGGGCTTGAACGATGGCCAAGCCCCATGGAAGCGGTAGCCATTTATTTGCTTGTTTATTACACATTATTATTAAGTCGATCTGTAAAATTATCCTATGTGGAAATGAACATGCTCTCTCACATAAAAACTCCTATTTGATTTCAAATCCCCCAAATCAAGTCTTTTCATTTCAGCCAGAGACCCCACAGCATGCAAACAGTGCAAACAGCTAGAGGGGCGCTGCGATTTCCTCCCTATCAGTCATATTTAAGGAGTGGATACACTATGTGACTCTGAAATGAGAAGTTATGCTTCCAGCAGGGACAGAAAGAACCAGAAGCCTTGGAGAAAACCAAGCCCCGGCTTTCTGAGAAGTCAGGGGCACGCGTTCTGCTGCAGGCAGAGTCCCCTCTCCCTTTGGGCTGCAGCTCAGGTGGCCCCGCCTCCGGGTGTCTGTCTGTGGTTGAGTTTATGGTAATGGGTGCACGGGTCAGGCCATGTATTAAGGATGCCCGTGTGGGCTGACAAGTGCTCCAGCGTTCTTCACAGAACGTCTTTCTGCAGAAAGATGACTGTTGTCCTTCAAAGGAATCACCATAAATTGGTTACAGTGATGTTGCCATTTATCACAGCATTTTGGGGACTTCTCTTTTGGCAGAATCGGTTAGCGAATCTCTTACGACAGAGTTTTATTTATGTCTAGGATATGCTACCTCTCTCTCTCTCTCTCTCTCTCTTTTTTTTTACCTCCCTTCATCTACCTATATGGCCCCATGGCAGGGGTGTCAACAAAAATTCAGGTTCATCTCTTCTGAGCACACTCTGACCTGCTCTTCTCTGCCTCCATGGGACAGGATGTGGCCAAGGAAACATGAGCAGCAGTGATGCTGGGTCACTTCTGGGGGTGCCTTTGGAGCCAGTGTGTGAGTCACCCACCCACTGTGAGTCCCACCACAGTGACTGGCATCCACAGAGCCATGGCAGGGCCGCGTGCAGCACATGTGGACGTGGATTCAGAGAGGACGGAAGCCCCGGAGATATGGGGCTTGTCACTGGATGTCCTCTTCTGTCCAACTCAGTCCTCGCCCTCCTTCCAGCCCCCAAATGATCAAGCTGAGTTGCAGCTTCCATCACCCTGGCAAGTCAGCAATCTCAGGAATCCTGGCAAGGTGCCTTCTTCCTTCCGAGGCTAGCTGAGCAGTGAAGTCATGAGGGGCGGGACCCAAACTAAGAACTGGCATCTGGGAGAAAGGACCATGCTTTTAGTCAGTTGAGAGATTTTAGTCCATCTTCCCTGGACATCAGAGGTGATGTAGGGGTGGTAAGTATGAAAGTAAGAGTCCTCTGAAGTCAGCCTGCCACGGGTCTCTTTAAACTGGGGAAGTAAGGCTTCTCCAGGCACGCGCACATTTGATAGCTGTACATTGGTGTCTGATGCCTGGGCATTCAGTGAATGGGGAATATTTCAGGTCAGCATCTAGGGATGGAGTCACAAAGGCAAAGTCCACCAGCACCCACGGGAGCCCCCCGAGGAAGAGACTGGGGCGCCGTCAGTCCCTAGGCATGGTTTCCTCTACAAACGCATGTAAGCGGGCTTGGAAGCTGGCCTGTGTCTCCAGAGTTAAGGACAGGCAGGCTGAATGTGACACATAGCAGCGCATCTGAGAAAACAGAAGGAAAACGAGGACTTCGCCCACAAACAAACACACACGTTCTGGCGACACTCTTTGCGTTTTCCAAAGCCACTTACTGAGTTTCAGCAACTCGGCACCAGGTGACTCTCTGCAGGGGCACAAGATGACAGGCGGGCTTTGTCTGCATGGATCTCAAAGGTCGGGTGTGAGAAGGACGCCCTCCGCTCCCCTGAATACAGGCTGAAAACACGACAAAGTGCTGCAAGCGCTCTGCTAGAGCTGCGGGTTAGGCAAACGCAAAAGCAGGTGGAATTCTTATCTCGCCTAAGAAGAGAGAAACAATGTTGGCTGGTAAAATGAATCCATGCCCTAATGACCGAGGATCGAGGGAACAGGAGAAGCAGCAGGCTGAGAAGCTGGGCTGGGGCCCTGGAGGAGCCTCCGTCTGCCCTCCTCCAGCCTCCACCCATCCGCACACAGGACTTGGCCTGAATGGATGGGCTGGTCACTGTCAGCAAAGCACAGAGAGGGCGTGAGGCTCAAAGTCAGGAGAATAAGGAGTTCGTGCCAAGCCTAGCACATCTTATGTGCTCCGTAAGTGGGCAATGGTGGCACCTTCCTGGAAAGCAACTTGGCAACTAAAACTACAAAAGCTCTTTGACCTCGCAGTACCTGACTGGGAGATACAGCCCTTGAAGTGAAAGCATGTTCACATATTTATATCCAGTGGCATTGTTTGGGGTGTCCCATAACCAGACATGCCCAGAATAGCCACAGAAGGTATGAGCTGACCTAACGTGGGTGGCCACACCTTGAAAACCTAAGGAGAGACTGAGATGCTTCTCTGGAGCAAAGATCATGATGGTTTCCAAGTGAGAAATCAACTACTCAATAACGAATTCCAGTTTTTTACAAAATGAAAACCCCACATATAGTACATATGTTTCCACACACACATATGAGCAAGAGAAAGGCGAGGAAGATGGAGCCAGACTGTTCTCGCTAGTTACAGTGGAGGTGAGAGTAACAACTTTCTTTAACCATTTGTATTGTGAATACAGGATATGTAAGAGACGTGGATTCAATCCCTGGGACAGGAAGACTCCCTGGGGGAGGGCATGGCAGCCCACTCCAGTATTCTTACCTGGAGAATCCCATGGACAGAGGAGCCTGGTGAGCTACAGTCCATGGGGTCACAAAGAGTCAGACACAACTGAAGTGACTTAGCACACAGCACTGTGAACATTACTTCTTTCTTTATATACATTTATTACTTAAAATAAGCATGTATTGTTTTAAATTTTTAAAACTAATACATAAAGAATATGTGAGTAAACAGTAGCTGACACTAACACCATCCCTATCATCATCACCACCATCACTGCTACCGTCATCATCCTCACTGTCATCCTCACCTTATCACATCAGTGTCAGGACCACCACCATCACCACCATCATCGCACCACCACCACCACCATCACCACCATCATCGCACCATCATCACCATCACCACCACCACCACTACCACCATCACCATCATCCCACCATAATCACCATCATCACCACCATCAACACCACCACCACCACCACCACCACCACCATCACCTCCACCACCACCATCAGCAACAACACCACCATCAGCACCACCACCACCATCAGCACCACCACCATCATCACCATCATCACTACTACCATCACTATCATCCCACCATAATCACCATCATCACCACCATCACCACCACCACCACCATCACCATTACCACCACCACCACGATCATCACCATCATCACCATCATCACCACCACCACCATCATCACCATCATCACCACCACCACCATCACCACCACCACCACCACCACCACCACCATCACCACCACCACCACCACCACCATCATCACCATCATCACCATCATCACCATCATCACTACCACCACCACCACCACCACCATCATCACCACCACCACCACCATCACCACCACCACCACCACCACCACCACCACCACCATCATCCCACCATCATCGCACCATCATCACCATCACCGCCACCACCACTACCACCATCACCATCATCCCACCATAATCACCATCATCATCACCATCACCACCACCACCACCACCACCATCAGCACCAACACCATCATCACCACCACCACCATCACCACCACCACCACCATCAGCACCACCACAACCATCAGCACCAACACCATCATCACCACCACCATCATCATCACCATCATCCCACCATAATCACCATCATCATCACCATCAACACCACCACCACCACCATCATCATCACCACCATCATCACCACCATCACTACTACTTCCATCAGCATCATCACCACCATCATCACCTTCATCACCACAACCAAATCACCATCACCACCATCATCATCACCATCATCATCTTGACCCCCACAATCACCATCATCATGACCACCACCACCATCATCATGACCACCACCATTACCACCACCATCAACACCACCATCACCACCATCATTACCATCATCACCACCACCACCACCACCACCACCACCACTATCATCACCATCACCACCACCACCATCAGCACCATCATCACCATCTCCATCATCTTCATCACTATGTCTGACAGTCAACCTTTCCAATTTTGTCTGTGAGCCCAGGAGAGGACAGAAATCCCAGGTGATCCTTCAGAACAATGTTTTTCAGACTGAGAGCTATAATTCATTAATGGGTCATGAAATTAATCTAGTGGCATTTAATAATAGAATAGAATACACTAACAGTAGACAACTTCAGGTAGCATCACTCATAGTAAAGGTACCTATGTCTGTAATATACCAATACATATTTATATATCATCATGGAAATATACTTACTACAGTTCAAGGAGGAAGAATATACCTTTCCCAAAGAAAGAGTCTTTAGCATTCCCAATGAGAATGGTAAAGCTAAATCCTCCATTTCTGTAGAGAATATAAATACCTACAATTTTACACAAAAATTATCTAATCTAAACAAATAATTCACATGTGCACTTACTGAAAGCATGGGATTTTAGTCTGAAACAAGTGCCTATTAAGGTCAGGCAGCAGGTAGAAAACACAGGAGATGTTATTTCAATACAAAATATATGTTCCTAGGGGAGGGGTCTGCAGAAAGCACCATGTGCCATGTGTGCCAGAAGAATCCATCAATTTATCCCAACAAAGCCCAGGTCATGATCACTGGGAGCACAGAGCAAGGTCCTGGTCCAGACTCCCCACCACACCACTAAGTGGCAGATGCCACGTGTAGCCCTCAGGTTAAACAGAGACAAGTCCTAGGAGAAGGTGCCGTTCCACATGCTGGGGGACCTTCTCTCCTCCTGCAAGAACAATGCCCGTGTGCACTGACCTCCTCCGGTGTCCCCGTTCGTGACAACAGCAGCGGGCCCTTCCCCAGACCTGTGTGCCAGACCCCGTTCTAAGCATATCAGCTGGCTAAGGTCAGTGACTCCTCATGATAACCCATGATTTGCAAAGACAAAGAAAGAGAGGTCACAGCACTAGGAGGTGGCTGAGCTACTGCAACCAGAGGAACAGATACGCAAGGCAGCTGCAGTTAGGAGCAGTTAGAATCCATGAGAACAAGGAAGAGAAGATGCAAAGACCTGATGCAGAGCTGGAGGTGCTCTGCTATTATGCTTTCCCCCATGGAGACACCAAATCAGACAGAAATAGTCCAGAACCAAAAGCAAAGACTTTCATTAATGTATCTCCAGACACCAGCCTTTTTATCCTGCTAACCCACAACTTCTTAAGCAACGTAAGAGCAATTTTTTTTTAAATGAGCAATCTCCTAGATTAGTAACTCACTAAATATCCTCAATCAATAACCCTTAAAAACATTTTCTCCTAGAAAGCACTCGTTCTTAGGAATATGTTAAACTCATGCCTCCTGTGCTTTGTCCAAGTCAAGATTCTGGAACACCGAGCACACTGTGCTTCTTGTCGGCACATGAGAAGAAGCATGGTTTAGAACAGCAATAAAAAGGACCCATCACTTACAGATAGTTGAGCGGCTTCTATTTACATTAAGGGTTTTGGTAAATGTTTCAAATGAATTACTGCAAAACAGAAAAAATCACATGCTCTCTGGGGTCTTGAGTGATCTGTCAATGTAGGAGGTTAGTTCATTAATGATCTTTCAATTGAAGATCAATTTCATCAAGCTCTTTAACTGTCTTCTTTAAGACGGTGACTAACAGTAGCTTTGCTCCTCCCGTCAGGAATGCAGACAGAACTGGGTGCCTCATACACATCTCTGAGGCAGTAAATACGCATCACCATTATTTTCGGATAAACAGGCAATAAAATCAAGTTATCTAGATATTTTAAAAGAATAGCATTTCCCCATAAGTCTGTCATAAGTAAATGACTTCATCTGAAATGCCACAGCTTAAAGATAAACAGAAGTCTTAGCTGCGAGCATAAAAAGCCTCCATTGACCTCGCTAGCTGTGTTTATATATGTGGGCAAGGGCTGGGTAAAATGCACAGCAGTGATGTATTTCTGTATCTACATTTACATGTGTTGCTTTAGAAATTATCTGAAGATCCCATATTGCATATAATCATAGAAATAACTGAAAACAATCAAAATTCAAACAGAAGAACAGTCTATTTGGAGAAGGAATGAAATTTTCCTCACAATTCTACCACCTAATTCATAAGTCACTAAAACAATGATCACACAGGGATGTTTCTAGAGGACTGCAGTGAACTACCCTCACATTCCCAGTTCTGGCTTTCATTAAGTGAAAGTCACTCCGACTCTTTGCAACCCCATGGACTATACAGTACATGGAACTCTCCAGGCAAGAATAATGGAGTGGGTAGCCGTTCCCTTCTCCAGGGGATCTTCCCAACCCAGGGTCTAACGCAGGTCTCCCACACTGCAGGCAGATTCTTTACCAGCTGAGCCACGAGGGAAGCCCTCTGGCTTTCATCCTAGTCACTAATTCACACATAGGTATCAAGAAATCTCTCCCCTCCCCATCTTGTGGCATTTTAACATGGGAGAAAGTAGAAACTATCCAGTAAGGGCAATGGTAACATAGCTTATTTTAAGGCCAGGGGAAGTTGACTCCATAGAATCCCCAATGCACACATGACCTACCACGGGTCATGTAGTCTAGAAACCTCTGTAACCCTCCTTGTTTGCTATGACCAGACCTGGGAAGCTGTGATCAGCCTAATTTCTGTTCTTTGAAGTCTCAACATTAACTATGAACGGCCACACTGCAACCAGAAGCAACTCTGCATTTATGTTAAAAACAGAACTTAATTGATAAAGTAACTACACAATGCCTACTAATAATAAGACTATTTTGGAAAATGAATTCCTCTTAAAGAAGTCATACTTCCTTACTGATCACACAGTTATATTGATAGCAGTGCAGTTTTGAAGAACTGTTATTATTAAAGCTTAGAGATAACAGTTTCCATTGAAGTATACTTGGTTGTCTATTTAAAGCCATCTGAGCATCTTCAGCAGAGAAGGCAATGGCACCCCACTCCAGTGCTCTTGCCTGGAAAATCCCAAGGACCGAAGAGCCTGGTAGGCTGCAGTCCATGGGGTTGCTGAGGGTCAGACACGACTGAGCGACTTCACTTTCCCTTTTCACTTTCACGCACTGGAGAAGGAAATGGCAACCCACTCCAGTGTTCTTGTCTGGAGAATTCCAGGGACGGGGGGAGCCTGGTGGGCTGCCGTCTCTAGAGTCGCACAGAGTCGGACACGGCTGAGGCGACTCAGCAGCAGCAGCAGCAGCAGAGGATCTTCAGGGCTTCCCAGGTGGCTCAGTGGTAAAGAATCTGCCTGCCAAGGCAGGAGACACAGGAGACACGGATGCAATCCTGGGTCGGGAAGATCCCCTGGGGGAGGAAATGGCCACCCAGTCCAGTCTTCTTGCCTGGAGAATCCCACGGACAGAGGAGGCTGGTGGGCTACAGTCTGTGGGGTAACAAAGAGTTGGACATGACAGAGCACGCATGCATGCACACACGACCATCTTTATGCACTGAAGTGCTATCGGTCATGACTTGGTCAATATCCCTATGAAAATAGCTTCCGAATTAAAGTCCTAACAATTTAAGTTAATAATTCACCTTCATTAAGTGATTTAATTTCTTTAGTGAGCAAAACAGTTCTTACGACGTTTGTCCAGGATGTAAGTACAAATATCATTTTCCTTCTCTATTCATTCTCCTCTCAAGTACAAAAAGTAAAATACATGCTCAACAAGGTGGTCTACCTGTGATATCCTGCTTTCATAACTGCAGCATCCCTGCAACAATTCTCTTATGCTTAGTATAAATCAGACAAAGTTCATATGACTATTCCAGGTGAAAAGTACTTTCTTCGAAATATTAAAAACTGGGTCTTTACACAGGTACTAAAAAATACAAGAGGCATTTTCCTAATCTTATTTTTAGATACTGTATCATACATCAAATCAAAAATAGTTACATTTTAAGAAGCAACAACTGGCTTATAGTTTATCTCCAGCTACGGCAGGAAAAACAATAAAAGATTGGTTAATTATAAAAGGTATGCGTATGTGTAAATAGCAAGCTACTGCATTTAGCATGTTTGTCTCCTGTTGAGTTAAATGTACACTGTGGTCAAATTCGCACATTAAATCACAGTCTCACAGTTCTAGCATGCAGTGCAAACAGCCCCCATGTCCACCGAGTGTGAAAACAGAAAACAGGGGGGAACGGGCAGACATGAGTGCAACCAGACCCACATATGTTGAAACAAAACAGTGGCGTTATCCACTCCAAAATGCAACATCAGACAGAGCATCCCAGACAGGAGACAAGGAAGAAAGGAAACATACATGTCAGAAGGACAGAACCAAATAGCTTCCAGCCAACTCGACTTTAGAATACACATACAGTAAAACAGATGAGAAAGTAGGCTTAGCCATTGGGAAATTACATGTTAAAATGTTTCCCAAAAACATATGAAGAATTTATACTGTCAGTGATTTAAGGACAATGATGAATAAAACCACAACTCTTTAGATCCCAAAGGGAGAGTCATTTGGGGAGGCTGGGTTTTCTGGATAGTTGAAGCTTTACCCCTTTAAATAGAATTTTGTAAACATGTTTAAACACGGGAAAATCTGTATCAAATATACTTGCTTTGCCATGTTAATTAAAGCATATGGTACACAATTAAAATATTCCTGATGACTAGAATGAAAATCATGAACCATCGGTAACAACCACAAAGGGGCAAAAACTATATTCCATTCCCAGACACTGGCCCGCACTGCTGTGATTTCATGTTTTTCATTCTCTGACCGTAGTTTTCCTTTATGCTCCTTTACTCTTAGGTCTTTGCTATCACTTCTCACTGTTACCTAAGGTACCTTTTCTCAACTTCCAATTTGCTACTTTTAACTTGCAGTAGCCTAGGACAGAGATTCATGAATATTAGAACTATGCGTAAGAGAAAAATAAAATGTAAATGGTGAGCAAGGACCTGAGACACAGTCTATGAATAAATACACAGTTCGGTGCAGGGACTTTTGAGGCCCAGTGTCCTTTCATCTTTTCTTATTCTTAGCTCTGTTCCAGAAAAATAGAAAATGGTAGTTAATTGGTTTCCAGATGGGTGAGGCTTTGCCATGTTTCAAAAAATACAGATATGTTTTGTTTAACTGATCCACTTTGCTGTGCACCTGAAGCTAGTACATTACAAGTCAACTATACTCCAAAAATTTTAAGGAAAAAAGATATATACATTATAAGGAATGTCTCAAGGCTTCATTGGCATAGGATCATATTAAATTTTCCTTGAGTCCCTTATAAAGCAGTAAGCATTCACTTTTCACAGGCAGAGATAGGACAGGGTGGCAGAGAAGAACTCAAAACACAGTAGAACAGCAAACACAAGAATGTCAATCCCAAATCACACTGTAGCCATACAACACCCAAAGGTTTGATTTTCACCTTTAAACCCAAACAGAATGAAAAAATGAAAATCATTTTACATCAGCTTAAAGATAAACGTGAGAAATTACCCCCAAAAGGTCAATGTTTAAAAAGACGGTACCACAGGCCCAAAGTCTAAAGACTACCTAGATTATTCGACAGAATTTAGGATTAAGCAACAGAAACAGCCACGATAAATACAAACCCATAAAACACACACACAAATACAAACTCCTGTGGTTTTATAAGTTCTTAAAGATTTATTCACTGTCATCAAATAATTCAGAAAAAAACTGCTAAGCCTATTATAGAGTGGCACATTCGGACAATAGCTGCCAAAGGCTATCCCTGAAACTAAAGAAGAAGTAAATTAAGAAGATTTCATTATTAACACACTTTTTAAGAACCTGATCCTCTCCCCCGCTTCCTAAACCCCCTAGCTTCTGGGCGGTTTCTGTATTCAAATACAGCCTTTCTCACTGTTTCACCCATGCCTACGCCCCTTTTCCTGCCAGCTCACTCTGAAAAGACTTCACTTCTGAAACCTCCAGCCTGAACAGACTGCATGCCTGCTTCCATTGGACCCGGGTTCTCGCTGACTCTCCACCAGCCCAGGGAACCCTCTCTCCACCTTCACATCAGGCCTCTTCCCGTGCGGCTCCTACTCTGGTAGTTTCTAATCCTCACTGATTTCTGCAGAAGATGCTTTAAGTGTCATTCTCAGCTGATATTGGATTTCTTTAAAAAAATCAAAAATTTCACCATCCTTGCTGAAGAACTACTGTGTTTTTCCAAAATAAAAAAGCCACAAAAGAAAGTAATAATTAAAAGGTACTCAAAATCTAGATTGTAACTACTCTATGTAAACAATTGCTCTCTCAATCTGCTAATATAAAAAGCTCACTAGAATTATATAAAAATTCAACAGCATATTGATACACCAATAGTAATCAGTTAAAATAGAAAAGTAGCTCCATTTAAAAGAGCAACAACCAATAAATAAATAAATGAATAACTTAGAAGTTAACATAAACAAACAGTATGAGGAAACTAAGTGAAAAAAACAAAACCTATAGAAGTAAATAAGAGGAACAAATTTTAAAATACACCATTTTCACTTTTAGAATGGGAAAATTTTACTGTATGCTGAGTATTCTTAAATTAATTTATTAATTTAATATTATTTCAACCAAATAACCAGAGGTATTATTTTTAAGCTGATGAAAATCGCTCTAAAGATCATGTAATATAGAAGAATAGAAAAATATTCATGGAAAAAAAGTAATGAGGAGGGATAAGAACTATGGAGAGATTATTTTTAAATGTATTATATAGTTGCAATAATTTAAACAGGAACTATAGGCCAGGAATAGACAGATTTCTCCTTGAAATTAAAGAGAAAATTGAGAGAAGGTCCCAAATATACAGAAGTGAGTGTACAATGAAGGACCATTTCAGATTTGATGAAGAAAATACAGGTTTGTCAATAGATGGAGTTGGGAAAACTGGCTATTTGTGAAAAAAAATAGAGGTAGATGCCCATCTTACACCATACACCAAATTCAATTTCAGATATACCAAATATTCAAATACCAAAAAGTGAATCCATAAAAATTCTAGAAGAAAATAAAACTGAATATTTACATAACATTGAGGGTCAGAAGGTGCCTCTTAGATTTTACTTCAAAGATTGAAACTATGCAGGAAAGGATCAGCTAAACTATATAAAGCAACCGTGACCCAGAGAAATAGATACACCGCTGAGGGCACTGAGGGTGAGCAGAGCATTTCCAGGAGGCCGGTTGGCAGTGTGTGTCCCAAACAACTCAAAACAGCCAAATGTTGACCTGGTCATTCAACTTCTGGGGATTTATCAAGGAAATGATGAGGCTATGGCCAACATATACACACCAAGGCCTTAATTACACAGTTGTTTATAACTGTGAAATTGAGAAAGTACTGAAATTCCAACAATGGTTGATTTCTCAAATAAGTTGTACATCCAATGCAGATATAAGATGACAAACAGGTCTATAATGACAAGATAAATATGATGTGCAAAAAAAAAAAAGCGATGAAAGAAAATATGTAGAAAGAAACTACTCTGGTAAAAATACATGTATAATTTGTATATGTGGGGACTTCCCTAAATGTAGGTGATTCAGTGGCTAAGACGCCACACTCCCACAGCAGGGGCCCAAGTTCCATCCTTGGTCAGAGAAGTAGATCCCACGTGCTGCAACTAAGGGTTCCACAGGCTGCAACGAAGACTGAAGATCCCACATGCTACAACCAAGACCCAGCACAGCCAAGTAAATAGATAAATGTTACAAATAATATGCATAAGTACACATTTTCTGGAGGAGAAGACCCAGAGAAGATTTATCAACTTTGGGTACTTCTATGTATGATTGCAAATAAGCTTTATTTATTTTTATTTTTCACTTATATTTATTTTCCTATGTTCTAGTTTTTCTAAAATAAATATGCAACACCAGTGTCATCTTAAAAGATAACAGGGCAAAACCTTATAAGCTGGTTTTTTTTTAACATCAAACCAAAGAAATCATCTGCTATTATAGACATACTAGAAAGATGAGTTAACATCCTTGTCAGAGCTCTTCCAAATTAGCAAGAAAATAAGTGAACAAAGCAAAGGAAAAATGAGCAAACAACATGGGCAAAATAATTCAAAAGGAAGGAGAGACATTTGTCTAATGAAATGGAAAAACATTCCCCCTCACCTGAAAGACAAGAAATGCAAACTAGAAACCATGTCAAGATACTACTTCATAACTACTAAGTTGTCAAAGGTTACAGAATTAAAAATACCTGCCTTGACAATGGCCCAGAGTATGAATATTCCTGTACTGTAAATGGAAAATCCATTGATTCATTTTGAGAAGAGCTTTGCAATATGTACCAAAGGTTAACTAAGCAATGCCAAGTCAAAAATAGAAAAAAAATACCTAAAGAAATAATCATGAAAATGCATAAAATAACACATAAAAAGCTGTTTACCGTTTAATGAGTGAAAAAGTAAACTGATGACACCACCACCCCATTTCTGTTTAAAAAATATGAGGAAGCCAAAAATTTTCTGCAGGACTCAGGTAAGCATGTTCACAGTAGCTACAACTAGGTAAGGTCATCACAAAGCGTGCTTTTGGGTTTGCTTACTTACCTATCTTTTCCAAATTATCCATATAACATGAACACTTCCACAAAGAGGAAAAATATTTGGTCATGTAGGACTTACTTTCCCATAATTTTCTCTCAAAGTAAAAGACAAAAATATAAATTCTTCAGTAATGGACTTTACCAGTAAAAATTAGAAAACAAAGATCCATGGATAAAGCAAGGTAGTCAAGACCACAACAGTGATACAGTCTTGTCCAGAAAGCTTGCAGCGGCTGGATTAACGGCCACATACTCACCGCGGTGCTGCTTCGCCTGCCAGCGTGCCAGGACTGGGGCACCCTCAGCAGACGGGTGGTCTGGGAGTCTGCCCCTGCCCCTCCAGCAGCAAGACCGGCCGGGCACTCGGTCGCTCTGGGGTCAGGCCTCCTCCAGGCCCTGCAGGAACCCCACTGAGGACGCCCTGCTTCCCTCCCACCCCTAAAGGCCGTGATCACAGCACCACTGTCCTTCCACGCTGCCCCACTGCGCGATTCCTCCAGGAAGCGTCTCTGATGAAAGGCCGCTAAGCTCTCTTAGGAACACACTCGCTCACCATGAGCTAACCTGGACCCCTCAGGTGGCAGGAAGAGCTCTGCAGCCCTTCTGGAGGGAGCGCTCCTTCAGTTCCAGGAAGGAGGGGGTCCTGGAGAAAGGGCTGGTAGGACTGAAGGGCGGGCTGGCTTGTCTGCACACACATCCACAGGCCAAGCAGGGGCCCACTGTGTCGGGCACCACCCAGGGCCGTGGGGGCAGAGGGGAGGCAGCCTGCAGTGTGAGCCTGGTGCAACATGGGGCTCAGGGTGGAGGGGACCCTGGCCACCACGTGGAAAGAAGACCCCTAGAGTGGCAGGAACTTGAGGCTGAGTTCTTCCAGGCCCTGGGCTGGCACGAGAGCCTCAGGAAACTGGCGTGCAGAAGCCTAGTTCATTGCCGATGGGTGGAGTGCAGGGCAGAGCAGAACCTGTGTTCCACCCTGCCCTCCCCTCAGAGATGGGGAAACTGGGGCCCGGGCTCAACAGGTTTGTTTCCCAAGGCCCCGCCACAAGGTTGTGGCTGGGACCCTGGGGTCCCTACCCTTTGCTGGGACTGTATGTTCCAGGACCACCAGGGGAAGCGCTTGAGGAGGACGGTGCTGGGGGAGGGCCGTCTGAACAGCTGGCCTGGCATGAGTCCTGGTGACCAAAAAAACGGGGTCCCTGCAGAGACACCCCAAAGATGATACAACAGAGACTGGCAGGCCCAGGAGGCCCGGGCGTGGAGGGAAGGCCAGGGGCCCAAGAGCTGCGGGCTTTCGCCCCTCCAGGGGCCCGGAGCAGAGAAGCAGAGAGACCAGTGAGGAGCGGGCGGGCGGGGGCACGGGGGCTCCCTGCTGAGTGGCACGGTCTGCCCCCACCCCTGGCAGGCAGTGACACGCAGGTGACAGCCACTGGCCTTCACCCCAGACCCTGCACCCCCTCACTCAAGAAGCTGGGGCAGTCCCTCCCCTGGGAAGCTCAGACACACCCTCCCGAAGAGAAAAGGTTTGTCCCCGGGACCCTGGTTTGCGACTCCCGGCTTCTCACACACGATTTCTGAATCCTGGCTTCTGCTGCTATTTCTGAACCAGTTACAAAGAAATTCTCGGCTCAGTCACATACAAATCGTAGCCAGGAAAGCGGAGACTATAGAGCAAAACTGAACGATCATACTTGGCGCAAGGGGACACACACTAGACAAATATATGATTGTATTATTAACAGAAAGAAGACAATTAGGTAAGTAGATATATATACCTATGTCACATTTAATTGAAACATTAGCTTCCTATGTAATATGAACAAAGTGGGCTCCAAATGAGAGAAAAAAATTTTTTTAGAATTATGGTGTCTATTTTACTTCAACCCCCCATGAACACCAGCCAATTAACTGTCAATTGTATTGACGAAAATATGTTTATATTTTCAGTTTCCACTTTTCTGAGGCCATCATTAATCTATCTCATGGTTATAAATAACCCCTTGGATGACATATGAGGGTAAGGGAGTATCTAAATAATCCCAAATGAATGCCTGAAATACACACATATTTTATAGGTGAGCATAAAAGAAATACGTGGACCAGAATCCAGTACTTTTATACTAACCTAAGGATGAACACACTTCTATCACACTCCACATGCAATTTCATCCTATGATATTTCCGCGGGGAAAAAATCATTCATTAAAAGCCAGCAGAATTATTAAGTTGGACCCTCGTAAGAATTTTACACTTGAACTAGAATGCAATTATTGAAGCCGCTGATATTCTGACGAGCTGCACAGCTGACGCTGCCTGCAAGCATGACGAAAATCGTGCCTGTCCAGGGAGGCAGATTTTTCAGTATTAGAAAAATTTCTGTAACATGTTTTTCATACACATCCTCATGAAACAGTTCTAGATGATTTCTATTATTTCAAATTTCCTCCAAAAAAATGTATCTGCCTACTGCCCTTATCTTTATATTTCAGAAAAGATTGTTTTGTTTTCCTGGTTTTTACATGCAATCGGGAGACGAGGGTTTACTTTCACTTTGCCTGCACCATGGCTCTGAATAAATAAAATCTTCAGCTATTACCCTTTTACATGAAAATGAACAGGAAGCCAGAAAACAGTAAAGTCTAAACATCTCAAAGGCACACAGCAACAAGTATATTTAATGATAAAGTCCCCAATGATGTTCACACTTCAAAAGATGGGCAAAGCTGTGTTTCACTGCTCTGCGTGTGTGCGGCTACCCTTCTGGTTCTCCAATTATACTAAATACAGAGAATATCAGGAAAATGGCAAAAATGGCATCACCTCTAGATCAGAAAAGGGCTTTCCTGCAAAAACCTTAAAAAGGCAGGCATCCATTCTCACAAACAGAAGAGGGAGGAGGAAGGACATTTCCCAAAATGACATTTCAGGGGAGAGTTCTTTTCCAAAGTAAGATAACTTCAGGGGCGAGGCAGTTCTGCAACTGAGTCTAGCATCTGTTTTCAGTCATAAAGGCCATTCGATTTCATGGGCTGTACAATTTGCCATTTACCCAACTTTCTACAAAAGCGTGGTGAAACGGCAGCTTTTAAAGCAAAGGACACAGCCACTCCCCTAGGCAGGAGGGAAGGTCCCAGGGGCTTCCAGGCAGGAGGGGATAGGGACAGGCTGCACTGCCCCCAAAGCTGAGGCAGGCGTGACCCCAGGGCCCGGACACAGGTAACATTCACGGCGTGGCACCTCCAGGAACCAGGGGGTTTAATCCATCAGAAATCACTGGCACTTGGCAAAAGTGGATGGAAGTAGCTGGTGGGCCGACATAGTGACTAAAAAGAAGCTATGAGCTCAGGGACTCTCTGCCAGGGCATCAACCCTGAGTAGGAACGGCCGCCCCATGCGCCTCCTCCATACAGAATCATAGCTGGGGCCTCCATTTGCTGGAGCGGAAAGATTATGAAAAAGCCATATATACCGCCAAAATACTGCCGGCTCCAACCCGGAATAAATCCTCCGGGCCCTCACTACAACATCTTCAAGCAGGGCTCAGGACTCCATTACTGTGAATGTTCTCTGGCCCACAGCAAAAAATATTGACGAAATTCCGCTCTTCAGACAGTTATTGTCTCCGTGTGCTTGATAGCAGCCTTCAGAACTTCACCTGCTAGCACTAAATTCTTGAGTTTGGGGGAAAGGAGAGCAAATTCACCACATCTCAAGCCCTTCTTCTGGAGCAGCAGCAAATCAAATTATCCTTTCAATTAAGCTAGCCTTGTGCTTAAAAGAAAAGCTCTTTTTATTTTTATTTTTTTCCCTACACAGAGAGAACCAAAGCCATCACTTCTTCTAAACACCATGACTCGAGCATAAGCTAAATGGCTTAGTATTCCTGGATAATACAGTTCATAAAATTAAATCTACTATCAGAGATTTCAGAGTCACTGACTGCGTGCTCTGAGCTCGCAGGCAATCCAGGGATGGAGGCCTCTGTGTGGGTGTCCTTCTCAGGCTAACCCAGCCAGATCTGTGTGCCAAGCCAAGGAACCAACGACACCCCCGTCAGGGGCTGAGCAGAGATCTGGGGCCCGTGCCCCCTGCCCCTTCCTGAGGGAGGAGACCTCCCCCTCCCCAGGAAGGGCACAGCACCCTCCTCCTGTGCTCCTTTGCCATGGGACACACATCCATCCCACCATCGTGCTGCAAAACACAGCGCATCCATCTCAGCTGACCTCCTCCCAGAAACCCAGTCTCTCGGAGGGAATGCCCAGCTCACAGATACTGTGTGTTGGATCTCCACTTGGAACATCTGGTTTAAGAGAAGCAAAACCCAAAACGCCCATCTCAGCGGAATACAGACCTACAAGGCAAGGATGCTTCAGCAGCTGGGGGCAGCAGGGGTCGGGGGGGCTGGAGAAGGCTACAGAAAGAGGTGTGAGCACATGCTGGTGGGGAGGAGGTGTCACCCAGGATGCGGGTCTGTTGCAGGAGGCCGTGTCAGTACAGGCCGGGGCCCGGGGCTGGCTGAGCTTTAACTCGTAGAACAATCAGGGTGCTCAGGAGAAGAAAACACCATCTCGTCTCTGTTGTGTACAGGCGACAGGCAGCGTGAGATAGCCTGGTGTCGTCTGCTGCGCACCGTGATGGTGGATAATTTGCGAGGGCACTGCCTGCAGTCCCTTTCTAAGCAAGAGGCCCTCCCTCTCCCGGGAGTCTCATACTCACATCTCTGGTACAAGCCCTGATAAGACAAGAATTTCCCAGACTTGAAACACAAATTCTGTGGTTTCAGTAAACAAATTTTATAGGGCCAAAGGGGCACCTCCCTAAAACAAAATAAATCAGGATAAAATGAGAAACCAAAGAGCCAGTGCTTTTAGAAACTCCAGATTCTTATGCTTACCAGAGCACAAGTCTACATCAGCAGCCCAAAAAGTCCTGACCTTTTCTTTTCAGCAGAGCTTTATGTGTTTAAAAACAGAAAGCACGATGCAGTACCAGAAGAGCTAAGAAGGCATTTTAAATATCAATAAAATAGGTCAAAATGTACACTGACATACCCCTAAAAATCTGGGGATTTCTGTAAATGTCTTTACTTTTTAAAAACAGAAAGGATACCTGTGCAGCGCTTTCCTGTGTGTTTCCATAGCTTTAGGTAGCACTGGCCACGCTCTGGATCCAGCTTCTAAAAATACCAACGTGGAACTCACCACCTCCCTGCTTTTTGTCTTTTTTACCTAAAAGTGAAAAGTAAATCCAGTCTCTCTTCACAGACTGTAGGCCTGGTTTTTAATTTGTGCAATAGTCCTTTGATAACAATGCCTAGTTAAAACATCCATTAAAAGTCTGTAGCAGGCATTTAATGGAAAGAAAATCTAATAGGGTTCCACTGAAACTCCTTCATTAGCTTTTAAAAGAGTTCTCTCCTATAGTGCTAACAGACAGACAGACAGATACACACACACAATGGGGATGGGCCCAGGGAGAGACAGAGACAGCAGTGAGAGAGAAGAGCCTTCACACACTTAGGAATGGATTATAAACCTTGGGAAAGAACTGGGTCAAATATTCTTCGCTTTTTTTCAGCTACCTAAACCAACTCTTTGGAGAAGGCAATGGCACCCCACTCCAGGACTCTTGCCTGGAAAATCCCATGGGCAGAGGAGCCTGGTGGGCTGCAGTCCATGGAGTCGTGAAGAGTCAGACACGACTGAGCAACTTCACTTTCACTTTTCACTTTCATGCACTGGAGAAGGAAATGGCAGCCCACTCCAGTGTTCTTGCCTGGAGAATCCCAGGGACGGGGAGCCTGGTGGGCTGCCGTCTATGGGCTCACACAGAGTCGGACACGGCTGAAGTGACTCAGCAGCAGCAGCAAACCAACTCTTACTAAACAAAGACCTCATTTCACAACACTCACCCGCTGTCTCCAAGTCATAAAAGGAAGACACAGGAACAGGGACTGAAGTGAACGCAGTTTGAGGCTATCAGAGCTCGGGAAACATGCGGAACATACAACGCTGAAACACAGGCGAGACAGGCAAAGCGAAATCCCCAGGACGAGAGGCCAGACACCATTGGGACCCGCAGCCCATGATGAGCCCGAGACCAGCCTCCAGTCCACCTGCTGGGACTCCTGGCCGATGGAGGAGGCTGCCAGGCTGGCACGGACATCCCTGAGGATGTTGTGCCGACAGCCAGGCTCACCCCCAGGGATGCAGTGGGGCACAGCACAGAGCGAATCCCTGCCGCCAACCCCCCTTCCTGATTTAATGCATGGAACCTAACAGGTCAGCCCACCAACCTGAGGTCACCTTTTTCCTAATGCAGAGACCACACTTGCTAGAAGTGCTGTTGTTCAGTTGCTAAGTCATGTCTGACTCTGCGACCCCATGGACTGCAGCACTCCAGGCTTCCCTGTCCTTCACTGTCTCCTGGAGTTTGCTCAAACACATCACTATTGAGTTGGTGATGCCGTCCAACCACCTCATCCTCTGTCGTCCCCTTCTCCTCCTGCCTTCAATTTTTCCCAGCATCAAGGTCTTTTCCGAAGGGTCGGCTCTTCGCATCAGGTGGCCAAACTATTGAAGCTTCAGCTTCAGCAGCAGTCCTTCCAATGAATACTTAGGGTTGAGCTCATTTAGGAGGACTGGTTTGATCTCCTTGAAGTCCAAGGGACTCTCAAAGAGTCTTTTCCAGCACCACAGTTTGAAAGCATCAATAGTTTGGCACTTAGCCTTCTTTATGGTCCAACTCTCATATCCCTACATGACTACTGGAAAAACCATAGCTTTGACTAGATGGAACTTTGTCAGCAATATTTCCTTATTTATCAGGAACTTGTCTTTTTGGGTTTTGACTTGGGGGGCACCCCGATTACCAAGCCACATGGGTTTCTAGGAGTCTGGCCCAGTTTCACTTCTCCCATAAATCCCTGCTGCTTATAGAACGCATATGGTGTGTTACAGCTGAAAAACCTGCACCAAGACGCTGTGAACGATTTTGAGAAAAAGGCAAAACCATTCAAGTTAAATTCCAAGGAGAACTGTGTACACGTAAAATACTTTTTAAAAACTTTTTCAACTCTCAAGCTAATTGAGAACTACTGGTCAGAAGATTTACATCATAGATGAGATTGTCTGATGTGTGTCATTCTCCTAAACTGAAACATTCTTCAGCCATTCCTACTGAATCCACCAAAGGCTCCTGAGACCTGGCTGGACATTGCATTGCATTGCATTGCGTGTATGCGCGATAGTGTCCAACTCTTTGTGACTCTATGGACCGTAGCCTGCCAGGCTCCTCTGTCCATGGGATTCTTCAGGCAAAAATATTGGAGTGGATTGCTATGCCCTCCTCCAAGGGATCTTCAACCTGCGTCTCTTGTTTCCTAAATTGGCAGAAGGTGTTCTTTACCATCTGGACCTGGCAGGAAGGGGATTCTTTTCAATCTCGACTTATGATGACAAATACATGTTTCATTCACTCTTCAGATGACCTACAAGCTGCCTGCTCCACAAAGTCCACCTGCTCATCCCCCAAACCACCCAGACAAGAGGCACCCCTCTCGGCTTGGACACCCCCTAATGAGTGATACGGAAAGCCCACTGCAATCTGTGCCCCTTGCCATGTTATTGAGAGACCAGACGCGAGGTCTGTCTTATCTGCCCAACTCAACATGTGAGCTCCCAGGCAAGGATCGGCCTGCTAATGTTAATGGTTCTCCTACATGTGTCTTGGACATGGGGGAACCTCAAAAATGACTGTCGGGAGAATGGGCTGGAAGCAATCAGGCCACATCACTTGTGGGTGAGGACTGTCCCATCCAGAGGTGACATAAAGCCGCAGAAGAGTCAATGGGGTCTGGCAGTTACACCCCAAGGCTGAGTCATCCCTGACTGGCTCTTTCACCCACCTGCACTCAGATCCCCCAGGACGGGGCCCAACCAGCCCTGCCCTGCTCCAGGCTGCATCCCCGCCCCTCCCTCCAGTCCTCCTAGACTGGCCCAGGCCTGACCCCTATGGCCTTAGGTGGAAGCCCCCATCTCCCCTGACCCCAGTGTGGGACCCCCAGAGGAGACAGGCAGCAGAGCAACCATGCTCACTGGCCAGGCTCCTCGTGGTGGGAGGGAGACATGCTGGGAAGGACAGGGGGCTGGACCCCCAACACGAGGGACAGATGTGCCTGAGGAGCGAGTGGGAGGGGCAGAGAAGGCCTCCCGAGGCCTCAGGTCCACACAGCAGTGAGGGTTGCCCAAGCCCCACTTCGAACTTCTGTGCCCCCCAGAGCTGCCCACACCTCCGTCCCCCTACAGCCAACAACCCTCACCCGTGAGCGCTTGTCCTGGAGGCAAGGGCCCCTCTGCAGGACAGCGTCACAGCCCTGCAGTGCACCCGACGGGGGCAGCAGGCGACAGCCCCGCTGTGTGGGAGGAGACAAACCACCCCCAGAGCAAGGACATTGTGAGGGCCAGCCTTCAAATGCCACGGGAGCAAACTTCAGGTGACTGAGGCTACACCTGTTTACCAACCGTGGTTTGTTTCAAGAGTTTTCATTGCATCCCAGTCCTGTAAGTTTCCTGAGGACAAGCCCTCTGGGGACCCCCATTTTGTATCACCTTCCCACTGGGCAGAGCTGCAGGCTCCTCACCACAGGTCAGGAGTCACCTGTTGATACAAAAGTCCCCACAAGGATCAGTTTTTCCTCCCTGTCCCTTTGGGGTTAACGATGGCCATGATCAAAATATCCGGTGATCAAGAGGATTCTATGGGTTGATTATGATCAGCAATCACTATTGGTTATCAATATCGAATATTCACAAAGGGTCCTGAGCATACATATGACTCGGGTGACTTCTCTCAACTTCAGTTAAAAGCTGTTGCTCAGGAACAAACATAGTAGGTAGTTTTCTCCTTTGGTGTCTGAAGTGGGTTGACCAGTGTCCTGAAATTTGCGTCTTTCCAAAATTTCACAAGTGACTTTATTTTGAAGCAGGATCTGCAATTAGTTACATAAATAAAAGTTTATAAAGAGGTATTGTTGTTCGGTCACTAAGTCATATCTGACTCTCTTTTTGACCCCATGGACTACAGCATGCCAGGGCTTTCCTGTCTTTCACCAACTCCTAGAGTTTGCTCAAACTCATGTTCACTGAGTCAGTGATGACATCTAACCATCTCATCCTCTGTCGTCCCCTCCTTCTCCTGCCTTCAATCTTTCCCAGCATTAGGGTCTTTCCCAATGAGTTGACTCTTTGCATCAGGCAGCCAAAGTATTGGAGCTTCAGCTTCAGCATCAGTCCTACCAAAGAATATTCAAGGATAATTTCCTGTAGGATTCACTGGTTTGCTCTCCCAGCTGTCCAAGGGACTCTCAGGCGTCGTCTTGATTACCACAATTTGAAATGGATCCTAAATCCAGTGATTGGTAGACCTTGTAACAAGAGGAAAGAACACAGACACACCGGCAGAGGAGGCCATGTGATGGTGGGGCAGAGACTGGAGGTGGGCAGCCAAGAGCTGGAGGAGGCTGAGGACGGCCAGAGCCCCAGCAGCTGGAAGCAATGAGAAAGGATTCCTCCCGGAGCCTTCAGAGAAAGTGCGACCTAGCCGACAGCTTGATTTCTGTCTCCCAGCCTCTGGCACTATGACAGAATAAACTTCTATTGTTCTAACAAGCGGTATAACTACTAAACTCCCTCTGGTTTTAATTTTTACCTGCCCGTTAAGAGCTTCACTGAAGAAGTCAAGGACACTGGGTAAAAGCATCAGAAGCAAAACGGAGCAGACGCAAGCAACCCGATTACAGAATGAAACGGCCAGGCTGGCCCGCGGCCACATCCGCTGACCACCTGCAGGCACACACCTCTGTGATCCCTGACGTGGGGTGGGGTGGGGGCTCCTGTCAGTGTAGATCCACCCACCCCTCAACCCCTGCGATGAAGTCAGCGCCACCCAGCTGGGGACCGAGAGCCAGCCTGCACCAGAATCCTAACCCGCAGACTCATGATGAGCACTGAGACTGGACAGACATGTCACAGGGGTCAGGGGCTAGACCACCCCCCTGCTCCAGAGCCGGAGGGGGCCCACAAGTGCAAACGCCACAGGACACTAGGGTGTGTCCTAGAGAGGTGACCCCTCCCCTTGGGGATGTGACGCTTCCACTACTGTGTTCCCCGCAGCAGAGAGTCTGCGCTCAGCAAGTCCCAGTCGATGGCTGAGAGGGGAAAATTGTCCCTCCAGCAGCCAACACAAGGAGCCACTCCAGCAAGGCACGCCCTGTCTGACACAGGAGCGGCCGTCAGACGCTACCTGAAAAGTAAGCACTATCTTTACACATCTGAACACTTAAACCCAGAAAAGTTCTTCCCTGGTGGCTCAGGTGGGAAAGAATCTGCATGCAATGCAGGAGACCTGGAGTTCGATCCCTGGGTCAGGAAGATCGCCTGGAGAAGGCAATGGCAACCCACTCCAGTATTCTTGCCTGGAGAACCCCATGGACAGAGGAGCCTGGCAATCTCCGGTCACAAAGAGTCAGGCACAGTTGAGCGATTCACAACTTCGACTTCCGTACACCTAAGCACTCACTTAAACCCGGGAAACAGCCCATGAGCCGCTGCTTTCAATGGATTCAGCTAAAGAGCAGGTTTGACTGGCTGATAATTACTGGAGTGACTCTGAAGATCAAAACTGAATAGGTCTGTGTTTTGTGATGGTTACAAAACTGTGGTGGAATCCTCTTTGGAGGTGAGTTAGAAGGGGGAAAAGAGGAAGCACCAGGACACAGCACTGTGATTCTTCATCCAGACAGCATGTTGTGTGTGACCAGGTGGGGCTCCAGGTGAGTACAGGGGAAGCTCCCACCAGGTGACACGGGACCCCCAGATCAAAGAAGAACCGGTGGTGCTTCAGCCAGGGGGATGCGGAAAGAAGGAGCATGATCCAGGGGAGAGAAAAGACCTGCACAGAGCCCAGGCAGCACCTGGGAGCAGGTCGCTCTCCCAGGATTGAGACAGAAGGCAGGAAGATGCTCAGTGACCAGCAGGAGGGCATGCACGGAACCCTAATCGTTCGTAAACCATGAAGTTTCTTAGGAAAGCTGTACCACATGAAGTTTCACTCACATTTAAATATCTCATAAAAATTCCAAACTTCGCCAGAAAAATTATAAAGCAATGCATTTCTCTCTTTAGAAGCCAACTAACTGTCCCATGAAGTTTGCAGAACCATCACTTTCAAGAAAGAAAGACATGGAGGGAGGTTCAGGACCGACAGGACATGTGTATACCTATGGCTGATTCATGCTGATGTATGGCAGAAACCAACACAGCATTGTAAAGCAATTATCCTCCAATTAAAAAATACATTTTTTAAAAAAGAAAACAACAAGTCAAAAACCAAGTATAAGAGAGGAAAAGAAAAGTAGACAGTCTGAAAAAATTCCATATTTAGGAGAGCAGAAAACTAATTTAGATTTGCTTGGTAAAACAACAATTTACTTATGTAAATGTTAAACTCTGCAAGGATATTACTGTGTCCCAAGGTCGAAAGTTCACAATTTATCTTTGAAGGATAAATTCTTCCAATGGGCTCAAGAAGGGAGCACTTTGGTCTGAATTTCCTCCCACTCATAACTCATAACAAAGGAAAGCAGAGAAATAAAGGCCCATAACCTGCAAAAGGACTGTCAACAAACAGGGGCTTCTCAAAACAGGGGAGACAGTGCTAAGCTTTCTCCTTGATGTCCACGGAGCTTCTTCCTCATATTTCATGTTTTTGAGACTTTTACTTTGACCATAGTGTGTAAATCCCATGCAAGGAACAAGCCACTTAAAATCCACTCGAAAAAAGAAAGACATTAGTCTCACTCAAAAAGATATGTTCAAGAGAGTGAGAATTTTTCTAATAAACAACCATTTACAATGAAAATTTAATCTAACCATTTAAATTCTTTATAAAAACTTTGTTTTATAAGTTTATTATTTTATAATAGTTTCATAATTTCATGAAAATTAAAGTACATAATAATGTGCATAATAAATTTGCACTTATTTGCACAATAAGCACGCAGTCAAGGCAGCCCGATTCTTCTCATCATATGACCATACTTCTCAGGGAAATGCCAAAAAAGTTTCTTTTAAGAGTTTGAAAGGAGCTTAGCTTTGTGGTCTCCCTGAAATTCTAACCAAAATAAAACATTTTAGACACTGTGGTGAGGTGAAGTCATTCAGTCGTGTCCGACTCTTTGTGACCCCGTGGACTGTAACCTATTAGCTTCTCCGTCCATGGGATTCTCCAGGCAAGAATACTGGAGTGGATCGCCATTTCCTTCTCCAGAGTATCTTCCCAACCCAGGTATCAAACCCGGGTCTCCAACATTGGAGGCAGACGCTTTAACCTCTGAGCCATCAATTATTCAACTAATTAAGACCATTATCTTACCAGGGGGCTCTGAACAGGAGGGCTGGAGCTGAGGATGCGCTGGGCCCCTGCTCACACTGGCCATTTTTCAGCCCTGGGGTCCCTGTGTCCATGGGGCCACCTGGGATGCACAGAAGCTCCGCACTTTCCCAGCCCCAGGCTGGAGGTAACTGTCCCCTCCCACCCCAGCCCGCCCCCAACAGCCCTCCTCGACCTAAGAGGGAGCACAGTGGATCTCGTGACTCCAACTGTATGGGGTAAGGGCAGCTGAGCTGTGTGTGCTATTGCAGGTCTGATGGACCCCCAGCGTCTGAGATAAAAGATTACCTCCCCTTACCCGGGCTGGAGGAATGACCAGACCATCTTTCCCTGTGCTGCTCCACTTAGAAAACAAGATGCATTGGGCAACTCATTAATTAGATGTTAGGTTGTTGTTGTTTTTTTGCCATTTTTTCAGCTTTGCAGCTTCTTATACTAAATAAATCCCATCTCATACTAAATAAATTGTCACCCTCATACCTAACATTTTCTTCATGATTTTGTACTTATTTCCTTAAAGAAGTGGCCCCCCTGCCCGGAGTCTGGCTCCTGCCCCAGCAATGGATGTTGTGAAGTTCACAAACTAGCTCTTGAGTCTCCGTCTCGAGTGTTTAAGCCTGTGGGTGGCCCCGAAGCTCTGCTGAGGCTCCGCAGAGACCCCAGGACAGGCTCCTGCCAGGGGTCTCACTCGAGGAACACACTTGCTCCATACAGAGAACAAACACTCTCCATATGGTGTTTTCCCTAAAACACTGTGACTTCATGTCCCGGTTGGCCGATTCCCAGTCATCTGAGAGCTCCCAGTATACCCCTCACGGGCAGCCTGAGAGCTGCCTACCAGACGGCCGCACTTGGCCAGAGGAGCTGCCTGGTGTAACAGTCGTACACGTAGTCACACGATGTCCAGCAGGGCCGTCCATTGGTGCCCTGGTACATGGACCATGTCTGCACACGTGGTGTCCTGACTGCCAGTGTCTGCCTGCAGCTCACACACAAGACGGCCCAGATGAACTCACCAGTGAGTAGTTTAAAGGAGTTTACAACAAAGTACAAGCCAGTTCTAGAAGGTTGCAGATAGATTCATCAGTGAGACACGGATGAGCCAGTTAACAGATGAGGGCCGTTGCTAAACCCCCTAATCTTTGAGCATCCATGTTGTTGTTTAGTTGTTTGTTTTGTTGTTGTTTAGCTGTTTCAGTCATATCCAACTCTTTTGTGACCCAATGGACTGTAGCCCACAGGCTCCTCTGTCCACGGGATTCTCCAGGCAAGAAGACTGCAGCGGGTTGCCGTTTCCTCCTCCAGGGGATCTTCTTGACTCAGAAATGAAACCTGCACCTCCTGCTCTCCTGCACTGGCAGGCAGATTCTTTATCACTGAGCCACTGGGGAACCCTTGAGCATCCATGCTCTCCTACAAAATAATGTTGGTGCCATTGGGAAAATAGAAACAAAAACAGTGCGTGTGTGTGTGTGCGCGCGTGCAGCGCATGAGTGTGTTGTGTGGTGTACATGCACACTTATATGTACACATATATTTGTATAGGTGCAAGCATGGGAGGGGTAAGATGTTTGTTCTCATCTCACACGTGGTACCCCCTGAGCATGGCGACACACACACACACACACACACACACACACACACACACACACGGAACATGAGGAAGACGCAGTCAACACTGAGGTGCAGGAACCACCTTGATGCGCAACTTTCAAAGAACAGATGTCAGGGGTCCTCCGGCCCAGCTCCTGGGTTTGCATCGGAAGACTCCGTGGTACCTCCTGCAGGGGCAAGCGGAAGGGCCGGGACTATCTAGGCTTCATCCTGACCCCCTCCTCCAGAGTTTCATCCCCCACACCTCAATATTTCAAGGCAGATTCCAGGGAGACATGGACAAAAGGAGAAAATGACAGCAGCATATGGGTGGTTTCAGAGGCCAAGGAATCAGACCTCTGGGCTTGATTTGTCTGACCTTATCTATCTTATTCTAAGTGACCTTCTAATAGTGTACACGACCTCAGCTTCAGGAAGCCTCCTCTACATGATGGAGAAAAGCGTAGGACCACGATCAAAATTAAATGACATAATACGAGTGTAGTGAGCCAGCATATGCTAAATCCAGTCACTCTACAAATATTTATTGAGCACCGACTATTTCCCGGGCACTGTTCCAGGCACGCCATGGACAGCAATGGACAAAACAGACAAAACCCCTGTCCCCAAGGAGCTTAAATTCTAGAGACAATGTCCATTGCATCACTGCTGTTATTATATTAGATGTTGGCATTTGCAAAGGTTCATTGAGAAGAATGCCACACGATTATTTTATAACAACTAAATCTGTCCCTTAAACGTGTGTCTTATAATCTAGTGCGCCCAGTTGCAGAATTAACTTTGGAGACATCGTCATAAAGAAATGCAATTTGGCAGCAGGCTTTCTCCTCTGGTCCACCCTCACCTCCTTCCCCAGGGAGGCGCACAAGAAGACACAGCTGGGGAGCAGCTGTAAAGAGACGGGAATTTGCTAAAACTGGGTCTGCAGAAAATCCTGACTCCCTAAGTCAGTGACCCCAGGGAAGGCCACAGGTAAGAATACGTGACACACTTTTCACATGGGGAAGAGCCAAGACACATCGACAGCCTTGGGGCATCAGCAAGGCCCACTGGCGACAAGCAGCATGGTCAGTGGTGACGACCAGCAGCGCCACTGGGCGATGATCAGCAAGGCCGCTGGGTGACGACCACTGTTCAGAGCTTAGCACCTGCACACTATGCATCACGCAGAGTTTCTCTATTAGACACAGACACGGGCGCCAGAAAGAGGACTCCGAAGAGAGTACATCAGTATCAACGTCGCAGCAGGGAGAACAGTCTTCTAACTGAAAACAAAAACGCTGGTGTCAAAGGACTCGGGATGCTGGAACAGACCCTGAAGGAAGCTGAGCAGTTGCCCCACGGTCCACGGCAAAGGCAAGAGCAGATTACAGATGGACTGTGTGGAGCCAAAGAAGAAGCCAAAGATTTTTGCTTCAATCCTGATAACATTTTTTCCATCACACAATGAAATTATTACATCTACGGGATGCATAATAAAATATTTTATATGAAGTTAATGTTGCTAACTGCTTTAGTTTTCAAAATATTCCCACTCTGCTGTGAGATCCATTACCTGGAGGACCTTTCTAGTTATTTTTTCTTTCTCCTTGAACTGTCTGAAATCAGCAGGTGCTCAAAATAAGCATTTACTGAAGAAATAAACCAACCAGTGAAAAATGGGAGAAATGGGCTCATGAACTCTGAGAGTAAATGAACCCTCAGATCAGCCTCGATTTACGGGTGGGGAAAGCTAATATTCACGGGAAAATGAGACCCCTCGAAGGATTCAGGGCTGGTCAGTTTGGGGGTTGAGATTAAAACCACCCCAGAGTTTTTTGCCCAACAGTACAGTGGACAAGCTGGGGTCACCCGGGAAAGTCTCCGAGAAATAATGCTGAGAGTCAGTGACCCAGCCCTGCATGTTGAGACGCCAAGGAGCTTGTACATTTAACGTGAACATTTTATTTCCTGTTTACTCCCCACGTGGTTCCAGGAGGATTCAAGGCAGTTTGATGCGGGCTTGGGAAGGCGCCCAGATGACACCTCCCATGGGATAACACAGAGACAGCACCTGCCAGTACAAGGTGCAGAGGGCGGACCACCAGCTCTCAGCAACAGAAAATCCTGGGGTGCTGGGGCTTAACGCCATCATCACCCAAAAGGGAAGGAATCTAACAATTACCAATATCATCACCAGCAATAAAAGCAGTTTTGCAACAGACAAAACCTTTCCACGTGCTGGGTTTCCTAAGAAAATGAAAGAAAAGACAGTGCCTTCCAACATGAGACCTAAAACTCATCCAAAAACTCATCATAATATCACAACTTCTCCTTCGAGTGTTTTATGACCGGCAAACATGAAGAGAAAGAATATTTTCACTGATATCCTTGAAGTAAGTTTATAGAAAAGTGTGTGTGTGAATGTCATATTTAACAGAAACATTAATGGAAATATCAAGAACCGTTCTCTGAATGCATGGTGGGAACCAACCAACTAGCACCAAAACAAACTAATGAAGCCCATCTCATAAACAAAAGACACGGAGTTTAATGGGGGAACCCTCTCAAGTAACCACAGAAAGCCCTGGCAAAGCAGCTGTCATTCCCAGAGCACTGCCACCACCCCATCATCCGGAACTATATTTATTATGACTTTCTAGATTTCGGAGCAATTGTCCTCTGAAGAGTGCAAGATACTGCAAAATAACGTTTGTAAGTGTGCCCAAATTTTATGAGGAACATTTCAAAAGCCAAGTGTCACTGGAAACTGGTGGAAGCGGTGGAGGAGAGAGAAGAGATGAGAAGGGGATGAGAGAGCCAAGGATGAGCATAACGGGGTTTGGGAGCAGGGGCCAGGGCAGCGTGTCGGATTGGGGGCTGGGGGGTGGGGCAGAAGGGGTCGACATGCAGCAAACCAGCAACTGGAAATCCAGATGTGCCATAGAGGCTCCATGGAGGCCACCCCGGCCGAGTCAGCCACGTGGCCAAACTTTGTGGACACGTGGGCAGTGCATCTGGCGGGATGGGCAGATTCCCCTCCCGCCACTTACAGGACATATTTCAGCTGTCTGTGTAGAGAGGGACCCATCTAAAGATAGCATCTTCTCAGTGACATGATGAGGAATCTGAAGGACAACAAACCCCGGGTGTGGCCTTGTCCTTCAAAGAGCTCTGAAGACAGCCAAAAGCGTACCCCGTTTCACCAACCCTACACTCTTATGTGCCTCCTAAAAGTTTTTTTTTAAGGATTTTAAAAATCAATGAATCCTCCCAACCCACACTGCACAAAGGAAGACTTACCAGCCGGCAAAATGCACCCTACACGGGGAGCAGGGCGGCCACCGGGTGTGCAGAGAACCTTGGTGGCACCGCCCAACAGGTCAAAGGATGAACCATCTTTCCGAGTGAGAAGTGGAAGGTGGCGAGATACAACCCCCTCAAAAAGGAGGTTTGCTTGCAGGGTCCTTTAAAGGTGCTAATATCAATTCACGGGCTGACTCAGCCCACCCAGGCCCCTGAAAAGAAGAAAGGATCCTAGCACAACTGTGACTCCCTGTGTCAGCCCTGGTCATCCTGACGTGTGCGGTGGGCTTATCTCTTACAAGGGTGGGATGACGGCAAGGCCCTCCCCTTAGTACTGTCACTGTGTTTAGGTATTTGCCAAGAAAATAGACAGGAACACTGGGACTTTAAGAGAGTTTCCTTTTTTTCCCCTAAGTAAACTGCGTTATGAGACTGATTCCAAATTCCCCCAAAATGAGAGAAAACTGTACTTTAGGAGATGTGGGAGAATACACTGGCAGGAAAACATGTTTCTACAGTTTCGAGTTTTAAACACGTAACTGGAAAAGTGTCAGAAGGCTGAAGATATAAGGAATACACCCCTCTACATGGGTGGGGGAGGCGGGTAGTAGGGAGGAGGGTGGGGGAGGGGGTGGGGGAGGGGTGGGGGAGGAGGATGAGGGAGAAGGATGGGTGAGGCGAATGGCAGGGGACAGCTCCAGGAAGAAGCCCCAGGACAGGGTGAGAGGTGACACCAGCCCAGAACTCAGAACGGAGGAGGCTGCAGCCAGGCCTCAGGGCATGTGTGGTTCCCAGAACAGGCAGGTCTGTGAGACGGATCCACAACCTCTCCCTCTACTCCAAAGTCCAAACAGCTCTGAGAACTTAGGGGTTTCTCCTCACTTGGTTATGCAAAGTCTAGCCTGACCTGACCTCACTAGCAGGAAAAACCCAACCTAAATGTACGAGGTCTCTATTTATTCACCCTGAGCACTGTTAACATTCATACAGTTCAGAAAAGCCACATATCATTAAGCTGAAGATGCTGCAAAATAACACAGTGTAGGCACTGGATTTCTTTTCAAAAATCTGAAAAATACTGTCTTCCAAAACCTCCAGGATTTCAGGTGAAGTACTGTGGGTCCTCCCTTGAACCTCTCACTGCTGTCTGGAGTCACTGCTGTCTGGGTGGGGGGGACAGGTCATATCAGGACTCCCTTTATGGTTTACCTGGAGTCCAGTATACACCTGGCTCCTGAGAAGCCATGATCAGAAAACTCACTTCCAACAGGCAGAATTGCCCACTTGAAGGAAAGGTTTCATACCCTCAGAAACACCTAACAAATGAACAAATTAAAAAAAAAAAAAAATTGATGACAAATTAAGGGAAGCCTAACTTCCAAAGTGGGCTTCAATGCAAAGAAATAGAGGAAAACAACAGAATGGGAAAGACTAGAGATCTCTTCAAGAAAATTAGAGATACCAAGGGAACATTTCATGCAAAGATGGGCTTGATAAAGGACAGAAATGGTATGGACCTAACAGAAGCAGAAGATATTAAGAAGAGGTGGCAAGAATACACAGAAGAACTGTACAAAAAGATCTTCAAGACCAAGATAATCATGATGGTGTGATCACTCACCTAGAGCCAGACATCCTGGAATGAGAAACCAAGTGGGCCTTAGAAAGCATCACTATGAACAAAGCTAGTGGAGGTGATGGAATTCCAGTAGAGCTATTTCAAATCTTGAAAGATGATGCTATAAAAGTGCTACACTCAATATGCCAGCAAATTTGGAAAACTCAGCAGTGGCCACAGGACTGGAAAAGGTCCGTTTTCATTCCAATCCCAAACAAAGGCAATGCCAAAGAATGCTCCAACTACTGCACAATTGCACTCATCTCACACGCTAGTAAAGTAATGCTCAAAATTCTCCAAGCTAGGCTTCAGCAATACGTGAACTGTGAACTTCCAGATGTTCAAGCTGATTTTAGCAAAGGCAGAGGAACCAGAGATCAAATTGCCAACATCCGCTGGATCATGGAAAAAGCAAGAGAGTTCCAGAAAACCATCTATTTCTGCTTTTTGACTGTGTGGATCACAATCAACTGTGGAAAATTCTGAAAGAGATGGGAATACCAGACCACCTGACCTGCCTCTTGAGAAATCTGTATGCAGGTCAGGAAGCAACAGTTAGAACTGGACATGGAACAACAGACTGGCTCCAAATAGGAAAAAGGGGTACGTCAAGGCTGTATATTGTCACCCTGCTTATTTAGCTTATATGCAGAGTACATCATGAGAAAGGCTGGACTGGAAGAAGCACAAGCTGGAATAAAGATTGCCAGGAGAAATATCAATAACCTCAGATATGCAGATGACACCACCCTTATGGCAGAAAGTGAAGAGGAACGAAAAAGCCTCTTGATGAAAGTGAAAGAGGAGAGTGAAAAAGTTGGCTTAAAGCTCAATATTTAGAAAATGAAGATCATGGCATCTGGTCCCATCACTTCATGGGAAATAGATGGGGAATCAGTGGAAACTATGTCAGACTTTATTTTGGGGGCTCCAAAATCATCCATCTGCATGGCTGCAGATGGTGACTGCAGCCATGAAATTAAAAGACACTTACTCCTTGGAAGAAAAGTTATGACCAACCTAGATAGCATATTCAAAAAAAGCAGAAACATTACTTTGCCAACAAATGTCCATCTAGTCAAAGCTATGGTTTTTCCAGTGGTCATGTATGGATGTGAGAGTTGGACTGTGAAGAAGGCTGAGCACTGAAGAATTGATGCTTTTGAACTGTGGTGTTGGGAAGGAGTCTTGAGAGTCCCTTGGACTGCAAGGAGATCCAACCAATCCATTCTGAAGATCAGCCCTGGGTGTTCTTTGGAAGGAATGATGCTAAAGCTGAAACTCCAGTACTTTGGCCACCTCATGTGAAGAGTTGACTCATTGGAAAAGACTCTGATGCTGGGTGGGATTGGGGGCAGGAGGAGAAGGGGACAACAGAGGATGAGATGACTGGATGGCATCACTGACTCGATGGATGTGAGTCTGAGTGAACTCCAGGAGTTGGGAGTTGGTGATGGACAGGGAGGCCTGGCATGCGGCGATTCATGGGGTCGCAAAGAGTCGGACATGACTGAGCGACTGAACTGAACTGAAGCTAACATGAAGAAGTATGCCGGATGCTGTTACACATACACACAGTTCCCAAAGGCCAGTAGGGTAAAGACCAAAAGGAAGCAAAACTAGAAGAAGATAAAAACAGGAGAGCTGGGTTCAATCCCTGGGTTGGGAAGATCCCCTGGAGAAGAGAATGGCTACCCACTCCACCTGGAGAATCCCAAGGACAGAGGAGACTGGCAGGCTACAGTCCCTGGGGTGGCAAAGAGTAGGACACGACCGAGCGGCTTTCACTCAGCTCCCAAATTAAACTAATTTTATTTATTTTTAAAATTAATTTATTTTAATTGGAGGATAATGACTTCACAATACCGTGATGGCTTTTGCCATACATCAATATGAATCGGCCATAGGTACACGTGTCCTCCCATCCTGAACACCCTTCCCACCTCTCTCTGCGCCCTAAATTAGTTTTAGACTTTCCAAAATACACACTAAAGAACTCTCAGCTACATGATCTAAATATCCACCAGCAAAATCCACTAAATAAACCATCCAAGTAGTCTGAATTACTGAAGACACTCTTCTGTGACACACAGATGCCAAAAACGTGGCTTCGTGGCTGTTAATTCACTGTGTGGATACATTTCAAACCTAACTGAGAAACAAAGGAAATATTCCTACTTGGACGGTTCACAAACGATGGGCATCTGATCCAAATTATGAAAAAAAAATTGTAATATGCATTTTTTTTCCTCGCTAGGGGTAGTCTTTGGAGTCTTGTGAATATCTAAAATTCAGGGTGCAGGCAGGCGGTACGGCCAACACGCTAGCTGCTGTGCTACCTACACTGAGAATTGTCCCCTCAATGTCAGCAGTGTTTCAGAGAGACTCAGAATGCTCCAGGTCGGGGGAGGTGACTTACGTGGGATCAGAAGGACCCCAGGATACATGGGGGCTCAGCAGGGACAGAGCATGGTGGTGGCAGGTGAGATTGGAGTCCACTCCATGCTGAGTAGCCAGAGCTCCCAGGGGAAAGGGAGCAGCCGATGGCCACATGGCCCCCCGCTCGGGACCCACCAGGACAGAGCGTCATCTCACCCCTAAACACCGTGGGGCTGGCCTCCAACCTGGGCCGCATGCTGAACAGCTGGGCTTCAGTTCTCCCACCAGAGAACTGAGGTTTGCTTTTCTTAACCTGGTTTCTTGAAATACTAAAAACCACCGGGCTTGCCGCCCACCCCCAGTGGCTCTTATTTGAGCCCCTCTGCACAGCATGGAGTGCAAGGGGGTGAGACAGTGTTTGAGGGGTATTTTCAAGTTTCCCAGTCAAGGAATTTTCCATCCGCCCCTTTGTTTCTTTTTTCTCGGAGCAGCCCAAAGGGCCAGCGCTACCCCAACAACTGGCAGGGCAGTCAGGGGACTGGGTTGGGGAAGAGATGATGCCTCTTTAATTATGCACACATGATATGTTCAACCACTAAGGTCATACCTGCATGTGGTGACTGACAACTTTTCAGCTTGATTCAAAGCAAACAGCTGCTGGTTTGATTGCCTAGCAACTAAAAAATGACGGATGACCCTTAAGATGGATAACTCCCATAAATCACCTCATTCAAACGCTCCAAGAAAAAAAAATTTAAAAACAATGGTTTTCATGACATTTGCTGCACTCCGTAATGCGCTGTGATAAATTCGGCCTCCTTCTGGATGCTCGGTCGTGTCTGCTGAAGTTCGGGCACTGTTAGGTGTGTGCACGTGAACAAGCTGCCTGGTCAGAAACTTGAGTTCCTGAGCGCCCACCCATCACTACAAGACAGTAGGGGGCTGTGCTGAACCCACCCCCACCCACAGCTTTTCATCAGGAAGCGGTGGTCCTCTATCACCAAGATGGCAGAGGACCTCATGCAATAATAATGGTTACAATATATTTAGTGTAATGGCTTGACCTCAGCCAACATCACGGATGCCATGATTCATATGAATTTGATAGACTACTTCCTGTTTGCAGATATTTCATAGGTTCCTAAAAGGCCAAGAATGTGCTTTTAACTTGCAAATAAACACAGAACTGTACACCCACGAGATGGATGGGAGATCTTGGTATTTAGAATACCCACATCACCACAGTCCTGAGTTCGCCGACCAGTAGACGCCCATCCTTATTTTCCCAGGTGTGAGTTCTCCCTTTCCTACTTAACATTCGAGAGCGGATCCCAGGGATTCATTTCACCCTCTTTCCTTGTCCCTCTCTTTGCTAGCCTAGATTTCAGTTTTCTGTCTTTAAGCTGCGTCGATAGTATAAAGAAGGCCGCTCCAAAGAGAGCCTTCCCACCATGGATGGGGGTTAGCAGTCTGAAATAGACAAAGGTGCCCGTTTTCCGAATCCCCTCCCATCCCCGCATGCGGGTCCACTCCACCCTGCTGGACGTGGCAGCTGCCCGCGCCCTGGTCCTCCGGAGCCAGGCCTTGCTCACTGAGGTGTTCCGTCATTCAACAACACAATGTGCTGGGCTCAGAAGGAAGGAGGCCCCGCTGTCCTGCCCTCAGGAAGCCCAGGGTCCCCAGGGACACAGGCACGTCCAGGAGCGACTTTATGAACAGAGGCAAGCATTCGGGGTCCCACAGCCTGGCCTGTGCCAGGGCCCTCTGACAGCTGATTAGCTTCCAGTGCTGAAAAGGAAGAATTACTTTTCTTCAGGGCACCGCACAATTGCAAGCAACTGTCTACGGTTAAATCCCAAAGTGGGCAGGGAGGGTACACAGTCCAAGGGACAGACTAAGTGTCAGAGCTGCTCTGTGGCCTGTGAAGGCGGCCCTCTGTGGGTCCGTGGGACCCAGCTCCACGGAGTGCGTCTGCTCCCTTGGCCCCACGTCAGGAGGGCTGGGACGGCCTCCCTCCCCAGCTGGGCTGACCCTCTCTCACTCTCAGGAGCTTCTCTACCCACAGCTGGCACCCACTCCCCTGAAATGGAAGAGAGAAATCAGACAACATTAGCAACAAATTAAATGATTGAGGGTCAAAAGAACCACGCCCCCAGACAGGCGAGGCACAGGTTTGGCACGGGGAGCGACTCATCATAAATGAAGCAAGTCTCCTGCCCTCGGGTGCTGGAGTTGACACATGAACTTCTGGGATTCCCCAAGGAAGGAATCACTAACTCCCTGGGATGTCCAGTGCTACTGTTTTCTAAGAACGGAGACAAGAGAGCCAGTCCTTGCAAGTTTCCACTTCGGATGCCCTGACACCCGACAGAAAGGTCTGAGAGCCCCTGCACGAGCCAGAAGCAGAAATTACGCCACAGTGATCAGGCGAGAAAGGCTGGTATTAATTAGGTCACCGAGACACCTTCCGTTGCACATGCTCCCACCTTTAAGCACCTGGAGATATCTGAGCGTTCTCCCCCCAAATCTTCCTGCTCCTGACACACCAGCATTCCGGCTTCATCTGTCTTCCTAAATATAAATGGCCACTCTCTGCAGCACTTAGGAGAGGCGAGCTGGCTTCAAATAAATAGCATTTGAACAGTTTCCCTGATAATGGCAGGCTCTGGGGTTCATCTCCACCCCTAATACCACCAGGTCCTTACAGGGATGAAAGACTCGGAATCTGGCCTTTTAAGGCGTGTCTACAGGGCCACGGGCTGGGCTGCCTGGCTTTCTCAGGACTTCTGACCATCCTGGGACTTCCCTGGGGAGGACGCGGGACGGGACCCCACTCAACAGGACAATCCAGTGTGCTGTCCCTTTAAAACCGAAACGCTTGTTTCCTCTCTGTAAGAAAAGTAAATCACGCTATAGTGAGTTGAGCTTTGAAAATAACATCCATCCATTAAAGTTCATGGATTCACATTTCCAGATTGTCCCTCCCCTGGCTGGGTCTCAAGTTACAGCCTTGTACAACCCAAGTCTAAATAATATTCACCATGATAAATGGCACCATAACTCCGATATCCACAATCAATCTTTGCTTTAAAGATACATCCATCTTCAATAATGTTGATGGGGATTCTGTAAAATGGGAAACGTGACTGTTTTCCCGACCTCGTGACGGTGGGGGAAGGAAGCTGTGAGTGATGGCTGTCAGCTCACATCTGGCTACAAAAATAAATTAGCCTTATGCAGACAAATGAAAGGGCCAGCTCTGCCTAGAAAACAGCCACTCCTGAGCAATGGCTAATTTATAGGACTTCTTTCTGGAAAGTTCCTGGCGGAGGCAACAGTCTGCTTAGCTATCTCTTTAAATGATATCTGAAGCTGTAAATAACTTCAGTCCTAGGACGACACAAAGTACAAAAAGGGGGAGCGATGGGAGAAATAGTAACTTTTCTCCTGTTCCCACACAGGATTAAGATGCGAAACTCTTCCCTTCAAGGAGGAAAAAAAAAATCTTTTTCTTTTAACTAAGTGCTTTTATATTTTAACACTGCGCTCCCCTCTGGTGGATATTTTTTTCCCTTTTCTTTTTTTTGCGGGGTTGTTTTGGGGTAGTTTCGGGACTCATAGGAAAAGTATGCAACCTGGAGGGCAAGGGTAGCCTTTTCTCTTCCTCCTCGAAAAATATCCTTTTGAGCAAGAGTGACACCCGAACCCCATCACTGTCTCCGTGTGGGTGAGGATGGGGTTACAGATTCTAAGCAATAGAGAAAGAAAAGAAACAACTATTGGGTTTTAGTAGGTAGTGTCAAAAATAGACTAGAGTAAAACAGTCATTAGGCAGACCCTAAAATACATAGAAGACAGAATATTTACCCGGGGAGAGCTGGGGACCGACTTTTTTAATACAAGGGAGATTCTTCCTGCTTCTGACCTTGTCACACTTGAGAAAACTTAGGGCTTGAATTCTTGAAAGTCATGAGAAAGTGAGGAGAGAAGGGAGACACAACACTCTGGAGGGTGCACCTACACAGCGATGTGGGGGAGTCCCAGGCTGGACCACCGCGCCCGCGGGGTCTCCGAGCCTCTCCAGCTGGACTCTGCAGGGTTGCTGCACGCTGAGGTGCCAAGGGTTAATGCTGGGAAGACTGAAGGACTTACAGTAATGCTGTGAAGACAGAAGCATCACAGCCTTTCCTGGCAAGGGGCTCACAGAGGGTAGGAGGGGACTGCAAAATGAACTCGCAGGCTTTGTCGGCAGCCTTTCCCAAGGCCCAGCCTGGCCCCTTTGATAAATGACACATGTCATTCTGTCACAGGCTGACAGCGCAGCTGGGAGGCCTGGTGATGTATGGCTTCAGTGAAAAGGAAATCAACTTTTGGCACCGAGCGAGCCTGTACCCTGTATGAGGATTTTGTTTCTCAAAAAGTGAAAGATAGACTTAGGATTAAAAAAAAAAAAGTTGAAAAACAGATTGAGCGACAGCTTACACTTAACATAAATTAACTAGTAATGGCGAAATGTGCTAGCCTGTGATAAATAAAAGCTACATTAGTCAATTATTAATCACACTCTAACTTGTAGCCAGAACCCATGACTTAAATCTGGGGCCTGAGCTGCCTTACAAACAGATAAGACAGTGCCTGATAGATGTCTTCCAGAGGGTAATCAGAAGGGAACCAAAGACCCAGTGGGCTCACCAGTGGGAATGGTGGAAGGTTCCAGAAAAACGGGAGGGGGGGTAGTGGGGAGCAGAGAGAGATTCATTCCTTGGAGACGGACGATCTACTGATTGCATAAGGAAAACTAAACGTCACAACATCTATATCCAAATACTTTCTCCCCTTTCACATCTTCTGTGGTCTGAATATTGAAGACATTTATACACTGCAAGCAAACATTTACATCTGTGTCTATAATTTTGCCTTGAAAATACGTTGCTAGTTTTGTGTACAGGCACACACACACACACACCCTCCTCTTAATACTGAGTCGCATCTTTTACAGCTGATCCCTTTTATAGGGATTTTCCTAAAGATAGCACCTATTTCTAAACTAAATTGTTTAGCACAGGCCATAATTTAAGCTCACATTTTACCAAATGAACTGACATTTGACATTCATGAAGAGCAAGCCTGCCTCTCAACCAAGTGGCTCTTGTGTGGCTGAATTCTAAACAACTCATGCCAAAAACACCCCCATGGAGAACCTATCCTCAGAGAACCCGAGGCTTCGAGGGGCCCCTCTTCCTGCTAACGCACAGCAGTGGGGCAAGCCCAGTAGCAGGATGGGCATCGGTGAAGGGCTCCAGGCTGCCCACACGAGATATGCCCTGTCAGGAGCCCCTTCCGCTCATGATGCCTGGATGGTCGGCTACACTTCCATGGGATGTACGTTTCCGTAGGATCCCCATTCCATGGGCCCAAGAGACCTGCTGAGGTTTGAGGCCCCTTCCGATGTTCAGAGTGACGTGCTGAGGTGGTGGACGCAGGAGGGGGCCCACTCGCCATTGGGAAAGTCACGTTTACACTTTCACAGGAGGAACCATTAGAAGCCACACACCTCCAGCAACGTCCCTGTGGGCTCCAGAGCTTCACTCACCTAGTGCCCCAGCTTGCTTGCACACAGTAGGTGGTCAGGAAACACCTGCTGAATTCAACTCAAAAATACCCCCGAATTTCCGTAACAAAGGCCAGTCAGTCCTTTCGCTTTGAAAAGCACAGTCAGTGGTGTTTCCAGCCTCCCCTTCCAAGATTTCAGACAAGGGCACCCAGGAAGCTTTCCCAAAGTCCTGGCCCGTCATCACGCAGCCACTCCCGAGAGGCCCACCTGGCCCAGACGTCGGCCTCCTGTGCGGGGACCCCTTCCACTTGCCTCGCCACCAAAGCTGGCGGGAGGCCGGAGGCTGCTGGCCTCAGCTCACTCCCAGTGCCATGAGCAAAAATACGCTCGACCTTCACCAAGCACGAATTCTCTGCGCACAACCAGCTTTAAAAGACACAAGGGGGACAGCTGTTGCTTCATAGCAGCCGTGTGCCCCAAGTCAGGAGGCAAGATCAGTTAAAGGGACGGCAGGGCTGTGAGACTAGCATGGCCTTGGCGGGGGGGGGGGGGTATAATCCAAACCTTTCATTTATAGGGAGGAAACTGAGGCTCAGGGAAGATCATAAAAAAAAAAAAAAATCACTGAAAGAACAAAGACCGAGGCCCCTGCCCACATCCAGTGCTGCCCTTGGTGTACAACGTCGGCTCAAGAATCAGTTTACAGTCAACCTTCTGCATTTAAACATGTACAATTAACAGGCAGGCTCCAAATCAAGTCAAAATGTTTAAAACTGCCCTGAACACCAATGGTTCCTTCTGTGGCTATAAATAAGAGCATGAGGGGGAAAATCATACATTAAAACACAGGCTGATGTTTAAACTTCCCCCCTTCCTCCAGCTGAAATATAATTTTTCTTTAGTCCATAAAAAATTCAGATAGTGTGCAGAATGTTTATATATTACCAAGGTCCCTCTTTAAAAGGTTTATACTTTTACTTTATGACCTGTCCTTGATTTGACACTTCCGCTCATCAGAAAGGGATTTATAAAATAATCCTGAAGGTGAGGAACACACATGTGTCAGGGACTAGCTGGGTTTCACGACACGAAATTTAAGAAGAGAAAGAAATCCTGTTAAGCTCTCTTTAGTCACCAATAGACATCAAAGGTAATAATTAAAGAAGACAGACGTCATAAAACATAAATTTATGTCTCTTTTAATAATGCACAAGCACCATAGTGTGTAAAACATCTATTAGGTTGAAAGAACATGAAAACGTTCCAATAAGAAAAATCTATGTTTTGTTTGGGGGTATTTTCCTTTCCTTTAAAAAAAAAAAAAAGTGAGGATCTTTTTTTTTTTAACAAGTTTAAACCGAAGTCTTTCAAAACCTTTGCCATCTGTGGGTACATGAACTATGAATGACCCCGAATGATTTGCACTCTGCTCAGAATCCCTTAGAAAGCTCGGGAAAAAGTATCATTAAGAATGACTGATGACTGTCAGTCAGGGTTGACCTCACCCAGGCTTTGGTCTCTGCCTCAGTAATAAGCCGTCCTTTATTAGTACCAACACTCCATAAAAGGGGTGTGTTTAGTCACAGGATGGCGGCCTTCTCATGCCCACCGCTTCTCTTGGAAAGATTGATTAGCGCTCATCTTTACTGCCTTCCCAGCACATCCAGGGCAAGGCTGCAGAGACTCGGGCCTGCAAGCCACAGACTGGAGTCAGGAGGTGGGAAAAAGCCTCGAAAGAGGGTTGGTTGGGGGAAGGGGGGTCATTTTTTTTATTGTTGTTTTTAAGGAATCTGCCTTTCAGAAACAACCCAACCACAAAACCATATGTGTATTCAATTCCAGGGCCTGGACAGAGAAGCTGAGGAGAAAAAAAAAAAAGTGACTGTAGAAAGGGGACTGAAGGAGCCACTTAAGTGTTAACTGGTCTTGAAAACAGAAGGGGAGCCTGGCCTGCAACTCTCTCTCGAATCAGCGGTTCCCAGCAAATCAATGAGGAGCCTGCCTGCAGAATCAGGGCTCCTAACCAGCCTGACATCAAAACACAAAGATGTAATTATTACCCATTAAAACTGAACATGTGTGAAACTAAAAAAAAAAAAAAAAAAAACTTCCCTCTATGAGCACATAAAAATCCATCTCTTGCTTTTGTATTAAACTACTAAATTATTTTTAAGAAGCAATTGCTATAGAAACAGACAAATGGATTTATACATATATAAAAATCTCCACGTATGCTTGCATCCCCTGGACCACCTCAGCTCTTGTGGAGATGACTCGGGGCCCTGGCGTCCCAGGAGGAAAAATGGAGGCGTAGATATATGATTATCTTTTCATCACCCCTGCCACCATCATGAGATACTGGGTCCTGGCACACCAGGAGGACCGGGGTGGGGGTGGGGGGCGGCTGCCATCCAATACTTTGAGCAGGTGTTCCGCAGAACAAATGGAAAGGATGCATCCCAGGCGATCTCCTCCATTCCAAATACGTCTATAAACAAATTTAGCTCAGAGGGTGATTAATTTGCAGAAACCCTTTGGGAATCAGCCAGACTCTCAGTAGTCTAATGCCTTCAGCCAGCTACTCCCAGAAATTTAGCCAAACACCACAACAAGCTCCGACTTTCAGAAAAGTGCCTGAGAACCTGGGGATTCGGTTCCCATGTGCACTGCACCTACTGGATTTGAATGTTTCCACCAAAAAAAAAAAGCCTCTGAGGCCAGCCCTGAGCATCTCCTCTTGGGTGACTCGGAAGGAGGCAGGGGGAAGAGGGACTCAGGCTGCCCACCCCCATCCCCGCCAGGCTGGGCGTGGGTGGGTGTCAGGGCATTGAACCTGAACTGCTGGAGGGTCTGGACCATCCCTTCACCCCGTGACACCAGCTCCGGGAACTCGGCCTGGAAAGGGGAGGAGCTGAAGAGAGACAGACAAGGCCCTTTTGTGATCACCGCAGTTCCAAGTTGGTTTTCCCTGAGAGCTTTTTTGAGACACTCGTTTTCCCAGTTCATGAAAAGTGGGGGCAAACAGGTTCAAATATCGCCTCTACGCATCTCCCAACTTGCCTAGGTATGAGATGCATTTTCCTTTCTTTTTGTAAAATACATTCTTGTTCTCAATTTTAAAGGGACAAAATAATGCAAACTCAAGACCTGCTGGATACAGTAAGGCAACTCTGCTCCCGCACAAAATAACACAAGGCCAGGTAGCACCCTCCTCACAACCACGGCAAACCACAGATGGAAAACTCAGACCTCCGTGGGCTGCTTCCTTTCAACCTCCCACGCCCTGACCAAGGACTGTTTTCATAAATATTATTAGTGTTTCACGTGTGATGCAGTGAGTACTAACCATCTGAGTTACTTCCTGGCTGACTTAGAATATTTACTAGAATGTTTATTTCTGATTACCTTCTGGAGATACAGCAGTTTCCTTCTAATTATTTTTAATTTATTTATATATATATATATTCTCAAAGTTTGAGGGGCAGTGCAGGGAGATTTCTGCACTGCAGAGCGATGCTCAGGCATGGTTTATGTTCGCATTATTTGTCTGCATTTGGCTTTTCTGAATGCCAGTACCTTCCCAGGTAACAATAAAGCTTAGCAGGAAAAAACAGACATGTTTTACTGTTATTTTCATGTAGCTAAGAACTGAAGCAGGGCCGGCTCTTATAGAGTATTACACAGTTTACTGCATTAATAACAGGAGGGCCCACTGCTGTGGCACATTCTGTACTTGAAATAAATATTAGTCACGATACTTGCATTTTAAATCCATATATTTTAAAGCTGTGCTGTAACAATGACACAGGCACCAGGGATGACTTGCCAATCAGGCGTATTAACCATTTTGAAAAGAGCCTTCACTTCGGTTCAGCGTTCATTGGTATGTCGCACCATTTCTTGCTATGAATCTTGCAGCTGGCTTTTAAAAATAGTAAAATGTAATAAATACAGGCTTCTGAAAAGTTCACATTCCCAAGTCAGAATGTATACTGACCTTCACTGCTGATTTAATTTATTTCATCATCTGATCTTGCTGAAGATGCACTTTACTTTGAACTCAAAAACTGAGGCTATTTTTACAACCAAATTTTCTAAACCTCAATGCAGTCCCAGCTCATCACTCCCTCCTATATATCCACGCCTTCAAGCAAGATTTAGAGTGGAATTTATAAGCATGTATGTACTTGACCTATATTTACCATATGCTAATTTCCTCCAGAAAGGAGCTGCTGCAGAACACACCTTTTAAGATTGCAGCTAGCAAGTCGAGGCAGAAATGCCCATATTTCAAATCTGGAAACGCACCTCGGTTCAATACGTATGGTTACCAGCGGCCCTGCTGGGAGCAGCAATTGCAGGCCTGGGGAGCAGCCCCGTGACGGTGGCTTGGAGGGATTCAACTTGGCTATTTTCCTGCAGGATGCGCTGCGATCGCGAGAATAGGCAAATCCTGGATTACATTTTGCTGAGAAAAGAGAGATGGTCAAATCTATAATCGTGCCATTGATTCTCGACTTCCTCCCTTCCAAAACAACAGACAGATCCTTGTTCGTGTTGGCGCAGAATTTCAGAAAGACACAATGGACAGAGAAAGGAAAAAATGTCTATCATCTCCAAAACCTGCTTACTGTTGCAGCAGCAGCGTGTGGACGAACAACAGAAGCAGCCAGAACGCGGAAAACATGCAAGGGGCAAGCAGGCGGGGAGCCCAGGCCCTCCCAGGGAAGCCCGAGTGAGGAGAACATCCAAGGCGAGATCCGACCTCAGTGCCTGAGTTTGAGTGTACTGGGAAACAATGCACCCTCTCAACAATTTAACGCCAATTAAAACAGAAATCCAATCCAGATATTCCCCTAAACAGCAAAGCCACACAGGTGACTGAA